>CM077665.1:524721735-525086937 GCA_039707655.1 Elymus sibiricus
TAAGGTGACATCCTTCTTGAGCATGGATATTGTGGATCATACTTCATGTGTTGCTTGCACCATGACACATTTCACACATGCTAGAGATATTGCTTTCACTCATGATTTCCACATTGACATGCCTCATGACACTTATGCCTTGGGTGTTGCATACTACTTGATCATTATTTTCCCCTATCATATGCTTGGTTGAAACATTGTCATCACTTCACATATGCCATGTCCCATTGATTGCTACATGCTTGAATTGATTGCCTCACACATGATGACCAACTGCATTTTCCATTGTGTTGAGTGCCACACTATCTTCACTACACCATGTGCACATTATGCTTGGATTGTCTTACACTTTGGCTTGCCCATTGCACATTTCATGCACTTGATGCCCCATGTGTTTGGACATATCATTTTCTTGGGTGTTGTGAATGATTCCTACTCCTACCATAGACCATTTGTTGAGCACTTTGTGCATGCTTGCTATTACCTTGAGGTAGATGCTTTTTCTCTTGTCACACATATTTGCATCCCTACCTCACATTTGCAGGCTTGTTCCCATGATGCCTTTACTTGTGCTCAACTTATATGCTTACATCCCATGCCACAATCCTTTATCACATCTTATGATATGCATGATGACAACACTTGTTCGGTGAATCACCACTTGCATGCTTGGTTTTGCGCTAATGCTAACCACATTTGTTTTTCCAAGTGTTTATCGTATTTGCACCTTTTCAAGGAATTACAAGACGGTGCGACATCAGAGAGAGCCCATTTTGAGCTTGATGGTGATAAGTGCTTGGTGATTGTCCACTTCAACACGGCGACGCCATCTCCTTTCCATGGTGATTTGGATTTTGATCCGAGGATGGATCTTTCCCAAAGGGGAGGGGATGATGCGGAGCATCCTATAGACATCACCATGTCAACAGTCCGTTTGGCAAGTGACACGTGCGACATCTACTTCACTTACATAAAGGTGAATCATCTCCTTTACACGTGGTCACTTGACCCCTTCGAGGATGGTATACTACTTGACATCCTGATGTCTACTACGCAACCTTCTTCTTGTAGACTCGTGTTGGGCCTCCACGCGCAGAGTTTTGTAGGACAGTAGCAAATTTCCCTCAAGTGGATGACCTAAGGTTTATCAATCCATGGGAGGCATAGGATGAAGATGGTCTCTCTCAAAAAAACATGCAACCAAATAACAAAGAGTCTCTTGTGTCCCCAACACACCCAATACAATGGTAAATTGTATAGGTGCACTAGTTCGGCGAAGAGATGGTGATACAAGTGTAATATGGATGGTAGATATAGGTTTTTGTAATCTGAAAATATAAAAACAGCAAGGTAGCAAGTAACAAAAGTGAGCAAAAACGTATTGCAATGCTTGGAAACAAGGCCTAGGGTTCATACTTTCACTAGTGCAAGTTCTCTCAACAATACTGACATAGTTGAATCATATGTAAATCCCTCACGTGCGACAAAGAGTTCACTCCAAAGTCACAAATAGCAGAGAACAAACGAAGAAATTATTGTAGGGTATGAAACCACCTCAAAGTTATCTTTTTCGATCGATCTATTCAAGAGTTCGTACTAACATAACCAAGTTATCCTTTCCGATCAATCTATCTAAGAGTTCGTACTAGAATAACACCTTAAGATACACATCAACCAAAACCCTAATGTCACCTAGATACTCCAATGTCACCACGAGTACCCATGGGCTTGATTATACGATATGCATCACACAATTTCAGATTCATCATGTTCAATCCAACACAAAGAACTTCAAAGAGTGCCCCAAAGTTTCTACTGGAGAGTCAAGACGAAAACGTGTGCCAACCCCTATGCATAGATTCCCAAGGTCACGGAACCCGCAAGTTGATCACCAAAACATACATCAAGTGGATCAATAGAACATCCCATTGTCACCACGGATATCCCATCGCAAGACATACATCAAGTGTTCTCAAATCCTTAAAGACTCAATCCGATAAGTAAACTTCAAAGGGAAAACTCAATTCATCACAAGGAGATAGAGAGGGGAAAACTCCATATGATTCATCCATATCAATAAAGCTCGCGGTACATCAAGATCGTGTCATCTCAAGAACACGAGAGAGAGAGATCAAACACATAGCTACTGGTACATACCCTCAGCCCCGAGGGTGAACTACTCCCTCCTCGTCATGGAGACCGCCATGATGATGAAGATGGCCTCCGGTGATGGTTTCCCCCTCCGGCAGGGTGCTGGAACGGGCTCCCGATTGGTTTTTCGTGGCTACAGAGGCTTGTGGTGGCGGAACTCCCGATCTAGGTTTCTTTTCGGAGGTTTGGGTATTTATAAGAATTTTTGGCGTCGGTCTCACGTCAAGGGGGGCCACGAGGCGACGACAAGCCAGGGGGGCGCGCCCTAGGGGGGCGCCCCCTATGCTTCTGGCTGCCTCGTGGCTCTTCTGGCCCAACTCCAATGCTCCGTGGGCTTCTTCTGGTCCATAAAAAATCACCGTAAATTTTATTCCGTTTGGACTCCGTTTGATATTCCTTTTCTGTAAAACTCAAAAACAAGGAAAAAACAGAAACTGGCACTGGGCTATAGATTAATAGGTTAGTCCCAAAAATAATATAAAATAGCATATAAATGCATATAAAACATCCAAGATGGATAATATAATAGCATGGAATAATCAAAAATTATAGATACGTTGGAGACGTATCAAGCATCCCCAAGCTTAATTCCTGCTCGTCCTCGAGTAGGTAAATGATAAAAACAGAATTTTTGATGTGGAATGCTATCTAACATATTTATCCAGGTAATTTTCTTTATTGTGGCATGAATATTTAGATCCATAAGATTCAAAACAAAAGTTTAATATTGACATAAAAACAATAATACTTCAAGCATACTAATAAAGCAATCATGTCCTCTCAAAATAACATGGCCAAAGAAAGTTATCCCTGCAAAATCATATAGTCTGGTTATGCTCCATCTTCATCACACAAAGTATTAAATCATGCAAAATCCTGGTTTTAGCCAAGCAATTGTTTCATACTTTAGTATTCTCAAACTTTTTAAACTCTCACGCAATACATGAGCGTGAGCCATGGATATAGCACTATAGGTGGAATAGAATATGGTGGTTATGGAGAAGACAAAAAAGAAGGAGATAATCTCACACCAACTAGGCGTATCAACGGGCTATGGAGATGCCCATCAATAGATATCAATGTGAGTGAGTAGGGATTGCCATGCAACGGATGCACTAGAGCTATAAGTGTATGAAAGCTCAAAAAGAAACTAAGTGGGTGTGCATCCAACTCGCTTGCTCACGAAGACCTAGGGCAATTTGAGGAAGCCCATCATTGGAATATACAAGCCAAGTTCTATAATGAAAAATTCCCACTAGTATATGAAAGTGACAATATAGGAGACTCTCTATCATGAAGATCATGGTGCTACTTTGAAGCACAAGTGTGGAAAAAGGATAGTAGCATTGCCCCTTCTCTCTTTTCTCTCATTTTTTTATTTTCTCTTCTTTTTTTTCTTTTGGTGGGCATCTTTGGCCTCTTTTATTTATTTGGGCTTCTCTGGCCTCTTTTATTTTTTGTAAAGTCCGGAGACTCATCCTGACTTGTGAGGGAATCATAGTCTCCATCATCCTTTCCTCACATGGGACAATGCTCTATAATGATGATCATCACACTTTTATTTACTTACAACTCAAGAATTACAACTCGATACTTGGAACAAAATATGACTCTATATGAATGCCTCCGGCGGTGTACCGGGATGTGCAATGACTCAAGAGTGACATGTATGAAAAATATGAATGGTGGCCTTGCCACAAATACGATGTCAACTACATGATCATGCAAAGCAATATGACAATGATGATGCGTGTCATAGATGGAACGGTGGAAGTTGCATGGCAATATATCTCGGAATGTCTATGGAAATGCCATAATAGGTAGGTATGGTGGCTGTTTTGAGGAAGGTATATGGTGGGTTTAATGCACTTGCGAAAGTTGCGCGGTACTAGAGAGGCTAGGAAGGGTGGAAGGGTGAGAATGCGTATAATCCATGGACTCAACATTAGTCATAAAGAACTCACATACTTATTGCAAAAGTCTATTAGTTATCAAAACAAAGTACTACACGCATGCTCCTAGGGGAAGGGTTGGTAGGAGTTAACCATCGCGCGATCCCGACCTCCACACAAAGGAGGGCAATCAATAAATAAATCATGCTCCGACTTCGTCACATAACGGTTCACCATACGTGCATGCTACGGGAATCACAACCTTTTAACACAAGTATTTATACCAATCCACAATTACTCACTAGCATGTCTCTAATATTACCATCTTTATATCTCAAAACAATCATAAAGAATCAAACTTCTCATAGTATTCAATGCACTTTATATGAAAGTTTTTATTATATCCCTCTTGGATGCCCATCATATTATGACTAAATTCATAACCTAAGAAAATTACCATGCTGTTTATAGACTCTCAAAATAATATAAGTGAAGCATGAGAGTTCAACAATTTCTATAAAATAAAACCACCGCCGTGCTCTAAAAAGATATAAGTGAAGTACTAGAGCAAATTGACAAACTACTCCAAAAGATATAAGTGAAGATTAATGAGTAGGTAAACAATCAAGTAGCTATGTGAGGGCTCTCTATCAATAAATATTTTCAGATATGAGTTTTTTTTTATTCAAACAGCAAACTAAATACTCCCTCCGTTCCATAATGTAGTGCATATAGATTTTCTGAAAAGTTAAACTTTTCAAACTTTGACCAAGTTTATAAAGAAAATTATCTATATTTATAATACCAAATATATACAATACGAAAGTACATCTTGCGAAGAATCTAATGATATGTATTTGTTATTCTAGATGTATATATATTTTTCTATAGCACGCATCATGTGAATGAATAAAAATTTAGGCTCAACATAGGCTAACCGATAATTGTTGATGAAGAGAGATGGGATGCGTGGCATCCCCAAGCTTAGATGCTTGAGACTTCTTGAAATATTTACTTGGGGTGCCTTGGGCATGCCCAAGCTTGAGATTTTGTATCTCATTCAATCCTCTCATATCATGGTTTCACCTATTCTCAAAAACTTCATCCACACAAAACTCGAAAAGAACTCGTGAGAT
Organism: Elymus sibiricus; assembly: GCA_039707655.1. NCBI lineage: Eukaryota > Viridiplantae > Streptophyta > Magnoliopsida > Poales > Poaceae > Elymus > Elymus sibiricus. Next base: position 524,726,915 of record CM077665.1, read on the forward strand.
AGGTTAGTACACATAAGAACAAATCAACACTTCATGTACTGGCAAGACAAGTTGCACAATAACTTTCAAACATCATATACTGTTTACTATCGTTTCCATAATTTATATCTACCAATATAGGCTATGGAAACTATAGGATAAGTAGATAACAAAACTATGACAGCAATCTGTCCAAACAGAACAGTCTGTATCAATCTATTAAACCAATGTACTTCTGTAACTCAAAAAATTATGAAAATTTAGGACATGCTAAATAATTTATATGAAAATACTGTGTAAAAATTTCAGAAACTTTCCACGTTCCAGTAAAATATGAAAATTCAAACACTACAGAAAAAGTTTCTGTTTTTTACACAGCACACATCAAACATGCAATGCAAGCATCCTAAGGCAATTCTTCGAAATTTTTATTGAAAAACAAGATTATAAATAACACCTAACAGAGAACAACGAAATAAAATGACGCTCCAAGCAAAACTCATATTATGTGACGAATAAAAATATAGCTCCAAGTAAGATATACCGATAGTGTTGAAGACGAAAGAGGGGATGCCTTCCGGGGCATCCCCAAGCTTAGGCGCTTGAGTCTTCCTTGGATATTACCTTGGGGGTGCCTTGGGCATACCCAAGCTTAGGTTCTTGTCACTCCTTATTCTCCTCATATCGGTGTCTCACCCAAAACATGAAAACTTCAATCACATAAAACTTAACGGAACTTCGTGAGATGGGTTAGTACAATAATGGTAGATCATTCACTTAGGTACTGTCAAGACAAGATTCATAATTGTTCCCACATGATACCTACTGTATTCTATCATTCCCATAATTTATATCACTGAATATAAGCTATGGGAACACTAAAACAAGCAAACTATGCATGCAAAACAGAATCTGTCAAAAACAGAACAGTCTGTGAAGATCTGTAGTATAGCCATACTTCCCTGTCTCTAACAATTCTGAAAAATTAGGACAGCCTGAATAAGTTGTATATGAAGACTGTGTAAAAATTTCATATCATTATGAAGCTCCAGTAAAAAATGAAAATTCCTGTACTGGAGTCAAAAGTTTCTGTTTTGGTTCAGCATCAATTCTACTCATCTTGTGAGTCATCCCAAAGGTTTTACTTGGCCCTTTATTGAAAGAAAATACACAAAACATGATTAATACAGTAGCTTAATCATGTGAACACACAAAAACAGGAAGGAAAAGTGTTGGGTTGTCTCCCAACAAGCACTTTTCTTTAATGCCTTTTAGCTAGGCATGATGATTCCAATGATGCTTGTCGTGGCAATGTCCCTGACAATAGAATTAGGGGTACGAATGGAGGGGCGAAGTCTAGATGCGGCTCAGGTGTTTCACTCAGATGTGTACGAGTTCAGGCCCCACTCAGAAGTGCTAAAAGCCCTACTTCTTGAGCCCGGGGGCTGGTTTGCTTTGCTTATGGGTGTGCATGAGAATACAAGTGTCGGAACCTTGCTATGGCGTCAGGTGGTGGCTTATATAGAGTGCGCCACCACCAGCCGAGCGCCGCATTGAATGTAGGGTAACGCAGCAGAAAACAAAAATTTCCGACCTACGCACCAGCCCAGGACCACTATGGAGACTGCATACAAGGTTTGATCTTTTTCGTTACCGACTCGTAGCGCAGCGGAAGTAGAGTCGATGACGATCGGCGGTGCAGATCCCCGCAGCTAGGATTTACAACCTCCCAACCGCGAGGATGTACTCCCTCGCCTGCTCCCCGGACAGATCTCCGGGCAGCCCTTCGGGAGGCCTCAGGACAGTCCCTCGGATAGTCCCACCGGACGGATCCTCGGACAGCCCTTCGGGAGGACCTCAGAACAGTCCCTCGGATAGTCCCACCGGACGGATCCTCGGACAGCCCTTCGGGAGGACCTCAGAATTTCGGACAGTCACTCGGACAGCCCTTCGGGAGGCACTCTCGAACTAAGACCGAAACTACGATCTCTCTACAGAATTGCACACATACGGTGTCATCTATCCGGCAGGGCTTCGCCGTCCAGAACTAGTTCCCACCGGAACCCAGACAGCCTTTCGGCTCTACGAAACTATTTCGCTGCGAGGGAGAGAGAAGCCAGATAACATCAGATGGCATGTGTATGTGAGAAAGAGTGAGTCTTTAGGCAGCCCACACCACCCCTATTTATAGGCCAAGCCCAAGGGTGGCTTCTCCAAGAAGCCAAGGGGGAAAATACCAAAGGGCCCTCAAGGTGGCTTCTCCAAGAAGCCACCCAAAAAGCACTTTCACTATTCACGACGACATTTTTCAGCGTCCGTTCGAACCGAAAATATTTATGTGGGCTTAGAACATATCCAGTACCCACTAAAATAATTTTCGATGCGATCCGAAACAATTCCGGTTTAGTGATTTTCATCTGCGAAAAGCATCTGAAGCGGTTCCGGCAGCTCCGGAACATTTCTGGTTTTCATCCCGGAAAATTCCAGAAAGTTTCCAGAATGATTCTGGCACCCTCCAAGAATTATCAGGCATGTGCCGAAACCATTTTGACTTTATGGTGTACTTCGAAACAACTTTTCGATTTAGTGATTTTCATCTGTGAAAAGCAACTAAAGCGGTTCCGGCAGTCCGGAACATTTCCGTTTTTTGTCTCTGAAAAATCTCAGAAGTTACCGGAACAATTCTGGTACCTTCCAATAATTTCCAGGCATGTGCTGAAACCAATTTGACTTTATGGTACACTCCAAAATAACTTTTCGGTTTTACCGAAACTCTTCCGGTGTTCTCTCTCTCTCCGGAACTCTTCCGTTGTCTCCGAAACTTTTTCGGTGAATTTCTCTCAGACTCCCTGTCTAGTATTCAGCAGATAGATGACCCTTAAGCGTGTGACCCTATAGGTTCGGTGAAGTATAGACATGACCCGGAACCCCTTCCGATCAATGATCAACATCGGAGCCGTGGACACCCATATTGACCCCTATACCCACACGAATGAATATTCGAGTGAACCTCCAGTTGCCGTGTGCTATTCCTGTTGCTTCGCGATATGTTACAAATACCCGAGGTGAGACATGTTGGCATCCCCGTGGATCAACAACTTGTCCACTATGCCAGTTACCTCGTTACCGGTATTGTTCTCTTTTCTCGTTCCCGTGTTCCGGCATCCCCGTGATCAAATCACAAAGTGTCTGGCCAGACGATGATGGATACCGTAACACCGAGAGGGCCCAGAGATATCTCTCCATCGTCGGAGGAGCAAATCCCAATCTTGAGCTATCAAGTTACTTGACATACTTTTCCATGAACCCGTAAGCCGCCGTAATAGCCACCCATTTACGGATGACGTTTAACAAACCCCAAAGTTCATGAAGCAAGCATGAAGAAACTCGATACTCTCATGGTCTAAGGAATCATGCAAATGTTAACCATCTCTGTGTTATAAACCATTAACTAGTGACGAATGAATCTCATAGCATAACATCAATTCGGGTCGATTCAACACAAATGTTCTTCTAACATTGTGCCCTCAAAGTTGCTGGCATAGACATGCCCATGATCAAGAAAACAGAACCATCATGCAACACTTGAGCTAGTCTTAGAGGCCAGACTAGGAATACATTTTACCGTTTATTATTCCACACGTGCATATGAGTCTTCCTCCAAGCCTCGTGGTTATTGTAGACTCGAGAACCATAGCAGTTATAGCATGGAACATAAACCTAATTATGAACAGGGAGATAATCAATAACATTTATTATTGCCTCTAGGGCATATCTACTATAGACTCCCACTTGCACTAGAGTCAATAATCTAGTCAATGCTAATGCACTTTACACCTATGGCATACTGGTGTAAAATATGCTTCGCATGTGGTATAGCCTGATGTCCAACGGATATGACGACTTCAGCTCCGTGTGTAACTTTGCATATCCTCGCGTTTTCACGCTTTCACAAAATTCATATTTTGTGTGGACTTGGCTTTGCATATGTGTGAATCATTGGTCGAAACCTGATTCCTCAGACTGAGCTATGGAGCAACTATCTGCAATAGTGTCCCATAGACCAAAGCCATCTTGGAACCATACTAAGTTCATGAATGAACTATATGATTCAACAACTTCTTTGTCGCTTCTTAAGCGTCAACATACTTAGCCTTTGTTATAGAATTTGCCACAGTATCTTGTTTGGAACAATTTCCAACTACCGTGCCACCATGTTGTGTATTAGACAAAACACTCAAATTAAATCAAAAATCGCATGGAGAAATGGTGAAGACAGTATCGATGTAACCTTTTACAACGAACTCTTCATGATCTCTGCTTGCGAGAAAACATGTCATCAGTGCTACTTTAGTACTCAATGACCCTTTTTAACTGTTGTCCCATGATCAGTGCTTTTGATCACTTTGGTATCTATACTCGCAACAACTTTGGAGTATTGGACATATCTAGTTGTTTTTACATACCATGGAATACATGATTAATCCAAACACAAGAGTGTGTGGAATCTCCATCATGTATTTTACTCATCAGTGTTTTGGGACACCGAGTCTTGCAAAAACTCTTTCCATGTGACTTTGGCAAGAATCACTCCTTGGCGTTTTAAATGCTAAAATGTTTTAGCATCTTGTCAATATGTATTCATTGCTTAGCCCCATTAGGTAAATCTATCTCCATAGATCATCATGCCTAATATTGAGGCTATTTAGCCTAAGCACTTCATCGAAAAACTATTTTGAAATGAAGTCCTAATTCGTGTCAAGAAATTTATTTCCAATTAACAATGTGTCAAGTACACAAGGTTTTTAGAAATATTATTATGCTCCCACTTACTTTCTGGAATCACAAGCATCTTCGATACCCATTTGATGAAGTCAAACCCCTTTGACCATTCCATCAAAAACGAAGATTCCAACTCCACTTTGCTCTCTTCTGTCCATCGTTGGAACTCTGAAGTTTGCATACTTACTAGCATCCTCTGGATCGACAAATTACTTTGGACTATATCACATACAAGTCCTAGGTTTCATTTCCATCAGATGGAAATCCCTTTGTCATCCATGTTTCATATCTCATGATTGAAATATGTATTAATTGCTAGTTCAACCCGAACCGACTTCAAGTATCGCTACGGTGAGACAATCTCATCGTAGTCAACTCCTTGAACTTGTTATTGCAACAAGTCAAGCTTTATGGATAAAACATTTTATCCGTATCAGTTTTTAGTTCCATAAATATTCGTTAGACAATAAGTCTTCTGAAAGGTGTATCAAGATTTTAATCTCGAATCACTTATATGGAAACTATCTCGGATTGTATTGGCATTTAGCCAATTCCGAAGTCAGGGCCCATCAACGCTTCCTTGTGTATTGTAGGTATACTGTTGTCTAACAACAATATCTCGTTTGCGCACCTGATAGGTTTGCACGAGCTTTGCCTACGTGGTTCAGCTGCAAGTTCGACCGAAGTCCATACATTTTATTGTAGAGACTTCCGTATCAGTCGCAGTAGGAAACTCCGGAATCACTTCCAAGGTTTCTTTCCTTTGACCTGATGACGAAGATACTGGTTATCTCATCGAGTTGCACTGTCCTCCCACTCACCTTTTGTAAGAACTATTCTCTTTAAAAGCATACCGTTTTGTGGCAAAATCCTTTGCCTCGGTATAGTGGTGGGGGAATACCCAATGACTTGGGATAACCTACAACGTAGCACTTGTCTATTTTGGAATAGGTTTGTAACCTTTTACACAAGCCCCATATTCCAAATGTTAAGAAAAGATATAACATGGTTGGGCGTACCATACCATGGCGTCATTTCAACAGACCTGATGGATCTCTTTTCAGTGTAAAAGCCGCAGTCTCTAAAGCATCACCTTTTAAAAGGGATAACGGCAATTTTATTTATGTCATCTTTGATCTTACCATGTCATAAATGGTTCGATTACATCTTCACGGACTTTCCACTTGCAGTGGTGTTCCGGGAGGTGCAAGTTATGAAACCCCTTTCATAACTCATCAGACATTCGCTAAACTTGTAACTCAAATATTCCTTTCTGCAATCGAATTGTAGAAACATAATTTTCTTGTTACAATAACTTCTACTTCATTTTTGAAAACCTTATGAATGAATTCAAAAAGATCCAGACTTACGTCTCATCAAGTAAATATCCATATATCTACTTGAGTCATTTCTGAAGATAGATAAATCCACTACTTGCAACAACATTTATTGGACTACACACATCATAATGTATGATCACCAATATGTTCTTTGCTCGTTCTTTATGGCCTGTGAACGGTATTTCAGTCACTTCACTTTTCAGAGGAAAGTTGCAAGTGTCAGATGATTCAAAATCAAACGACTTCAAAATCCATCATAATGGAATTTTCCATGCGGGTTTCTCCAATGTGACCAAATGCAGTGCCACACGTATGTGGTATTCTTTTAGTCTTGCGACATTTAGCGTCAGTGTTATGGATGTATCATATTACCATCAGTATTCATAACATACATTCCATCTAGAATGGAAGCATGGTCCTTCATGTTATTCATAATACTGAACAACAATTGTTGTTTTTATGAACAACTCTTTTGCAACAAACATTGTGCAATGGGCTAGAGTGTATGAAACTCTAAAATGAATTATGAAAGTAAATACATAGGTAATACACCGATGGAAGGTATAGTAACATTTACTATGTTCCCTGTGTGTATCTTAACCTCATTCCTGGCTAGTCTTTCAGGCCATAGTAGTTCTTACATCGAGTTGCAACAGAATGCAATCTAGCGGGTATCTTTGTGATCAACTCACAATACCCAAGAATTAGTGATTAACATGTTTAACCATAATTCCCAAGAACTATATCTTTGACCAACCTTCTATACATCAAAAACATGTATGACATTCATACATGAGCTGGATATCCCAGTCTTCTTTCCTTTTGCCATTATACTTCTAACAGTTTAACTTTCAGTATTTCTCCCACTCTCAGAAGAAGCATCCAACTTAAGAGTGGCGTTAGCCCCGGACTTCCTAGGCGTGAAAGTCTCACTAACACCCTTCCACTACTGGAATCAGCAAATTTGCCGTCTGCCAGTTCTTTGCCGTCAGCTGGCGGACGGCAAAGAAGCTCTTTGCCATCCGTTTCCAGAAAACACACGGCAAAGAACTAGCTGACGGCAAAGAAGGTGTTTGCCGTCAGCCTTCTCTTTGCCGTCTGCTAGCTGACGGCATAGAAGCTTTGCCGTCTGCTAGCAGACGGCAAAGAGGGTGGGTGGCCCACTAACGAGAACGACCTAACGGCCACTTTCTTTGCCGTCTGCTGGCGGACAGCAAAGCTTCTTTGCCGTCCGCCAGCAGACAGCAAAGAAAGTGGCCGTTTTAACGGCCGTTTCCCCCCGGCCCCACCCCACTAGCTAGGCACTTTGCCGTCTGCTAGCAGACGGCAAAGAGCTGTGACCTAACTGAAAAGGGGCCGGCGTCCGCGCCCCACCCCTCTCTCTCTCCCCTCTAGATCTCTCTCTCTCTCCCGGCCCTCACCTCACCCGCGCCGCCGCCCCTCTCTCTCTCCCCTCTCTCTCTCTCCCGGCCCTCACCTCACCCGCGCCCCACCCGTCTCTCTCTCTCCCGGCCCTCACCTCACCCACGCCGCCGCCCCCGGGCCCGAGCTGCCCCGCCCCGACCCCCGGCGACGCCCCCTCCCGGCGCCCCGCCCCGCCGCCCCGGCGGCGCCCCGCCCCCGCCGCCCCGGCTCCCCGCCTTGCCGCCCCGGCGCCCCGCCGCCTCCTCCACCACTGCCGGAGCCAAGGTGAACTTTTTTTTGTTTTTTTCTATTGTTATTTGCTGTTTAGGTTTAGGTGTTATTAATAGGTTTAGGTTAGTGGTAGGATTAGGTTAGTGCTAGGTTTAGGTTTAGATAATTAGAAGAAGAAGAAAGTTGAAAAAAAGAAGAATAAGTAGAAGAAGAGGAAAAAGGAAAAAAGGAAGAGGGTCGTGGATCGCCGGTCGCCGAGGGGAGAGATGGTGGAGCCAGTGGGTCCCGCCGGTCCCGACGTCGTCGCCCATGCCGAGAATCCCCCGGTCCGAGTGCTGACCCGTCGACCGTGCGTCGCCATACCAGAGGGGTCCGGCAACAACAGTTCTCGGGGTCGATAGCGGTCGAACACCTATGCGAATTTGTCTTGCAGCCTCTGCGATGACGATTAAAAGCCAAGTGTTGAAACTTGAAACACCCAAACTGACTCAAGTCGGTTTGGTTGTTTGAAGTTTCAAAACTTGGCTTTAATCCTCATCGCAGAGGCTGCCAGACAAATTTGCCAAGGTGTTCGACCGTCATCGGCCCCCAGAACTATTGCTGCACGCGGGACACCGGGCGCCGGCGTCACTTGTGGGATGTGGATCTAGTGTTCAACGCCGAGCGCCACATGTATCTCGCACCAATGATACTTGCTATTTAGGGTTTCATCGACGTCGAGGAACCCCCAAACCCGCTCGTCCTGTTATAAATATTTAGTTAGGTTGACGGAAAAAACAATATTGCTATGTTACTCATCTTTCGATTAAAATGTGCGGTTTTTTCGTCGGTGCGAGGGTCTAGTGTTCGACGAGCTCTGCCCCTGCGTTCGTGGGTGAGCACAAATGACATCTCCTCCTTCCCCCTTCATTTGCTCTGTTCCGGTCTTCGTGCCGATGAAACTTGCTAGCTATAGGTGTCTTCAATCATCAGTATGCGTGACCACTATGCATCTCCCGTTCGAAAGGGTTACATCTATAAATATGCATGCATTAGCATATTTATAACCGTGATTCTTTCGAATTGTCCAACGTTATCCATGGACAGCCCGAGTATGTGTAGATTGGGCTCGTTTTCCCATATGCTCTGTGTCACGCCCAAGATGCGATCCTATTCTTATTTTGGCACGAGGGCCTCGACAGGGATAGAAGCGCATCTCGTCGTTTTGCAAGAATGGATATCATTACAAGTACATGTAAAAAAGAGATGAGTATATGGAATTGGCTTACACTCGCCACAAGCTACATCAATATCACATCAATACAACAACATATCCAAACATCATACAGAAGAGCAGGGTCCGACTACGGACGAAATCAAACGATAAAATGACATCCATCCTTGCCATCCCAGGCTGCCGCCTGGAACCCATCCTAGATCGATGAAGAAGAAGAAGAACTCCAAATCAAACAAGCAACGCGCTCACGTCAAATCATCGCATTACCTGTACCTGCAACTGTTGTTGTAGTATTCTGTGAGCCACGGGGACTCAGCAATCTCATTTCCAAGGGTATCAAGACTATTAATGCTTAATGGGTGGGGTATGGTTAAGTGGTGAGGCTGCAGCAAGCACTAAGCATTTATTTGAGTGGCTAACTTACGAGTACAAGAATAAAGGGGGATGATTGTCGAATAAACGGACGTGAACTAGTAATGATCTCTAAGAGATCCTGAACACCTACATACGTCAAACATAACCCCACCGTGTTCTCTCTCGGATCAGAAATTCACGAGAAGAGACAGTCACGGTTACGCACACGGTTGGTGTATTTTATTTGAGTTTACTTGAAATTTACTATGACCGGGTGTTAAACAAAGTTTCCAAGTTGCCACGTAACCGCGGGCACGGCTTTCCGAAAGATTTAACCCTACAGGGGTGCTCCAACTCGTCCATCACAAATTAACCACACGCAGCGGGAATAACCTCGACCACGAATCTCATGATCTTCCTAGGCAATTCCACTGGAAAACCGCAACCTCGAGATAGCCCGAAGTATTTTCGGAATTCCTCGGACAAGACGTTGGAGAAAGGTAAAACAAATCCAGCAAGGCCGCCCGGCGTGTCGACGATCCCGATAGGAGCCGCGTATCTTGTTCTCAGGACACGACGGATTGTCCAAACTTCCGGTAGGCCAATCACAGAGTTGCCCCTGGCGGCCACCGGCGGTTGACAGGTTTGGACCAACACTCATGAGGAGCACTGGCCCGGGGGGTTGATTAAAGATCCGCGGGTGCCGGCGGGTCCCTATGCAATTTTAGTTGTTATTAGGCAAATGTAGTACCAATGTTGGGCCTTGCCAGACAAGCTTTACCCTAAACCGAAAGTCAAGGGGGTCCCCATAACAACCCCGAGCATGTTAGGAGCGCTCAATTATGGAACATAACACCGGTACACAAGTAACTAGGGCGGCAAGGGTGGAATAAAACACCGAGCAAAAGGCCAAGCCTTCCACCCTTTACCAAGTATATATGTGCATTAAATTAAATAGCAATAATATTGTGATAACTGGAAACAATTGCACCTGCAACTAGCAACTCTATAAGAAGGGCTGAGCAAGCGGTAACATAGCCAAACAATGTTTTGCTGGGACATGGAGGGGTTAGAGGCTTTTCATGGCAATTTGGGAGGCTTGACATACAAGTGGTAGGTAGCGAGACAGCGATAGAAACGAGACATCTAGCATGGCAATGATAGTAATGGTATCCAGGGAAATGATCATCTTGCCTGAGATCCCGCTTGGAAGAAGAACGAGTCCATGAAGAAGAGGAGCCAACGTAGTCGAACGAATCCTCACACTCCGAACGCTTTCGGAACTCTATCGATAAGAAACAATCCGGAAACAACAATCAACACACGATAACACCACAACATATGCATGTCCGGTTTAAATATGCAAGGCATGGCAATCACAACAAACAAATACTACACATTAAGTGAAGTTTAATATGCAACGGGTTGCATATTGACGAAACTCCACGTTCGAAACATTTAGTTCACTCTCGTTTATTTACATGACACGTTTCAATGTTGTTAACATGGCAAGAGATGAAGCATAAATAAACTAGACATCTAGGCATATTAAATGAGGCCGGAAACAACATATAGCATTTCCGAAATGACACCATATGTTAATTTCGAAATTGGTTCAGATCTGAACTAATCATGTTTTATATTTATTAAACAGGGAAATAAAGTGCACAATGCAATTCTACACGTCATTCCAGTCGATTTACATATATGGAACATCTCAAACGGAGCTACGGTCTAAAAGATATGACCTTCACAAGATGCATATGTCATGGATGCAAAATGCATGGAAAAGACAATCACAAACACTTCAAATCATGCATGCAGCAAGATATTATGATACTACATGAAATCCTAGTCAAGTTACATATGCAACATGTTCAAAACGGAGCTACGGTTCAACCACAACAACCAACACAAGTTTTAGTGCAAATCTGTCCAAAACAGCAAGATAGCATTTTGCACACATGAAAACAACAAGTTACAAGATTCTAAAATGCACAAACTAAGTATGGGGCAGTAGCATATAACACACACTTCATTTCATCTTCACATATCGTACTCAAAATAGTTACGGATCACATGGTAGGAAGCTCACAACATGGCAACAAAATATAGCAGATTAGGACTTGGTGAAAATAACAGTTTTTGGCATAGTAGATTTTCACGGAGGCATATTGGCAGCAGTAAAACTATATGCTACAGGTCATATATTGGCAGGAAACTTAACAGCATGGTATTAGACATGATGCACTACAAATCATTACTTTATGGCAACATCAAATTATGCTCAGATTCATGGCAACCAACAACACAACATGGCATATTGAAGAAAACAGATTCTCAGACTTAGTGAAAATTAGTGTAGACGTGTGCAGCAGTTTTTAACAGATTGACATATTGAGCAACAGATTTAATTATGATGCAAAACCTATTCATGCAAACTATTGGCACAACATGATAGAGCATAACATGCTTACCAAAAGACTCCATTGTGGCATCGCCAAAAGTCTCCTAGAACACTAGCAAATCACATGGCAACACAGCAACAAAATAACAGATTTCCAGACTTAGAATTATTTTGGACCCTCAAAACAACAGAATTTTATAGCATGTTGGCAACAAGAAAACAACACCTAAACATGCATCTCTATGACAACCAAAAATACCAGGGCCTAGCACACATGTCCAAGGGCATATCTCATGTTCAAAATTATTTCATATGGTGCATGGATTAAATCACACAAAATAGACAAACGGGCATCATGGCAAAAATGACATGCACTCAAACTTCCTCCAATGACAAAACTAAATGCACAGTTAAATTCTATGGATTTTTCTACCCCGAAAACACATATAATATGCGTAGGTTCATGTAGGGAAACATGTCACAATTAATTAGGCAAGTTTATGGCCTAAACCCCTTTTAGCAATTATAAATGCAAGTTAAATGCAAATATTACAATGAACCAGTTTGTCATGCATGAAAATACGATGCCGATAATATGAAAATTTTAAATATATTGTTTGATTAATTCCAATGCACGTTAATTAAATATGACAATGCAAAATGATGGCAATTATGCAAAATGATGCAAAACAGCGAGTTAGGTATTTTTATCAAGGATGAAAATGACATATTAATAATCTACTCATTTTTCTGAGCAATTTACTTATATAAAACATTTTATTTCGGCGCACGATTAATTATTTATTAGCAATTTTAAAACAAGCTTTTCCCGGAATTATAAAAACGCAATTGGCCTAACAGAATGAGCGCAATACAGTATATTTCGCACAGGGCGCGGAATAGGGATTCGGGGATGGGCTGCTCACATAGGGCCAAATGGGCCGGTCGGTCCAGCGGCAGAGGCGGAGTGCTGGGCTGGGCTTGCGCGGCGGGAGCGGGGCCGCAGGCGCTGGGCGCGGCCTACGCGCGAGGGAGGAAGCCCATGCGGGCGCTGGCGAGCGGGAGGCGGGCCGCTCGTCCTCCTCGTGCTCCCGCAACGAGGCAGGAGGCCATGGCGACGGCGGTTGCCGGGACCGGAGCTCCGGCGGGCTGAGGCGGCGGGGCTGGCCGGAAACGGGCTGGGGGCGGCCGGATCCGGCGATCCCCGGCGGGATCTGGGCGTGGCGAGCGGACGAGGGGCCGGCGCGGAGCTTCGGCCATCCATGGCGTCCTGGACAAGGGGAAGAGAGAGAGGGGTTAGGGGAGAGAGAGAAGAGAAGGGAGAAGAGAGAAGGAGGGAGGAGGAGGTCCGGCGGGGCCGCACTTGAACTCCGGGGGCTCGCCGGCCGATGGTGACGGGGCAGGCAGCGAAGGCGCGGGGCGGCGCCGGCGGTGCGGGCTACGGCTGCTGCGGGGATGCTGCGGTCGCCGGACGTGTCCGGTTTGCTCGCGGACATATCCGGTAGGTGGGAATTTGGGCGATTTGAGCCATTGGATGGGGATCCAATGGTCCAGATCTGAGGGGCTGATGGGGCTGCGGGATTGGAGGGAGGTGGAGCTAGCAGGTGGGGTTTTGAGGGGGGTGGCTGCAATTTTACATGGGGAAACCCTAGAGAGTGAGGGGGCTTTCTCCATGGGTGGTTATATATATAGGGAATGGTCTAGGGGGTTGGATATCGTCCGTCCGATCGCGATCCGACGGCCACGAACGGAGGGGGGCTAGGTTGGGCTAGTGGGCTGTGGAGAGGTGGTTGGGCCAAGAAGAGAGGGAGGTGATGGCCCGGCATCGAGTTTAGAAAACCGAAAACGTCCGACGAATAAACCGATGACTGTGCCGCTACGGTCGACCGTTCGGGTATCAAACGACCTCTGATTGCGACGAAATTTGGCAGGCGGTCTACCTACAATATATTACAACCGCTTGCCAGGTTTCGACCCAATCCGAGAAAGTTTTATACACACTTTTGAAAACAATATTTACCGATGCCGCGGGCGCGTGCGTGTGTGGTTAGGCTCGAAACGGACGACGACACGAGCGGAGAGAACCGGCAGCTACTAACGGATGCAAATTTCGAAAACGAGTGACGATGCAATGCAAATGATGCGAATGATGCGATGATGAATGCCACAACCACTCGAATCACATGATGGCAATGGAATAAAAGGGGAATCTTCTGGAGCGTCGGTTTCGGGCTGTTACACTCTGCTCCGGATCCGATGCCGAATTTCGTCAGTGCCTCCCTGTTATTCTCCGGGTACATAGCCTCTCTGCTTATTGCCGAGACGTGTATCAGGAGAACAGCGGGGAGGTGCTGCCGAAATTTTGCGTCGGATCCGGAGCAGAGCATGGGAAAACGAACCCAATCTACACATACTCGGGTGGGATTAGGACCTATCTTTACCTACTAGCGTCTAGGTTGCATGGACGTAATAAAACTAACAAACTCTATTAACTGATGAATATGGTTTGCTGAATTATGTATATATTTCTTGTGTGTCCAGTAGCTAGGCAAGATGAGTGATCGTGCGTGGATGTACACCGGTCACACTAGTCAGAAAGACATGACCCATGAATGGATAACAAAAACCAAGGGGTTTGTGACAGCCGCATTTGCAAATGGACAGAAAATAACCTGGTGCCCCTGTGCCGATTGCGACAACTATCATAAGAGGTCATAGGTTGAAATGATCAAACACCTGCAGAAGTGGGGTTTTACGCCTAATTATACGGTCTGGACATTTCATGGTGAGTCTGCCCAACGTGCCAGAGCTGAGGTGGTTCGTCGTCGCACCGACGAGCATGGTACCGGGATCGAAGACATGGTGCAAGACTTTGATGATGCTCGGGATTCGGACGATGAGATGGAGGAATCTGCAAAGGCCTTCTATGAAATGTTGGAGTCTTCAAAACGTCCTCTCCACGAGCACACTGAGCTTTGTCAGCTGGATGCCATCGCGCAAGTAATGGCTCTGAGTTCAACCTGGGCAGAGAATGCTACGACGCGATGATGGCGATATTTGGACGCTTTCTACCCAAAGGCCATGTATTGCCAGCAAACCTGTACCAGTCGGACAAAATCCTACATGCGCTTAAGATGCCCTATGAGAAGATAGATGCCTGTGAGAATGGATGTGCCTTATTTAGGCTTGAGTATGCGGGCTTCAACTATTGTCCCATTTGCAAGTCTTCCAGGTATGTTGTGGTAGACAACGGTATGGGTGAGAAGAGTCAGACCAAAATCCCAGTTAATGTTCTTCGGTATATGTCAATCATACCAAGACTTCAATGTCTTTTCATGGTCGAAGAGACGGCCAGACAGATGACGTGGCATAAATTGGGCAAAAGAACCGAACTAGATGCAGATGGGAATCCGATGTTGGGACACACTTCAGACGCTTTTGCGTGGAAGCACTTCGATGCTTTACATAAGGACAAAGCGGCAGATCCAAGGCATCCTCGAGTCGCCATCAGCATGGATGGGTTCCAAGTGTTTGG
This sequence comes from Elymus sibiricus, assembly GCA_039707655.1. Lineage (NCBI taxonomy): Eukaryota > Viridiplantae > Streptophyta > Magnoliopsida > Poales > Poaceae > Elymus > Elymus sibiricus. Next base: position 524,742,163 of record CM077665.1, read on the forward strand.
TATGACGGCAACCCAATACAGTTGCTGGCCTGTATTTGTCATTCCACTCAATCTCCCCCTCAGAGAGATTATGAAAAGAAAGAACATTTTCTTGACGTTGATAATTCCAGGGCCCAACTATCCGGGGAAGAATATGAATGTGTACATGCAGCCGCTTAAGGATGAATTGCAAGAAGCTTGGGATAATGGGATCAAGACATATGACGCCGCTACAAAACAAAACTTCAAAATGCATGTGTGGTACATGTACTCGACGCATGACTTGCCGGTGTATGCGCTATTCGTTGGCTGGTGTGTGCATGGAAGGTTCCCGTGCCCCACATGCAAGGTAGCTCTTCAGTTTCGTTGGCTGCAGGCGGGTCGCAAGTATTCTTGCTTCGACTTGCATAGACAGTTCCTGGATCCTGGCCATAAGTTCAGAAAAGACAAGAAAAATTTCATGAAAGGTAGAGTTGTCAAAAACTCTGCACCACCTGCATTGACAGGCCAACAGGCCCTGGATCAGTTAAACGCTCTCGAGCCTAATCCAGAGCGTCCAGGATATTTCAAAGGGTATAATTCGGAACATGCCTGGACTCACAAGATATGCTTGTGGGGTCTGCCTTACTTTAAAGACCTCATTTGCCCACACAACATCGACGTGATGCACACTGAAAAGAATATCGCCGAGGCCCTTTTTGGTACATTGTTCGGCATAGAGGGGAAGTCAAAGGATAACCCTAAGGCTAGAGTCGATCAAGAGGCTCTATGTGATAGACCGTTACAAAACATGCGACAACCGAAAGGAAAGAAGAACTGGAGGAAGCCAAAGGCATGGTTCAGTCTTGGAAGGCCAGCTATGAGGGAAATGATCTTGTGGGTGAAAATGCAGTTGATGTTCCCCGATGGGTATACAGCGAATCTAAAGAGGGGAGAGAGAGAAGAGAAGGGATAAGAGAGAAGGAGGGAGGAGGAGGTCCGGCGGGGCCGCACTTGAACTCCGGCGGCTCGCCGGCCGATGGTGACGGGGCAGGCAGCGAAGGCGCGGGGCGGCGCCGGCGGTGCGGGCTACGGCTGCTGCGGGGATGCTGCGGTCGCCGGACATGTCCGATTTGCTCGCGGACATGTCCGTTAGGTTAGAATTTGGGCGATTTGAGCCATTGGATGGGGATCCGATGGTCCAGATCTGAGGGGCTGATGGGGCTGCGGGATTGGAGGGAGGTGGAGCTAGCAGGTGGGGTTTTGAGGGGGGTGGCTGTAATTTTACATGGGGAAACCCTAGAGAGTGAGGGGGCTTTCTCCATGGGGTGGTTATATATATAGGGAATGGTCTAGGGGGTTGGATGTCGTCCGTCCGATCGCGATCCGACGGCCTCGAATGGAGGGGGGCTAGGTTGGGCTAGTGGGCTGTGGAGAGGTGGTTGGGCCAAGAAGAGAGGGAGGTGGTGGCCCGGCATCGAGTTTTAGAAAACCGAAAACGTCCGACGAATAAACCGATGACTGTGCCGCTACGGTCGACCGTTCGGGTATCAAACGACCTCTGATTGCGACGAAATTTGGCAGGCGGTCTACCTACAATATATTACAACCGCTTGCCAGGTTTCGACCCAATCCGAGAAAGTTTTATACACACTTTTGAAAACAATATTTACCGATGCCGCGGGCGCGTGCGTGTGTGGTTGGGCTCGAAACGGACGACGACACGAGCGGAGAGAACCGGCAGCTACTAACGGATGCAAATTTCGAAAACGAGTGACGATGCAATGCAAATGATGCGAATGATGCGATGATGAATGCCACAACCACTCGAATCACATGATGGCAATGGAATAAAAGGGGAATCTTCTGGAGCGTCGGTTTCGGGCTGTTACACTCTGCTCCGGATCCGATGCCGAATTTCGTCAGTGCCTCCCTGTTATTCTCCGGGTACATAGCCTCTCTGCTTATTGCCGAGACGTGTATCAGGAGAACAGCGGGGAGGTGCTGCCGAAATTTTGCGTCGGATCCGGAGCAGAGCATGGGAAAACGAACCCAATCTACACATACTCGGGTGGGATTAGGACCTATCTTTACCTACTAGCGTCTAGGTTGCATGGACGTAATAAAACTAACAAACTCTATTAACTGATGAATATGGTTTGCTGAATTATGTATATATTTCTTGTGTGTCCAGTAGCTAGGCAAGATGAGTGATCGTGCGTGGATGTACACCGGTCACACTAGTCAGAAAGACATGACCCATGAATGAATAACAAAAACCAAGGGGTTTGTGACAGCCGCATTTGCAAATGGACAGAAAATAACCTGGTGCCCCTGTGCCGATTGCGACAACTATCATAAGAGGTCAGAGTATGAAATGATCAAACACCTGCAGAAGTGGGGTTTTACGCCTAATTATACGGTCTGGACATTTCATGGTGAGTCTGCCCAACGTGCCAGAGCTGAGGTGGTTCGTCGTCGCACCGACGAGCATGGTACCGGGATCGAAGACATGGTGCAAGACTTTGATGATGCTCGGGATTCGGACGATGAGATGGAGGAATCTGCAAAGGCCTTCTATGAAATGTTGGAGTCTTCAAAACGTCCTCTCCACGAGCACACTGAGCTTTGTCAGCTGGATGCCATCGCGCAAGTAATGGCTCTGAGTTCAACCTGGGCAGAGAATGCTACGACGCGATGATGACGATATTTGGACGCTTTCTACCCAAAGGCCATGTATTGCCAGCAAACCTGTACCAGTCGGACAAAATCCTACGTGCGCTTAAGATGCCCTATGAGAAGATAGATGCCTGTGAGAATGGATGTGCCTTATTTAGGCTTGAGTATGCGGGCTTCAACTATTGTCCCATTTGCAAGTCTTCCAGGTATGTTGTGGTAGACAACGGTATGGGTGAGAAGAGTCAGACCAAAATCCCAGTTAATGTTCTTCGGTATATGTCAATCATACCAAGACTTCAACGTCTTTTCATGGTTGAAGAGACGGCCAGACAGATGATGTGGCATAAATTGGGCAAAAGAACCGAACTAGATGCAGATGGGAATCCGATGTTGGGACACACTTCAGACGCTTTTGCGTGGAAGCACTTCGATGCTTTACATAAGGACAAAGCGGCAGATCCAAGGCATCCTCGAGTCGCCATCAGCATGGATGGGTTCCAAGTGTTTGGTATGACGGCAACCCAATACAGTTGCTGGCCTGTATTTGTCATTCCACTCAATCTCCCCCTCAGAGAGATTATGAAAAGAAAGAACATTTTCTTGACGTTGATAATTCCAGGGCCCAACTATCCGGGGAAGAATATGAATGTGTACATGCAGCCGCTTAAGGATGAATTGCAAGAAGCTTGGGATAATGGGATCAAGACATATGACGCCGCTACAAAACAAAACTTCAAAATGCATGTGTGGTACATGTACTCGACGCATGACTTGCCGGTGTATGCGCTATTCGTTGGCTGGTGTGTGCATGGAAGGTTCCCGTGCCCCACATGCAAGGCAGCTCTTCAGTTTCGTTGGCTGCAGGCGGGTCGCAAGTATTCTTGCTTCAACTTGCATAGACAGTTCCTAGATCCTGGCCATAAGTTCAGAAAAGACAAGAAAAATTTCATGAAAGGTAGAGTTATCAAAAACTCTGCACCACCTACATTGACAGGCCAACAGGCCCTGGATCAGTTAAACGCTCTCGAGCCTAATCCAGAGCGTCCAGGATATTTCAAAGGGTATAATTCGGAACACGCCTGGACTCACAAGATATGCTTGTGGGATCTGCCTTACTTTAAAGACCTCATTTGCCCACACAACATCGACGTGATGCACACTGAAAAGAATATCGCCCAGGCCCTTTTTGGTACATTGTTCGGCATAGAGGGGAAGTCAAAGGATAACCCTAAGGCTAGAGTCGATCAAGAGGCTCTATGTGATAGACCGTTACAAAACATGCGACAACCGAAAGGAAAGAAGAACTGGAGGAAGCCAAAGGCATGGTTCAATCTTGGAAGGCCAGCTATGAGGGAAATGATCTTGTGGGTGAAAATGCAGTTGATGTTCCCCGATGGGTATACAGCGAATCTAAAGAGGGGAGAGAGAGAAGAGAAGGGAGAAGAGAGAAGGAGGGAGGAGGAGGTCCGGCGGGGCCGCACTTGAACTCCGGCGGCTCGCCGGCCGATGGTGACGGGGCAGGCAGCGAAGGCGCGGGGCGGCGCCGGCGGTGCGGGCTACGGCTGCTGTTGGAAATATGCCCTAGAGGCAATAATAAATTGGTTATTATTATATTTCCTTGTTCATGATAATCGTTTATTATCCATGCTATAATTGTATTGATTGGAAACTCAAATACATGTGTGGGTACATAGACAACACTGTGTCCCTAGTAAGCCTCTAGTTGACTAGCTCGTTGATCAAAGATGGTTAAGGTTTCCTAGCCATTGACATGAGATGTCATTTGATAACGGGATCACATCATTAGGAGAATGATGTGATGGACAAGACCCAAACTACGAACGTAGCATATGATCGTGCCAGTTTATTGCTATTGTTTTCTGCATGTCAAGTATCTGTTCCTTTGACCATGAGATCATGCAACTCCCTGACATCGGAGGAGTACCTTGTGTGTATCAAACGTCGCAACGTAACTGGGTGACTATAAAGGTGCTCTACAGGTATCTTCGAGGATGTCTGTTGGGTTGGCATGGATCAAGACTGGGATTTGTTACTCCGTATGACGGAGAGGTATCTCAGGGCCCACTCGGTAATACAACATCACAATGAGCCTTGCAAGCAATGTGACTAAAGTGTTAGCCACGAGATCTTGTATTACGGAACGAGTAAAGAGACTTGCCGGTAACGAGATTGAACTAGGTATAGAGATACCGACGATCGAATCTCGGGCAAGTAACATACCGAAGAACAAAGGGAACAGTATACGGGATTAACTGAATCCTTGACATAGAGGTTCGACCGATAAAGATCTTCGTAGAATATGTAGGAGCCAATATGGGCATCCAGGTCCCGCTATTGGTTATTGATCGTAGAGGTGTCTCGGTCATGTCTACATAGTTCTCGAGACACGCCGTGATGATCGGGTGTGATAGACTCTACGTTCACATACAACGGGTGTAAGCCATGTTGCACGTGCGGAACACTCGGGTTAAACTTGACGAGCCTAGCATGTACAGACATGGCCTCGGAACACAAGAGACCGAAAGGTCGAACATGAGTCATATAGTAGATATGATCAACATGAAGATGTTCACCATTGAAACCACCTCAACTCACGTGATGATCGGACTTGAGTTGGTGGATTTGGATCATGTTACACTCAGATGATCGGAGGGATGTCAATTTGAGTGGGAGTTTTTAAGTAATATGATTAACTAAACTCATTATCTAGAACAATAGTCTAAGTTGTCTTTGCAATATTTATGTTGTAGATCATGGCTCGCGCAGTAGCACCCCTGAATTTTAATGCGTTCCTAGAGAAAGCTAAGTTGAAAGATGATGGAAGTAACTTTGTGGACTGGGCCCGTAATCTAAGGATTATCCTTACGGCTTCCCAGAAGGCTTATGTCCTTGATGCACCGCTTGGTGATCCACCCGCTCCAGTTGAGTCTCTAGACGTTGTGAACGCCTGGCAGGCTCGTTCTGAAGATTACTCAATAGTTCAATGTGCAATATTGTATGGCTTAGAACCGGGACTTCAAAGACGTTTTGAACGTCATGGAGCATATGAGATGTTCCAGGAGTTGAAGTTTATCTTTCAGAAGAATGCCCGGATCGAGAGATATGAGATCTCCGATAAGTTCTATGCTTGCAAGATGGAGTAGAACGGGTCTATCAGTGATCACGTACTCAGAATGTCTGGGTACTCCACCCGTCTGGCTGAATTGGGGATGCCCCTTCCGCCAGAGGCTATCACTGACAGAGTTCTTCAATCATTGCCACCTAGCTACAAGAGCTTCGTGTTGAACTATAACATGCACGGGATGAACAAGTCAGTCGCCGAGCTGTTTGCGATGCTGAAAGCCGCTGAGTCTGAAATTCAGAAGGAGCATCAAGTGTTGATGGTCAATAAAACCACTAGTTTCAAGAAAAATGGCAAGGGTAAGAAGGGTAACTCCAAGAAGAGTGGCAAAGCAGTTGCTCCTCTCGTGAAGAATCCCAAGGCTGGACCCAAACCAGAAACTGTGTGTTTTCATTGCAAGGGAACTGGACACTGGAAGCGGAACTGCCCCAAGTATTTGGCTGACAAGAAGGCGGCCAACAACAAACAAGGTATATATGATATACATGTTATTGATGTGTACCTTACCAACTCTCGTTGTAGTGCCTGGGTATTTGATATCGGTGCGGTTGCTCATATTTGCAACTCAAAACAGGAACTGCGGAATAGACGGAGGCTGGCAAAGGACGAAGTGACGATGCGCGAGGGAAATGGTTCCAAGGTTGATGTGATCGCCGTCGGCACGCTCGCTCTTCGATTACCATCGGGATTAGTGATGAACCTGAATAATTGTTATTTAGTGCCTGCGTTAAGCATGAACATTATATCTGGATCTTGTTTATTGCGAGACGGTTACTCATTTAAATCAGAGAATAATGGTTGTTCTATTTATATGAGTAATATCTTTTATGGTCATGCACCCGATGTGAGGGGTTTATTCTTATTGAATCTCGATAGTAATGATACACATGTTCATAACATTGATGCCAAAAGATGTAGAATTGATAATGATAATACCACTTTCTTGTGGCACTGCCGTTTAGGTCATATTGGCGTAAAACGCATGAAGAAGCTCCATGCTGATGGACTTTTGGAGTCACTTGATTTTGAATCACTTGACACATGTGAGCCATGCCTCATGGGCAAGATGACTAAAACGCCGTTCTCTGGAACAATGGAACGGGCAAGTGACTTATTGGAAATCATACATACTGATGTGTGCGGTCCGATGAGCATTGAGGCGCGCGGTGGTTATCGTTACTTTCTCACCTTCACTGATGACTTAAGTAGATATGGGTATATTTACTTAATGAAACACAAGTCTGAAACATTTGAAAAGTTCAAACAATTTCAGAGTGAAGTTGAGAATCATCGTAACAAGAAGATTAAATTCCTACGATCTGATCGAGGAGGAGAATATCTGAGTTATGAGTTTGGCAGTCACTTAAGACAATGTGGAATTGTTTCACAACTGACACCGCCTGGAACACCACAGCGTAATGGTGTGTCCGAACGTCGTAATCGAACCTTATTGGATATGGTGCGATCTATGATGTCTCTTGCCGATTTGCCACTATCGTTTTGGGGTTATGCATTAGAGACAGCTGCATTCACTTTAAATAGGGCACATTCAAAATCCGTTGAGACGACGCCATATGAACTTTGGTTTGGCAAGAAGCCAAAGCTGTCGTTTCTTAAAGTTTGGGGATGTGATGCTTATGTCAAAAAGCTTCAGCCTGAAAAGCTGGAACCCAAAGCGGAGAAATGCGTCTTCATAGGATACCCAAAAGAGACAGTTGGGTATACCTTCTATCTCAGATCCGAAGGCAAAGTGTTTGTCGCTAAAAACGGAACATTTCTTGAGAAAGAGTTTCTCTCGAAAGAATTGAGTGGGAGGAAGATAGAACTTGATGAGGTTGTTGAACCTTTACTTCAACCTGAGAGTAGCGCAGCGCAGAAAGCTGTTTCTGTGGAGCCTACATTAGCTGAAGAGGAAGTTAATGATGATGATCATGAAGCTTTGGATCAAGTTGCTATCGAACCTCGTAGGTCGACAAGGACACGTACTGCTCCTGAGTGGTACGGCAACCCTGTCTTAGAAGTCATGTTGTTGGACAACGATGAACCTACGAGCTATGGAGAAGCGATGATGGGCCCGGATTCCGAGAAGTGGTTAGAGGCCATGAAATCCGAGATGGGATCCATGTATGAAAACAAAGTATGGACTTTGGAAGTATTACCTGAAGGGCGTAAAGCCATTCGGAATAAATGGATCTTTAAGAGGAAGACGGACGCAGACGGTAATGTCACCGTCTATAAAGCTCGACTTGTGGCAAAGGGTTTTTCACAAGTTCAAGGAGTTGACTACGATGAGACCTTCTCACCCGTAGCGATGCTTAAGTCCGTCAGAATCATGTTAGCAATAGCTGCCTTTTTCGATTATGAAATTTGGCAGATGGATGTCAAAACAGCGTTCCTTAACGGTTTCCTTAAGGAAGAGTTGTATATGATGCAACCAGAAGGTTTTGTCGATCCAGAGAATGCTGACAAAGTTTGCAAACTCCAGCGATCCATTTATGGACTGGTGCAAGCATCTCGGAGTTGGAATCTTCGCTTTGATGAGGTGATCAAAGCGTTCGAGTTTATACAAGTTTACGGAGAAGCTTGTATTTACAAGAAAGTGAGTGGGAGCTCTATAGCGTTTCTAATATTATATGTGGATGACATATTACTGATTGGAAACAATATAGAAATGTTGGAAAGCGTGAAGGAATATTTGAACAAGAGTTTTTCAATGAAGGACCTAGGAGAAGCTGCTTTCATATTAGGCATCAAGATCTATAGAGATAGATCGAGACGCTTAATAGGACTTTCACAAAGCACATACCTTGACAAAGTTTTGAAGAAGTTCAAAATGGATCAGTCCAAGAAGGGGTTCTTGCCTGTTTTGCAAGGTGTGAAGTTGAGTAAGACTCAATGCCCAGTGACTGCAGAAGAAAGAGAAAAGATGAGTGTCATCCCCTATGCTTCAGCCATAGGCTCTATCATGTATGCAATGATGTGCACAAGACCCGATGTAAGCCTTGCCATAAGTATGGTCGTAAGGTTTCAAAGTGATCCAGGAATGGATCACTGGACGGCGGTCAAGAATATCCTGAAGTACCTGAAAAGGACTAAGGACATGTTTCTCGTTTATGGAGGTGATCAAGAGCTCGTCGTAAAGGGTTACGTCGATGCAAGCTTTGACACTGATCCGGATGACTCTAAGTCGCAAACCGGATACATATTTATTCTTAATGGGGGTGCGGTTAGCTGGTGCAGTTCCAAGCAAAGCGTGGTAGCTGATTCTACATGCGAAGCGGAGTACATCGCTGCCTCGGAGGCGGCGAAGGAAGGTGTCTGGATGAAGGAGTTCATGACAGATCTTGGAGTAGTGCCTAGTGCGCTTAACCCAATTACTCTGTTTTGTGATAATACTGGTGCCATTGCTCTAGCCAAGGAACCAAGATTTCACAAGAGGACCAAACACATAAAGCGACGTTTCAATTCCATCCGCGATTACATCAAGGAGGACGACATAAATATTTGCAAAGTACACACGGATCTGAATGTTGCAGATCCGATGACTAAACCTCTTCCAAGAGCTAAACATGGACAACACCAGAACTGCATGGGTGTTCGATTCATTACAATGTAAATCACATAAGTGATGTGAACTAGAATATTGACTCTAGTGCAAGTGGGAGACTGTTGGAAATATGCCCTAGAGGCAATAATAAATTGGTTATTATTATATTTCCTTGTTCATGATAATCGTTTATTATCCATGGTATAATTGTATTGATTGGAAACTCAAATACATGTGTGGGTACATAGACAACACTGTGTCCCTAGTAAGCCTCTAGTTGACTAGCTCGTTGATCAAAGATGGTTAAGGTTTCCTAGCCATTGACATGAGATGTCATTTGATAACGGGATCACATCATTAGGAGAATGATGTGATGGACAAGACCCAAACTACGAACGTAGCATATGATCGTGTCAGTTTATTGCTATTGTTTTCTGCATGTCAAGTATCTGTTCCTTTGACCATGAGATCATGCAACTCCCTGACATCGGAGGAGTACCTTGTGTGTATCAAACGTCGCAACGTAACTGGGTGACTATAAAGGTGCTCTACAGGTATCTTCGAGGATGTCTGTTGGGTTGGCATGGATCAAGACTGGGATTTGTTACTCCGTATGACGGAGAGGTATCTCAGGGCCCACTCGGTAATACAACATCACAATGAGCCTTGCAAGCAATGTGACTAAAGTGTTAGCCACGAGATCTTGTATTACGGAACGAGTAAAGAGACTTGCCGGTAACGAGATTGAACTAGGTATAGAGATACCGACGATCGAATCTCGGGCAAGTAACATACCGAAGAACAAAGGGAACATCATACGGGATTAACTGAATCCTTGACATAGAGGTTCGACTGATAAAGATCTTTGTAGAATATGTAGGAGCCAATATGGGCATCCAGGTCCCGCTATTGGTTATTGATCGTAGAGGTGTCTCGGTCATGTCTACATAGTTCTCGAACCCGCAGGGTCTACACACTTAACGTTTGGTGACGATTAGTATAGTTGAGTTATTTTGTTGGTGACCGAAGGTTGTTCGGAGTCCCGGATAAGATCCCGGACATGACGAGGATCTCCGGAATAGTCCGGAGGCAAAGATTGATATATGTGATAATAGTGTTTTGGTTTCCGGAAGGGTTCCGGAATTCACCGGAAGGGGTTCCGGATGTTTACCGAAGTGTTCGGGTGCAGCAACACTTTATATGAGCCAAAGGGATAAAGCCCACGAGGTATTGGAAAGTGCAAAAGGAAGTTTTGCTACTACCTTAAGCTGGTAAGGCAGTACTACCGCTACTGTAGCAGCGGTACTACCGCTTAAGCTGGTCAAGCGGTACTACCGCTACTGTACCAGCGGTACTACCGCTTAAGCTGGTCAAGCGGTACTACCGCTACTGTAGCAGCGGTACTACCGCTTGTGCGCGGTACTGCAGGGATCCGAGTTGGACTCTTTCCCTGCGGGCCAAACCGACCTTGTGCGGGCAAAACCGACCTGGAGGAGGCTTTTACTCCAAGTTTAGACCCCAAGTCTCAACATATAAATAGAGGGGCAGGGCTAGCACACGGGACACATCAAGATTTCCCCAAGCCTTGTGCGGCAACCCTAACCCTCTAGTTCCTCCGTCATAATCTCCGTAGTGCTTGGCGAAGCCCTGCAGAGATTGTTCCTCACCACCATCACCACGCCGTCGTGCTGCCGGAACTCATCTACTACTTCACCATCACTCGCTGGATCGAGGAGGTGAAGGCGTCATCAGGCCGTACGTGTGTTGAACGCGGAGGTGCCGTCCGTTCGGCACTAGTTCGTGATCGGATCGAGGGACGACTTGCGATTTGGATCGCGGAGACGTTCGACTACATCAACCGCGTTTCTTAACGCTTCCGCTTAGCGATCTACAAGGGTATGTAGATTCACTCTCCATCTCGTAGATGCTCATCACCATGGATAGATCTTGTGTGTGCGTAGGAAATTTTTTGTTTCCCATGCAACGTTCCCCAACAGCTGCTGCGGGGATGCTGCGGTCGCCGGACGTGTTCGGTTTGCTCGCGGACATGTCCGGTAGGTGGGAATTTGGGCGATTTGAGCCATTGGATGGGGATCCGATGGTCCAGATCTGAGGGGCTGATGGGGCTGCGGGATTGGAGGGAGGTGGAGCTAGCAGGTGGGGTTTTGAGGGGGGGTGGCTGCAATTTTACATGGGGAAACCCTAGAGAGTGAGGGGGCTTTCTCCATGGGGTGGTTATATATATAGGGAATGGTCTAGGGGGTTGGATGTCGTCCGTCCGATCGCGATCCGACGGCCACGAACGGAGGGGGGCTAGGTTGGGCTAGGGGGCTGTGAAGAGGTGGTTGGGCCAAGAAGAGAGGGAGGTGGTGGCCCGGCATCGAGTTTTAGAAAACCGAAAACGTCCGACGAATAAACCGATGACTGTGCCGCTACGGTCGACCGTTCGGGTATCAAACGACCTCTGATTGCGACGAAATTTGGCAGGCGGTCTACCTACAATATATTACAACCGCTTGCCAGGTTTCGACCCAATCCGAGAAAGTTTTATACACACTTTTGAAAACAATATTTACCGATGCCGCGGGCGCGTGCGTGTGTGGTTGGGCTCGAAACGGACGACGACACGAGCGGAGAGAACCGGCAGCTACTAACAGATGCAAATTTCGAAAACGAGTGTCGATGCAATGCAAATGATGCGAATGATGCGATGATGAATGCCACAACCACTCGAATCACATGATGGCAATGGAATAAAAGGGGAATCTTCTGGAGCGTCGGTTTCGGGCTGTTACACTCTGCTCCGGATCCGATGCCGAATTTCGTCAGTGCCTCCCTGTTATTCTCCGGGTACATAGCCTCTCTGCTTATTGCCGAGACGTGTATCAGGAGAACAGCGGGGAGGTGCTGCCGAAATTTTGCGTCGGATCCGGAGCAGAGCATGGGAAAACGAACCCAATCTACACATACTCGGGTGGGATTAGGACCTATCTTTACCTACTAGCGTCTAGGTTGCATGGACGTAATAAAACTAACAAACTCTATTAACTGATGAATATGGTTTGCTGAATTATGTATATATTTCTTGTGTGTCCAGTAGCTAGGCAAGATGAGTGATCGTGCGTGGATGTACACCGGTCACACTAGTCAGAAAGACATGACCCATGACTGGATAACAAAAACCAAGGGGTTTGTGACAGCCGCATTTGCAAATGGACAGAAAATAACCTGGTGCCCCTGTGCCGATTGCGACAACTATCATAAGAGGTCAGAGTTTGAAATGATCAAACACATGCAGAAGTGGGGTTTTACGCCTAATTATACGGTCTGGACATTTCATGGTGGGTCTGCCCAACGTGCCAGAGCTGAGGTGGTTCGTCGTCGCACCGACGAGCATGGTACCGGGATCGAAGACATGGTGCAAGACTTTGATGATGCTCGGGATTCGGACGATGAGATGGAGGAATCTGCAAAGGCCTTCTATGAAATGTTGGAGTCTTCAAAACGTCCTCTCCACGAGCACACTGAGCTTTGTCAGCTAGATGCCATCGCGCAAGTAATGGCTCTGAGTTCAACCTGGGCAGAGAATGCTACGACGCGATGATGACGATATTTGGACGCTTTCTACCCAAAGGCCATGTATTGCCAGCAAACCTGTACCAGTCGGACAAAATCCTACGTGCGCTTAAGATGCCCTATGAGAAGATAGATGCCTGTGAGAATGGATGTGCCTTATTTAGGCTTGAGTATGCGGGCTTCAACTATTGTCCCATTTGCAAGTCTTCTAGGTATGTTGTGGTAGACAACGGTATTGGTGAGAAGAGTCAGACCAAAATCCCAGTTAATGTTCTTCGGTATATGTCAATCATACCAAGACTTCAACGTCTTTTCATGGTCTAAGAGACGGCCAGACAGATGACGTGGCATAAATTGGGCAAACGAACCGAACTAGATGCAGATGGGAATCCGATGTTGGGACACACTTCAGACGCTTTTGCGTGGAAGCACTTCGATGCTTTACATAAGGACAAAGCGGCAGATCCAAGGCATCCTCGAGTCGCCATCAGCACGGAGGGTTCCAAGTGTTTGGTATGACGGCAACCCAATACAGTTGCTGGCCTGTATTTGTCATTCCACTCAATCTCCCCCTCAGAGAGATTATGAAAAGAAAGAACATTTTCTTGACGTTGATAATTCCAGGGCCCAACTATCCGGGGAAGAATATGAATGTGTACATGCAGCTGCTTAAGGATGAATTGCAAGAAGCTTGGGATAATGGGATCAAGACATATGACGCCGCTACAAAACAAAACTTCAAAATGCATGTGTGGTACATGTACTCGATGCATGACTTGCCGGTGTATGCGCTATTCGTTGGCTGGTGTGTGCATGGAAGGTTCCCGTGCCCCACATGCAAGGCAACTCTTCAGTTCCGTTGGCTGCAGGCGGGTCGCAAGTATTCTTGCTTCGACTTGCATAGACAGTTCCTGGATCCTGGCCATAAGTTCAGAAAAGACAAGAAAAATTTCATGAAAGGTAGAGTTGTCAAAAACTCTGCACCACCTGCATTGACAGGCCAACAGGCCCTGGATCAGTTAAACGCTCTCGAGCCTAATCCAGAGCGTCCAGGATATTTCAAAGGGTATAATTCGGAACACGCCTGGACTCACAAGATATGCTTGTGGGATCTGCCTTACTTTAAAGACCTCATTTGCCCACACAACATCGACGTGATGCACACTGAAAAGAATATCGCCGAGGCCCTTTTTGGTACATTGTTCGGCATAGAGGGGAAGTCAAAGGATAACCCTAAGGCTAGAGTCGATCAAGAGGCTCTATGTGATAGACCGTTACAAAACATGCGACAACCGAAAGGAAAGAAGAACTGGAGGAAGCCAAAGGCATGGTTCAATCTTGGAAGGCCAGCTATGAGGGAAATGATCTTGTGGGTGAAAATGCAGTTGATGTTCCCCGATGGGTATACAGCGAATCTAAAGAGGGGAGAGAGAGAAGAGAAGGGAGAAGAGAGAAGGAGGGAGGAGGAGGTCCGGCGGGGCCGCACTTGAACTCCGGCAGCTCGCCGGCCGATGGTGACGGGGCAGGCAGCGAAGGCGCGGGGCGGCGCCGGCGGTGCGGGCTACGGCTGCTGCGGGGATGCTGCGGTCGCCGGACATGTCCGGTTTGCTCGCGGACATGTCCGGTAGGTTGGAATTTGGGCGATTTGAGCCATTGGATGGGGACCCGATGGTCCAGATCTGAGGGGCTGATGGGGCTGCGGGATTGGAGGGAGGTGGAGCTAGCAGGTGGGGTTTTGAGGGGGGTGGCTGCAATTTTACATGGGGAAACCCTAGAGAGTGAGGGGGCTTTCTCCATGGGGTGGTTATATATATAGGGAATGGTCTAGGGGGTTGGATGTCGTCCGTCCGATCGCGATCCGACGGCCATGAACGGAGGGGGGCTAGGTTGGGCTAGTGGGCTGTGGAGAGTTGGTTGGGCCAAGAAGAGAGGGAGGTGGTGGCCCGGCATCGAGTTTTAGAAAACCGAAAACGTCCGACGAATAAACCGATGACTGTGCCGCTACGGTCGACCGTTCGGGTATCAAACGACCTCTGATTGCGACGAAATTTGGCAGGCGGTCTACCTACAATATATTACAACCGCTTGCCAGGTTTCGACCCAATCCGAGAAAGTTTTATACACACTTTTGAAAACAATATTTACCGATGCCGCGGGCGCGTGCGTGTGTGGTTGGGCTCGAAACGGACGACGACACGAGCGGAGAGAACCGCAGCTACTAACGGATGCAAATTTCGAAAACGAGTGATGATGCAATGCAAATGATGCGAATGATGCGATGATGAATGCCACAACCACTCGAATCACATGATGGCAATGGAATAAAAGGGGAATCTTCTGGAGCGTCGGTTTCGGGCTGTTACACTCTGCTCCGGATCCGATGCCGAATTTCGTCAGTGCCTCCCTGTTATTCTCCGGGTACATAGCCTCTCTGCTTATTGCCGAGACGTGTATCAGGAGAACAGCGGGGAGGTGCTGCCGAAATTTTGCGTCGGATCCGGAGCAGAGCATGGGAAAACGAACCCAATCTACACATACTCGGGTGGGATTAGGACCTATCTTTACCTACTAGCGTCTAGGTTGCATGGACGTAATAAAACTAACAAACTCTATTAACTGATGAATATGGTTTGCTGAATTATGTATATATTTCTTGTGTGTCCAGTAGCTAGGCAAGATGAGTGATCGTGCGTGGATGTACACCGGTCACACTAGTCAGAAAGACATGACCCATGAATGGATAACAAAAACCAAGGGGTTTGTGACAGCCGCATTTGCAAATGGACAGAAAATAACCTGGTGCCTCTGTGCCGATTGCGACAACTATCATAAGAGGTCAGAGTTTGAAATGATCAAACACCTGCAGAAGTGGGGTTTTACGCCTAATTATACGGTCTGGACATTTCATGGTGAGTCTGCCCAACGTGCCAGAGCTGAGGTGGTTCGTCGTCGCACCGACGAGCATGGTACCGGGATCGAAGACATGGTGCAAGACTTTGATGATGCTCGGGATTCGGACGATGAGATGGAGGAATCTGCAAAGGCCTTCTATGAAATGTTGGAGTCTTCAAAACGTCCTCTCCACGAGCACACTGAGCTTTGTCAGCTGGATGCCATCGCGCAAGTAATGGCTCTGAGTTCAACCTGGGCAGAGAATGCTACGACGTGATGATGATGATATTTGGACGCTTTCTACCCAAAGGCCATGTATTGCCAGCAAACCTGCACCAGTCGGACAAAATCCTACGTGCGCTTAAGATGCCCTATGAGAAGATAGATGCCTGTGAGAATGGATGTGCCTTATTTAGGCTTGAGTATGCGGGCTTCAACTATTGTCCCATTTGCAAGTCTTCCAGGTATGTTGTGGTAGACAACGGTATGGGTGAGAAGAGTCAGACCAAAATCCCAGTTAATGTTCTTCGGTATATGTCAATCATACCAAGACTTCAACATCTTTTCATGGTCGAAGAGACGGCCAGACAGATGACGTGGCATAAATTGGGCAAAAGAACCGAACTAGATGCAGATGGGAATCCGATGTTGGGACACACTTCAGACGCTTTTGCGTGGAAGCACTTCGATGCTTTACATAAGGACAAAGCGGCAGATCCAAGGCATCCTCGAGTCGCCATCAGCACGGATGGGTTCCAAGTGTTTGGTATGACGGCAACCCAATACAGTTGCTGGCCTGTATTTTTCATTCCACTCAATCTCCCCCACAGAGAGATTATGAAAAGAAAGAACATTTTCTTGACGTTGATAATTCTAGGGCCCAACTATCCGGGGAAGAATATGAATGTGTACATGCAGCCGCTTAAGGATGAATTGCAAGAAGCTTGGGATAATGGGATCAAGACATATGACGCCGCTACAAAACAAAACTTCAAAATGCATGTGTGGTACATGTACTCGACGCATGACTTGCCGGTGTATGCGCTATTCGTTGGCTGGTGTGTGCATGGAAGGTTCCCGTGCCCCACATGCAAAGCAGCTCTTCAGTTCCGTTGGCTGCAGGCGGGTCGCAAGTATTCTTGCTTCGACTTGCATAGACAGTTCCTGGATCCTGGCCATAAGTTCAGAAAAGACAAGAAAAATTTCATGAAAGGTAGAGTTGTCAAAAACTCTGCACCACCTGCATTGACAGGCCAACAGGCCCTGGATCAGTTAAACGCTCTCGAGCCTAATCCAGACCGTCCAGGATATTTCAAAGGGTATAATTCGGAACACGCCTGGACTCACAAGATATGCTTGTGGGATCTGCCTTACTTTAAAGACCTCATTTGCCCACACAACATCGACGTGATGCACACTGAAAAGAATATCGCCGAGGCCCTTTTTGGTACATTGTTCGGCATAGAGGGGAAGTCAAAGGATAACCCTAAGGCTAGAGTCGATCAAGAGGCTCTATGTGATAGACCGTTACAAAACATGCGACAACCGAAAGGAAAGAAGAACTGGAGGAAGCCAAAGGCATGGTTCAATCTTGGAAGGCCAGCTATGAGGGAAATGATCTTGTGGGTGAAAATGCAGTTGATGTTCCCCGATGGGTATACAGCGAATCTAAAGAGGGGAGAGAGAGAAGAGAAGGGAGAAGAGAGAAGGAGGGAGGAGGAGGTCCGGCGGGGCCGCACTTGAACTCCGGCAGCTCGCCGGCCGATGGTGACGGGGCAGGCAGCGAAGGCGCGGGGCGGCGCCGGCGGTGCGGGCTACGGCTGCTGCGGGGATGCTGCGGTCGCCGGACATGTCCGGTAGGTTGGAATTTGGGCGATTTGAGCCATTGGATGGGGACCCGATGGTCCAGATCTGAGGGGCTGATGGGGCTGCGGGATTGGAGGGAGGTGGAGCTAGCAGGTGGGGTTTTGAGGGGGGTGGCTGCAATTTTACATGGGGAAACCCTAGAGAGTGAGGGGGCTTTCTCCATGGGGTGGTTATATATATAGGGAATGGTCTAGGGGGTTGGATGTCGTCCGTCCGATCGCGATCCGACGGCCATGAACGGAGGGGGGCTAGGTTGGGCTAGTGGGCTGTGGAGAGTTGGTTGGGCCAAGAAGAGAGGGAGGTGGTGGCCCGGCATCGAGTTTTAGAAAACCGAAAACGTCCGACGAATAAACCGATGACTGTGCCGCTACGGTCGACCGTTCGGGTATCAAACGACCTCTGATTGCGACGAAATTTGGCAGGCGGTCTACCTACAATATATTACAACCGCTTGCCAGGTTTCGACCCAATCCGAGAAAGTTTTATACACACTTTTGAAAACAATATTTACCGATGCCGCGGGCGCGTGCGTGTGTGGTTGGGCTCGAAACGGACGACGACACGAGCGGAGAGAACCGCAGCTACTAACGGATGCAAATTTCGAAAACGAGTGACGATGCAATGCAAATGATGCGAATGATGCGATGATGAATGCCACAACCACTCGAATCACATGATGGCAATGGAATAAAAGGGGAATCTTCTGGAGCGTCGGTTTCGGGCTGTTACACTCTGCTCCGGATCCGATGCCGAATTTCGTCAGTGCCTCCCTGTTATTCTCCGGGTACATAGCCTCTCTGCTTATTGCCGAGACGTGTATCAGGAGAACAGCGGGGAGGTGCTGCCGAAATTTTGCGTCGGATCCGGAGCAGAGCATGGGAAAACGAACCCAATCTACACATACTCGGGTGGGATTAGGACCTATCTTTACCTACTAGCGTCTAGGTTGCATGGACGTAATAAAACTAACAAACTCTATTAACTGATGAATATGGTTTGCTGAATTATGTATATATTTCTTGTGTGTCCAGTAGCTAGGCAAGATGAGTGATCGTGCGTGGATGTACACCGGTCACACTAGTCAGAAAGACATGACCCATGAATGGATAACAAAAACCAAGGGGTTTGTGACAGCCGCATTTGCAAATGGACAGAAAATAACCTGGTGCCCCTGTGCCGATTGCGACAACTATCATAAGAGGTCAGAGTTTGAAATGATCAAACACTTGCAGAAGTGGGGTTTTACGCCTAATTATACGGTCTGGACATTTCATGGTGAGTCTGCCCAACGTGCCAGAGCTGAGGTGGTTCGTCGTCGCACCGACGAGCATGGTACCGGGATCGAAGACATGGTGCAAGACTTTGATGATGCTCGGGATTCGGACGATGAGATGGAGGAATCTGCAAAGGCCTTCTATGAAATGTTGGAGTCTTCAAAACGTCCTCTCCACGAGCACACTGAGCTTTGTCAGCTGGATGCCATCGCGCAAGTAATGGCTCTGAGTTCAACCTGGGCAGAGAATGCTACGACGTGATGATGATGATATTTGGACGCTTTCTACCCAAAGGCCATGTATTGCCAGCAAACCTGCACCAGTCGGACAAAATCCTACGTGCGCTTAAGATGCCCTATGAGAAGATAGATGCCTGTGAGAATGGATGTGCCTTATTTAGGCTTGAGTATGCGGGCTTCAACTATTGTCCCATTTGCAAGTCTTCCAGGTATGTTGTGGTAGACAACGGTATGGGTGAGAAGAGTCAGACCAAAATCCCAGTTAATGTTCTTCGGTATATGTCAATCATACCAAGACTTCAACATCTTTTCATGGTCGAAGAGACGGCCAGACAGATGACGTGGCATAAATTGGGCAAAAGAACCGAACTAGATGCAGATGGGAATCCGATGTTGGGACACACTTCAGACGCTTTTGCGTGGAAGCACTTCGATGCTTTACATAAGGACAAAGCGGCAGATCCAAGGCATCCTCGAGTCGCCATCAGCACGGATGGGTTCCAAGTGTTTGGTATGACGGCAACCCAATACAGTTGCTGGCCTGTATTTTTCATTCCACTCAATCTCCCCCACAGAGAGATTATGAAAAGAAAGAACATTTTCTTGACGTTGATAATTCCAGGGCCCAACTATCCGGGGAAGAATATGAATGTGTACATGCAGCCGCTTAAGGATGAATTGCAAGAAGCTTGGGATAATGGGATCAAGACATATGACGCCGCTACAAAACAAAACTTCAAAATGCATGTGTGGTACATGTACTCGACGCATGACTTGCCGGTGTATGCGCTATTCGTTGGCTGGTGTGTGCATGGAAGGTTCCCGTGCCCCACATGCAAAGCAGCTCTTCAGTTCCGTTGGCTGCAGGCGGGTCGCAAGTATTCTTGCTTCGACTTGCATAGACAGTTCCTGGATCCTGGCCATAAGTTCAGAAAAGACAAGAAAAATTTCATGAAAGGTAGAGTTGTCAAAAACTCTGCACCACCTGCATTGACAGGCCAACAGGCCCTGGATCAGTTAAACGCTCTCGAGCCTAATCCAGAGCGTCCAGGATATTTCAAAGGGTATAATTCGGAACACGCCTGGACTCACAAGATATGCTTGTGGGATCTGCCTTACTTTAAAGACCTCATTTGCCCACACAACATCGACGTGATGCACACTGAAAAGAATATCGCCGAGGCCCTTTTTGGTACATTGTTCGGCATAGAGGGGAAGTCAAAGGATAACCCTCAGGCTAGAGTCGATCAAGAGGCTCTATGTGATAGACCGTTACAAAACATGCGACAACCGAAAGGAAAGAAGAACTGGAGGAAGCCAAAGGCATGGTTCAATCTTGGAAGGCCAGCTATGAGGGAAATGATCTTGTGGGTGAAAATGCAGTTGATGTTCCCCGATGGGTATACAGCGAATCTAAAGAGGGGAGAGAGAGAAGAGAAGGGAGAAGAGAGAAGGAGGGAGGAGGAGGTCCGGCGGGGCCGCACTTGAACTCCGGGGGCTCGCCGGCCGATGGTGACGGGGCAGGCAGCGAAGGCACGGGGCGGCGCCGGCGGTGCGGGCTACGGCTGCTGCGGGGATGCTGCGGTCGCCGGACGTGTCCGGTTTGCTCGCGGACAAGTCCGGTAGGTGGGAATTTGGGCGATTTGCGCCATTGGATGGGGATCCGATGGTCCAGATCTGAGGGGCTGATGGGGCTGCGGGATTGGAGGGAGGTGGAGCTAGCAGGTGGGGTTTTGAGGGGGGGTGGCTGCAATTTTACATGGGGAAACCCTAGAGAGTGAGGGGGCTTTCTCCATGGGGTGGTTATATATATAGGGAATGGTCTAGGGGGTTGGATGTCGTCCGTCCGATCGCGATCCGACGGCCACGAACGGAGGGGGGCTAGGTTGGGCTAGTGGGCTGTGGAGAGGTGGTTGGGCCAAGAAGAGAGGGAGGTGGTGGCCCGGCATCGAGTTTTAGGAAACCGAAAACATCCGACGAATAAACCGATGACTGTGCCGCTATGGTCGACCGTTCGGGTATCAAACGACCTCTGATTGCGACGAAATTTGGCAGGCGGTCTACCTACAATATATTACAACCGCTTGCCAGGTTTCGACCCAATCCGAGAAAGTTTTATACACACTTTTGAAAACAATATTTACCGATGCCGCGGGCGCGTGCGTGTGTGGTTGGGCTCGAAACGGACGACGACACGAGCGGAGAGAACCGGCAGCTACTAACGGATGCAAGTTTCGAAAACGAGTGACGATGCAATGCAAATGATGCGAATGATGCGATGATGAATGCCACAACCACTCGAATCACATGATGGCAATGGAATAAAAGGGGAATCTTCTGGAGCGTTGGTTCCGGGCTGTTACAACTCTCCTCCACTTACAAGAGATCTCGCCCCGAGATCTTAGAATGAGAAGGGGAAGAGAAAGAGAAAGGAAGAGGTGAAACTTCGTTGCTTCTTTGACAAACGAGTGAAACCACATGAACTTGAGGGATTGCAAGAGATGAAGAATGATATGAGAAACAAGCAAGAATTCAAAAGAAATTCGGTAGCACTTCGGTAGAAAAGAGAGGAAAAACTTCATACGAGGGAAAGAACTTGAAACGATGACACAACACTACGGTTAAATGAATAAGCAAAGAAGGAACATGATATTGACCAACCGAGATGATGGGATGAATAGAGCAACATCATAGGGCCTCCAGAATAAGAATAGAAGCTAGATCGAGGGAAAGAAAAAAATGGAGAAGAAAATGACAACTTCTATTACAATTGAATAGAAAAGCAAGGAAGGATTGAACGAAGTTGTTGGAAAATCAACAACGAAAGAATAAGCTTGTTGTGGGCTTATGAAAACATCTCAAATTATGAGGTGACAACCGGCCACAACAGAAACAATGATTGCTTGGGAGCAACAAGAGATGAAAAACTCCTTTCACCGAGAGGATAAGAATACTTGGATCATTGATGAGCACCATGATGGCAACAATCCTTAGAAAATGCTTTTGGTGAAATCTAATCCAAGATAACTCCAAGGAAGAAAATGATGGGTTTAATTATCTCATTCTTGACAATTCTCTTCGAGACTCCTCATGAATCAAGAATGCTATAACACCATCTCCAAAGATAAGGGAGAAGGAATTGCATTTTGAAATGCAAGATGAGAGTACTTGAGGAACTACCACAGAATCTTGAAGAACACTTTGATAAAGAAAGAAATCTTTGATGAACCATCATGAAGAACCATCAGGAAGAACTCCAGAATGAGAGAATGATACCAAAGAATTGAAGCTTGCAAAAAGAACAAGATTGAAGTCTTGCTATGATTTAGGTGAAGCTTCGAGACGAGATACTTGAGAAAACTTGGAACTCCGGAAAAGAAAAGAGAAACACTTAGAACCAAGAAATTGATATCATGCACAACTCCGGAAGAAGGATTGAAATCACTTGATGAAACAAGAATAAGAATTATGTTATGCCTATCCTTCATCAAGTTAAATTGATGACAAGCAACGGATTTGGCATACCACTTATTCTTCTTGAGAATGATTGATGAGAGATATATAGAGCACAAACTGAAAGAAGTCTTCAACGAAACACCGGAATAATTAAGAGACGAACGAAGAGACAACAATTGGGAAGAATTTGTGAACGAAAGCTGAAAGCTGAGAACGAAGAAATCTTCTGAAATGATGGCCTTCGGAGGCTCGAGAAATGAAACAACACTCAAATGCTCCGGATAGATAGTGTCGTGGTTTTAACACGGCAGATGTCCGAAGACTTAGGTTCGAGGCCATCGCCATGGTAGTGGACTCAAAGGGGTTGATCGGGACGAAGGACACGAGTTTACCCAGGTTCGGCCCCTCCTGTCGAGGTAAAAGCCTACGTCCTGCTTGTGTTGTATTAACTGGAGTATCGATTACAAGGGAGCGGATTGCTTGACCTAGTTCTCGATAGCTTGGTTTCTTGTCTAAGCCGCCCCAGGGACTCACCTTTATATAGGAGGTCAAGTCCCTGGGTTACACACCGTAAACCGTCTTACACAACGTAGTCTATTCTGTCTCTAAGCCGCCTTGCCGTCTTGGGCAAGCCGTCTCCGGGCGGCTTAGCCGCCCGGTCCTTCTTACCATCTTCTGCCTCTGGGCCTCCGCCTTAGCCCATCGGGTAAGCCGCCATGCGGCCTGGTCTTCATCTTCCGGCCCACCTTATGGGTATTGGGCTATGAGCCGCCAAGTATGACCCGGCCCCTCCTGGGCGGGTCTTACCACGGGGTTATATCCCCAACATTAGGCCCCAGGTTGATTTGAGCCAGCTCATGTCAATCTTCAGTTCACTTGGCGGCGAGTCGTCATATTCTGTCATCTGAAAGACAACTTGTAACCCGCCATGACGTCATATCGAATATCCTGAAATGATTCCATGACGTGTATAACGGATCTTTTTATTGAAAGGCCATCCCGAAAATCGAGGCGCCACGCCTGTGCCTCCCCAATCTTCGCGCGCACTGTTGCCCTTCCAACTTATAAATAGGGACACGTGTGCCCCTTTACTCTTTATTCTCTTCCGTCGCTGTCATCTCCCTCCTCGCTCGAAGCCCCTTCTCTCCAGAACTCCGCCGCCGTCAACCAGCCCTCGCCGTCGCCCTCATCGCCGGCCGCTGCATCAACCCGAATCGGACCAGAGTTTCGCCGGCGCTTCCGCATCCAGAAGGTATCTTTCTCCGCCCTTGTTTGAATCTGCATCTACCCCCATTAGGGTTTCCCGAACTCGTCGGAGTAACCGTAGCCTTGATCCTTTAACATCACTCCGAATCCCGTAATGCTGTCCGTCCGCCACGGTGGTACTTGTAATGCCAATGTTTACTTGGTTTTTTGAATCTGTGTAGCAATCTCCACCGCGTGCCAACCATCTGTTCTTCCACTGCTTTTTTAGGTCATGAATACATTTTACTTCCTTTGCCCGTAGATCTTACAACTGATACGATAACATGCAAAACTTGTTTTTCTGCACTTAGCCAAATTTCCCAGTGTCGCCTTGTCCATCTAACCCGCCATTATGTTTGGCGGCTCGTGATCAATATGCTTTGGCGGCTTAACTCTTCACCATTATACTGATCACAACTGTCTCATCCATTTAATATTTTTCTAACCCGCCGCACTTAGTGCCTTTGCAGCCTAACCCGCCATTATGTCAACGGCACCATCATCCTGTGATTGGGTTTGCTCTGGCGTTACTGAAGAGCTTCTGCTTGATTTCGTTGAGTCGGGCATGCTGCCGGCTAAAGATGTTATACACTGGCGGGTTCCAGGGCCAGAGAAGAGGCCTGAGCCCAAAGAGGGGGAGGTTATCATATTTACTGATCATATCCTCCGCGGGTTCAGCCCTCCCGGGTCAAAATTCTTTCGAGATGTTCTTCACTTCTTCAAACTTCATCCTCAAGACATAGGCCCAAATTCAGTCACCAACATTTGCCAGTTCCAGGTCTTGAGTGAAGTCTATCTCCAAGAAGAGCCGTCTGTTGACCTCTTCCATGACTATCATTATGCCAACCGCCAAACTGAAATGGCGGCTGGGCCAAGTTTAGAGCTTGGGGGCATTACAATCCAGAGACGGAGAGATTTGCCATACCCAATAGCTACCTTGCCAAGTCATCCAAAAGACTGGAACAAGACTTGGTTTTATTGTAAAGACACTTCTCTAGAGGGAGAAAATCCATTGCCGGGTTATCGCCCTACCCGGCTTCCCAATTCCGGAGACCTCCCAAGCCGGATGTCAGCCACAGAACGAGCAAAATATGCTCCAACTTTCGCAAAGATCAGAGCCTTAATGGCCAACGGCTTGACAGGCGTCGATCTAACCCGCTGCTGGGTCAGCTGGAAAATTCTACCACTGAGCCGGCGTGACCGGCCTATGTATGAATATACGGGTGAACCCAATGACCCCCTCTGCTTCAATGCCACCCCTCTGACTGATGAAGATATCAATTCCACCGTAAAAGGACTTCTTGGTGAAAAGCAATCGGCTTGCAACAAAACTGGGCTTAAACCCTTTTATGCCAAGAATCCAGCTCCAGATGTAAAACTCTTCGCCCTCAATTGATCATATTTGCCTTGCACCTTTTAACCCTTGTTGGCGGCTTATGTACAGGCTAACTCCCCCTTCTGGAAAAAGAAGTATAACCCACCAGTGAGGAAACCAAAGCTGAAGGCCCTCGCTCAGAAGAAGAAGAAGAAAGCCGCCACTCCAGATCCGTCCGAGCTTGACGACTCAGAGGTAGAACTTGACTCCCTTGGCCGTTTTTTCATGCAACTTTATTGACAACAATTATTCACAGGAGGAAACAGAGGCCAGCCATGCAGACGCCCCTGAGGTAACTTACATTTCTTCTGACTCAGAAATCCTTCTCCCAGAGAGAATACGGCGGGTCATCCGGAAAGTCCCCTTCTCTCATCCTCTTGCTCATTTAGACCCCAATTTTCTTTTGAAAAAGCAACAGCACACCTCCCGACGTCAGACCCGGAGCGCCGGCTCTGAAGATCTTGTGGCCGGGTTATCACATGCTCCGGCTCAACGGAAACGGCCAGCTGAGGTATTCCTTAACTGAGACATAATTTTAATCAAACTTGCATTGTAACCTTACTCTGCTTTGTATTGTCTTAACTGCCTTCAGGACTCTCCTCCTTCCTCTGACGACTCGACTGCCTCCAAGCTGCCTCCAATGAAGATCAACCCGGAGTGCGTATTCGACTTCTGCACCAAATGCCTTAATACTCTTGACCTCTACGTAACCATCATCTGTGCCTTCCAGGGCCCAAGCGAAACGAAGGAAAACTGGCGGGTCTACTGCCGCCCGTCCTGCCCAGGAGCCGGCATTTGCTAAGCCGGCCTCCCCTTTGACTCATGCTGAGCCTAGCAACATTATGAAGGATGCACCTGACGATACTCACCAGCCATCTGAGCCGGCGGGTCATGACACGGCCGCTGAAAACCCTGCAAGGGATGACCCTAAACCGCCCAGCCCATCAACAGCTGTTGAAGACACAGTCCCTCCAGAAGTTGTCATTACTGGGACGGGTCATCAGACCCCTGAACCTCATGTGCTGACAAGGCATACTAGCCAAGCTGAAACTTCTTTGCTTGAGAAGTTTGAATTTGAATTCCCATCCTTGGAGAAGCTGACTGCTGATGAGCTCCATGCTGGTTACCTGAACCGCCTGACGACAAGCCGGAACTTGGAGCTCAAACTTGTTAATATGATGAAGAAAAAATATGAGGTAAGCTCTTTGCCTGCCTTTCCTTACACCCTTATATAGCCGCCAAGAGCTGGTTTAGTATTGCAGATAGTAGACCGGGTCTTCCAATCTATATAATATTCCAAGTAACTTGACGTGTAGCCCCCAAGTATCGGGTTAGTGTAGATAGTAAGCCGATACTCAAGTTGTAGAGTGTGATCAATGGTAGCCCCCAAGTCCGGGTTAACATAAAATGATGAACCGGAACTTCACTGGAAACTTTGAAAATACTGATTGTAGCCCCCAAGTGTCGGCTGATCTTCATGAAGATGAACCGGGACTGTGTTGCAGATCTGTAGAGCGCCAGTTGTAGCCCCCAAGTGCCGACTTATCGTTGCAGAGATGAGCTGGAACTTTAAGGAAAGACTTGAGAGCGTGGCGTGTAGCCCCCAAGTGCCGACTTATCATTGCAGAGATGAGCCAGAACTTAGTGAAAGACTTGAGAGCGTCGCCTGTAGCCCCCAAGTGCCGGCTTACCTTTGCGAAGATGAGCCGGAACTAGACTTGAAGAACAAACAGACATTAGCCCCCAAGTGTCAAGTATATTGCTTGCAATCTGCTTGAGACTTGTAGCATAACTGTGTCATTAATTATCCTCCAATAGCTCAGCCTGGCGACTTAACCCTGTTTTGCACTTGTATGATACAGGATAACTTAGAAGTAGCTGAGTCTGAACTGACGAGCCTAAGAGGAAATCTTGCTTCACAACAAACCGCTCGGTCCGAGGCGGAAAACAAGTGGCGGATTGCCATAGAAGAACTTGAGAAGATGCAAGTTGAGTTTGCTCTTTTTAGGAAGACTGCCGAAAAGGAACAAGCCGCCCTGACCAAACGCGCAGACGATGCGGAAGGGCGGCTAAAGCTTGTGTCAGAAGAATTGCAAACGCTGAAGCGCCATATATCGAGGATGACTTCTGCTATCTTTGGTAAGCACATAATACTTAGTGATTTTCCTTTCCATACTAAATAACCTTGCTGGCGGCTTACACCACCAAATCCTTCCTTGCAGGTGAAAGGAGCCACCAATTTTCATCCGATAGTTTGTTGAGATTGAAGGCAGTGTACTCTTTGGCGGAGCAACTGTATTGCGGGACCCTTTGCACTATAAAGGCAATGTTAACTGAGCAGAGCATCCCCAAGAATATGAAGGGAGTCATAGAACTATTTTCAACTCTGCCAAAGCAAATTGGAGAGCTCAAAAAATCAGCCGCCCGTCAGGGAGCCATGGCCGCGCTGAGCCGGTGCCTAGCCTTTGCTCCGGAGCTGTCTGCTGATGAAATGATGGACGGGTTTCCATCAAGAAAATATGACGGCTCAGAGTTCACAGAGGCTGACTATGCCAAGTGTAGAAAAGCCTCCAGGGTGCTTGCATCAACATTGGCGGATGAACTTGATCTGACAACATACCAGGCGGCTTACAGCGAGCCCGGCAAGAGAGTGCGTGATCCGACTTTTGAAACCAGAGACTTGATTCCCGCTCGACGTAAGCACCTCTTCGCCCCTGAGATTGACCCGTCTCCCCTCTTTGAAGAGGCTCAGTTTGTAGCTCTAACAAACTGTAACTGGGATGTGGACAATCTTCAGATAGAAGAGGTCGAAGACCCGGAGCAGGATGACCCGCCCTCAAGCTGAATACTATACATTTGATAACTCGGCCGCCTGAGCCACCAATTTGAAAGTTGTACAAAACTTAAGTCAGTTGCCTGTTGGGCTCTCGTGGAGAGCTTTGTAATAGGCTTAGCAAAAACTCTGTCTGAGCCGTGCCATCATGCACGTATAAATCTTTTGCCTTACTCGACATATGCCTTGTTTGTCTTTGTCCGGCTTATGACACCAGCTTGCACGGCGGCTCATCTTATAGATAAAACCCTGCAAAAAACAAACAAGACAGAACATGTTCTGTATTGTTGTAAGGGCGGCTTAAAAAAGCCTAACCCGGAGACGTGAAATCTCATAACCTTGCCTTTCTTTCCGAACACATAAGCCGGTTCTTCTGGGTAGTCTCACTACTTTGAACTCTTAATAACTGACAAGAGCATAGCGAACCAGAAGAGACGCAGCAGATGGGAGAGCTTGCCTCGCCGCTGTAAGAGGCCCTTGCAGGGGGTAAGTTTTAGAACACGCTGCTCCCCTGACAAAGCGCAGCTACTTACACGCAGGTATAACCCGGCCTTGCAGATGTAAGGGTTTGCCTCGCCGCTGTAAGAGGCCTTTGCAGGGGGTAAGTTTTAGAACTTGCTGCACCCCTGACAAAGCACAGCTACTTACAGGCAGGTATAACCCGGTTTTTTAGATAAGAGAGTTAGCCTCGCCGCTGTAAGAGGCCCTTGCAGGGGGTAAGTTTTAGAACTTGCTGCACCCCTGGCAAAGCGGCAGCTACTTACAGGCAGGTATAACCCGGCCTTGCAGATCGGAAAAGGGGGTAAGTTCATAACTCGCTGCACCCCTAGTGATCTTTGTTGACGGAGTCAACATTTGGGTCCACGACCCGCCTTACAGTGGCTGAAAAGCCTGATCGATAGGGTCGAAGCTTAACCCGGCGGGTTGAAAGCCCCCAAACGACCTTGTCAATGATATCAAATGACCCACCATCTTGTAAGCCGCCGTCTTGTAAGCCGCCGGTTGATGGTGCTACCTTGGCTAAAGAGCCTGATCAAGAGGTTGAAGCGTAACCCGGCGGGTTAGAAAGCCCCCAAATGATCACATGATTGTATTCATCTTTGAGCGATGTGAGATACGTAAAACGGCAGAGGCCCCGGCTTGCAGGGATGCCAACTTTATTATATATATATGTGATATATACAATGATGATATACAATGGAGGAGTCAATGACTCTAAGTATAGTAAGGCCGTAGATGAGCGATGTTCCACGGTCGGTAGGTCTCCTGCCCAGAAGTGCGTGACTCGTTCCGGGCGTCGATGAGATAGTATGACCCATTGTTGAGGTTTCTGCTAACCACAAAAGGCCCTTCCCATGGAGGAGACAACTTGTGCGTGTCCGTCTGATCTTGAATCAGGCGCAACACTAAGTCGCCTTCTTGAAACGTCCGGGTCTTGACCCGACGGCTGTGATAACGATGCAGGTCTTGTTGATAAATCGCCGATCGAGCCGCCGCCAGATCACGCTCTTCATCCAAAGCATCCAACGCGTCCTGACGCGCCGTCTCATTGTCTGCCTCAACGTAAGCCGCCACCCGTGGCGAGTCATGACGTTTGTCGCTTGGTAACACGGCTTCTGCGCCGTAAACAATGAAGAAAGGCGTATAGCCTGTTGACCTGTTGGGAGTTGTATTAATGCTCCATAGAACTGATGGTAACTCTTCAACCCAACAACCCGGCGTTCTCTGTAGAGGAACCATAAGCCGGGGCTTGATACCTCTCAGGATCTCCTGGTTAGCACGCTCCGCCTGACCATTGGACTGTGGATGAGCCACAGCAGAGATGTCAAGCCGGATGTGTTCACTTTCACAGTAAGCTTGCATAGCCCCCTTGGATAGGTTTGTGCCATTATCTGTGATGATGCTGTGGGGGTAGCCAAAGCGGTAGATCAGTTTTTTGACAAACTGAACCGCCGTAGCTGCGTCACACTTGCTGACCAGCTCAGCCTCTACCCACTTGGTAAACTTATCCACCGCCACCAAAAGGTGGGTCTTCTTATCTTTTGACCTCTTGAAGGGCCCGACCATATCAAGCCCCCAAACCGCAAACGGCCAGGTAATTGGGATCATGCGCAATTCCTGAGCCGGCACGTGAGCACGCCGCCCGAACTTTTGACAGCCGTCACACCTGAGAACCAAGTTTTCTGCATCCTTATGAGCCGTCAGCCAGAAGAAACCATGTCGAAAAGCCTTGGCCACCAGAGATTTTGAGCCCGCATGATGACCACAATCTCCGGCGTGGATTTCATTCAAGATTTCCTTGCCTTCCTCAAGTGAAACACAACGTTGAAAAACGCCGGTAACGCTGCGCTTATGTAACTCGCCATTGATGACCGTCATGGACTTTGATCGCCTGATGATTTGCCTTGCCAAGGTCTCGTCCTCCGGCAACTCGCCGCGAGTTAGATACGCCATGTAAGGTAACGTCCAGTCAGGAATAGCATGCAGAGCCGCCACCAACTGCCCCTCCGGGTCAGGTATAGCCAGATCCTCCTCCGAAGGTAGCTTAACCGACGGGTGATATAACACGTCTAAGAATACGTTAGGCGGCACCGGCTTACGCTGAGAGCCAAGTCTTGACAATGCGTCAGCCGCCTCGTTCTTTCGACGATCAATATGATCCACCTGATAACCCTTGAAGTAACCTGCAATGATGTCAACCGCCTGACGATAAGCCGCCATCCGTGGGTCTTTGGAATCCCACGTGCCTGAAACTTGCTGAGCCACGAGGTCTGAGTCGCCGAGGCATCTAACCCGGCTTAGGTTCATCTCCTTGGCCACCTGGAGGTCATGAAGTAAAGCCTCATACTCAGCTGCATTGTTAGTACAAGGAAACATCGGCCTTAGCACATAACAGAACTTATCACCTTTAGGGGAAGTTAAGACAACTCCAGCTCCCGAGCCTTCTAGCTGTCTAGACCCGTCAAAGTGAATCGTCCAATAAGTGTTGTCCGGCTTCTCTTCTGGTGACTGACACTCCGTCCAGTCATTTATAAAATCCACCAAGGCTTGAGACTTGACAGCCGTGCGAGGGACATATTTCAGATTAAGAGGTCCAAGCTCCAATGCCCACTTAGCAATCTGGCCAGTGGCTTCTCTGTTTTGAATTATGTCTCCCAGCGGGGCAGAGCTAACCACTGTGATCGGGTGTCCCAGGAAATAGTGCTTCAGCTTTCGATTCGCCATGAATACCCCATAGATCAGTTTTTGCCAATGTGGGTACCGTTGCTTGGATTCAATCAAAACTTCACTGACGTAGTAAACCGGCCTTTGAACCGGATATTCCTTCCCTGCCTCCTTGCGCTCCACAACAACCGCAGCACTGACTGCCCTGTTGTTAGCCGCCACATAGAGGAGTAATGGTTCCTTCTCAGCCGGAGCGGCCAAGACTGGCGGCTCAGTCAGCTGCTTTTTAAGCGCCTCAAACGCCTCACCCGCCGCCTTGCTCCAGACGAAATCGTCTGTTTTCTTTATCATCTGATATAAAGGGATTGCCTTCTCACCCAGGCGGCTTATGAATCGGCTTAACGCAGCGATCCGACCCGCCAGGCGCTGAACGTCGTTTATGCACGCCGGCTCAGACAAAGAAGTGATCGCTTTTATCTTGTCCGGGTTAGCTTCAATTCCATGCTCAGACACCAGAAACCCCAAAAGCTTGCCTGCAGGAACTCCAAAAACACACTTGGTCGGGTTAAGCATCATCTTGTAAACCCGTAAGTTATCGAAAGTTTCCTTCAGGTCATCCAGCAAAGTTTCCTTCTTCCTTGACTTGACCACAATATCATCCACATAAGCATGAACATTGCGCCCAATTTGACTGTGAAGACAGTTCTGCACACAACGCTGATAAGTCGCCTGGGCACTCTTGAGCCCAAAAGGCATAGACACGTAGCAGAAAGCACCAAAAGGCGTGATGAAAGCCGTCTTCTCTTGGTCTTTGACTGCCATCTTGATCTGGTGATAACCTGAATAGGCGTCCAGGAAGCATAAACTCTCGCAACCCGCCGTTGCATCAATGATCTGGTCAATACGGGGGAGAGCAAACGGGTCAACTGGACAGGCTTTGTTAAGATCCGTGTAATCCACGCACATACGCCAAGTGCCGTTCTTCTTAAGCACTAGCACCGGGTTAGCTAACCACTCCGGGTGAAAGACCTCCACGATGAACCCTGCCGCTAAGAGCCGGGCCACCTCTTCTCCGATAGCCTTGCGCCGCTCTTCATTGAAACGACGAAGGAAGCTTGATCGGCTTGAACTTAGGATCCACATTAAGGTGGTGCTTAGCAAACTCTCTCGGTACACCCGGCATGTCAGATGGCTTCCATGCAAAGATGTCCCGATTCTCACGGATGAATTTGATGAGCGCGCTTTCCTATGCGGGGTCCATGTTAGCCCCGATAGTGAACTGCCGAGATGAGTCGCCCTTAGTGAAATCCACCTGCTTGGTATCATCCGCCGCAAACTTGAGGGGCGGCTCTGACTCCGTAGTAGGCTTCTTCAACGGAGATATATCCTCTGGGTCGACATTCTCTTTGTAAAACTTGAGCTCTGCCTCTGCACAACTTGACTCTGCGTAAGCTGCATCACCTTCCTCGCACTCAAGAGCCGTCTTCCGATCACCGTGCACGGTAATCGTTCCTCTTAACCCGGGCATCTTGAGCTGTAAGTAGATATAACAAGGCCTAGCCATGAACTTGGCATAAGCCGGCCGTCCAAATAGAGCATGATATGGACTTTTAATTTTGACCACCTCAAACCACAAGGATTCCACCCTGTAGTTGTATTCATCACCAAAAGCTACCTCCAAAGAAATCTTGCCCACTGGATAAGCCGATTTGCCAGGCACCACACCATGAAACACTGTGGAAGACGGCTTAAGATCCTTGTCAAGCAAACCCATCCGGCTGAAAGTGTCGTAATACAGGATGTTGATGCTGCTGCCGCCATCCATAAGCACCTTCGTGAACACGTATCCACCTACTTGGGGGGCAACCACCAAAGCTAGTTGCCCCGGGTTGTCAACCCGTGGCGGGTGATCCGCCCTGCTCCAAGTGATGTCATACTCAGACCACTTCAAATATTGCGGGAGAGCCGGCATGATCGCATTAACCGCCCGCTTGCGCACCTTCTGGTCTCGCTTGTCAAGGCTGGTTGTGAAAACATGATATTGACCCCCACTAAGTTGCTTCGGGTTACTCTGGAAACCCGACTGGTTATGCTGCTGTTGGCCGCCTCCACCAGACTGTTGATGATGACCTCCTTGATTGCCTTGACCCTGGTAACCGGCCCCTGATCCGCCGGGACCAAAGCCGGCTCCTGACCAGCCTGGCCCTGAGCCGCCGGACGGACCATTGCCGTTATTATGATGTTGTTGAAGGCTGTAGTCTCGAAACTGCCGCATAATACTGCAATTCCTCCAGGTATGGCCTGCCGGCTTATCGGGCTGACTATGCTCTGGACAAGGTTTATTGAGCATCGCTTCCAAGTTGAAAGGAGCTTTACCCTTGTTAAAATGCTGCCTGAAGTTCCCGTTGCCCTTAGCATGATTGTTTCCAGCGCTGGTGTTCGCCACCAGTTCTGACCCGCCGTCCGGGTGTTTCCGCTTGCCAGAATTGCCGTTTCCAGCCGCGTTCTGCTGCTGACCTTTTCCATTGTTACTCTTCTTCCCCTGACCTGATTTTTCATCATCAGAGCCCGGGTCTTTCGTGTTGTCAGAGTCTGCATATTTGGTGAGAGCCGCCATGAGCTCCCCCATGTCTTGACACGAGCGCTTGAGTCGGCCAAGCTTCTGTTTCAAAGGTGTAAAGTGGCAATTCTTCTCCAGAATCAAAACCGCTTGAGCCGCCATGATCTGCTCTGAAGAGTGGATGACGGTTGAGACCCGCCGAACCCAATGATGAGCCGACTCATCCGCCTGTTGCACACAATGATCCAAATCCACGATCGTCATGGGCTGCTTGCACGTCCCTTTGAAATTTTTGATAAATTTCGCCTTCAACTCGGCCTAGGAAGTAATGGTGTTGGGTGGCAATCCCTTCAACCACGTGCGAGCCGGCCCTTCCAGCATCATGATGAAGTACTTGGCACATACTGCATCACTAACATCCAACATCTCCATGGCCAGCTCATAGCTTTCGATCCAAGCCTCTGGAGGCAAATCAGCCGTGTAATTAGGCACCTTGCGAGGGCCCTTGAAATCCTTCGGCAGGCGCTCATTACGCAAAGCCGGCGTTAAGCACGGCACTCCCACAGCCTGGAAGTTAACCCCGCTCCGACTGAGGCAGAGGGTGCAACTGTGGGTTCCTGATAAGCCGCCGCTGCTGCCTGAGCCGCCGCCTCTCGCTGTGCTCTCGCTCGATCCACCAGTGCTTGAGCATCCAGAGCCGCCCGATCAGCTCGCGGCGGGTTCCGATGTCGTTCACTGCTAGAAACCGCCGGCGACTCATAACGCCGACTGTAGCTGCGACTGGGGATGGGGGTTGAGTGCACGCGACTCCGGCTGTAAGCATACTTCTCCTGTTGGGCCACCGCCGTCCGCAGGTATCCAACAGCGTTCCGCACCTCTTCTGCAAAAGGCGACTCATCGGGGAGGGGGATAGCAGCAAGCCGGGTTGCCGCCACCACCATGTTCTCCGCCGGGTTAGAATAATGACCTGGCGGTGTAGGGAAAGAAGTTGGCGTGGCCTTGTTCCGCCGGGGCGGGTTAACCTGCTGATGCTGAACCGCCGCCCGGCTTCCGGGCACTTCCGCCGTCCGGGTCACGGCCAAAGGCGCGTTCTGTCCCGTTCCTGGCGTGTTGAAAAGATTCCTTGCTTCATACTGATCCGGCAAGCGGGATTGATGCCTCATCCGCTGAACCGCCGTTGTTGATTGCAGTTCCAGCTCAAGACGGAAAGCGTCCGCCCTAAGGCACTCCGCCTCAGCATCCATCTGAACCTTCAGTTCATTAATCTCCTGCTGGACTTCAGTCATC
Organism: Elymus sibiricus; assembly: GCA_039707655.1. Classification (NCBI taxonomy): domain Eukaryota; kingdom Viridiplantae; phylum Streptophyta; class Magnoliopsida; order Poales; family Poaceae; genus Elymus; species Elymus sibiricus. Next base: position 524,777,257 of record CM077665.1, read on the forward strand.
TGGTTCTTCAACCTCGCAATCTCCATATTACGGGCCGCTTGGTTTTCAGCCGTGACCTCAGTCGCCATCAGGGTTGTAAGCTCACCCATCAGATCCAGAAGGACCTGAGCCGGCGGCCTGCCAGCCCCCGATCCGGTTGCCTCGGCGGCTGAGCTGCCATGAGCCGCCGCTGAACCCGCCATGAAGACGGCAGCGCGGTTCGGCGGCTCATACTCCTCCGGCTCATGGAACTCCTGTTGGAAATATGCCCTAGAGGCAATAATAAATTGGTTATTATTATATTTCCTTGTTAATGATAATCGTTTATTATCCATGCTATAATTGTATTGATTGGAAACTCAAATACATGTGTGGGTACATAGACAACACTGTGTCCCTAGTAAGCCTCTAGTTGACTAGCTCGTTGATCAAAGATGGTTAAGGTTTCCTAGCCATTGACATGAGATGTCATTTGATAACGGGATCACATCATTAGGAGAATGATGTGATGGACAAGACCCAAACTGTAAACGTAGCATTTGATCGTGTCAGTTTATTGCTATTGTTTTCTGCATGTCAAGTATCTGTTCCTTTGACCATGAGATCATGCAACTCACTGACACCGGAGGAATACCTTGTGTGTATCAAACGTCGCAACGTAACTGGGTGACTATAAAGGTGCTCTACAGGTATCTCCGAGGGTGTCTGTTGGGTTGGCATGGATCAAGACTGGGATTTGTTACTCCGTGTGACGGAGAGGTATCTCAGGGCCCACTCGGTAATACAACATCACATTAAGCCTTGCAAGCAATGTGACTAAAGTGTTAGCCACGAGATCTTGTATTACGGAACGAGTAAAGAGACTTGCCGGTAACGAGATTGAACTAGGTATAGTGATACCGACGATCGAATCTCGGGCAAGTAACATACCGAAGAACAAAGGGAACAGCATACGGGATTAACTGAATCCTTGACATAGAGGTTCGACCGATAAAGATCTTCGTAGAATATGTAGGAGCCAATATGGGCATCCAGGTCCCGCTATTGGTTATTGGCCGTAGAGGTGTCTCGGTCATGTCTACATAGTTCTCGAACCCGCAGGGTCTACACACTTAACGTTTGGTGACGATTAGTATAATTGAGTTATTATGTTGGTGACCGAAAGTTGTTCGGAGTCCCGGATAAGATCCCGGACATGACGAGGATCTCCGGAATAGTCCGGAGGTAAAGATTGATATATGTGATAATAGTGTTTTGATCTCTGGAAGGGTTCCGAAGTTCACCGGAAGAGGTTCCGGATGTTTACCGAAGTGTTCGGGTGCAGCAACACTTTATATGAGCCAAAGGGATAAAGCCCACAAGGTATTGGAAAGTGCAAAAGTAGTTTTGCTGCCGCGTAAGCGGTACTACCGCTTGGTGAAGCGGTACTACCGCCGGAGCGGTACTACCGCTTGTGTAAAGCGGTACTACCGCCCGAGCGGTACTACCGCCCAAGCGGTACTACCGCTTGTGTGAAGCGGTACTACCGCTTGTGCGCGGCTGTGCGCGGTTCGGCAGGGATCCGAGTTGGACTCTTTCCCTGCGGGCAAAACCGACCCGGAGGAGGCTTTTACTCCAAGTTTAGACCCCAAGGCTCAACATATAAATAGAGGGGCAGGGCTAGCACACGGGATACATCAGGATTTCCCAAGCCGTGTGCCGGCAACCCTAGCCCTCTAGTTCCTCCGTCATAATCTCCGTAGTGCTTGGCGAAGCCCTGCAGAGATTGTTCCTCACCACCATCACCACGCCGTCGTGCTGCTGGAACTCAACCACTACTTCACCATCGCTCGCTGGATCGAGGAGGTGAAGGCGTCATCAAGCCGTACGTGTGTTGAACGCGGAGGTGCCGTCCGTTCGGCACTAGATCGGAAGGATCGTGATTGGATCGCGGGACGCTCGGCGATTTGGATCGCGAAGACGTTCGACTACATCAACCGCGTTTATTAACGCTTCCGCTTAGCGATCTACAAGGGTATGTAGATTCACTCTCCCTCTCGTAGATGCTCATCACCATGGATAGATCTTATGTGTGCGTAGGAAAATTTTTGTTTCCCATGCAACGTTCCCCAACAGTGGCATCTGAGCTAGGTCTATGCGTAGATGAGATCTCGAGTAGAACACAAACGAGTTGTGGGCGTGGGTGTATACATATTGCTTGCCGTTACTAGTTGATATTTGATTCGGCGGTACTGTGAGATGAAGCGGCCCGGACCGACATTACGCGTACACTTACGCGAGACAGGTTCCTTCAACTGACATGTAACTTCGTTGCATAAAGATGGCTAGCGGGTGTCTGTCTCTCTCACTTTAGTTGAATCGATTTCAATGAAGAGGGTTCTTTTAGAAGATCAAAAAGCAATCACTACACCACGTTGTGGTTTTGCGTAGGTAAGAACGGTTCTTGCAAACCCGTAGCAGCCACGTAAAATTTGCAACAACAATTAGAGGACGTCTAACTTGTTTTTGCAGGGTATGTTGTGATGTGATATGGCCAATTACATGATGAGATATATGTGATGTATGAGATGATCATGTGTTGTATAGAATATCACGACTTGCATGTCGATGAATACGGCAACTGGCAGGAGCCATAGAGTTGTCTTTAATTATTGTATGACCTGCGTGTCAATCATTAAGCGCTATGTAATGCTTTACTTTATCGCTAAACGTTAGCTATAGTCGTGGAAGCAACAGTCGGCGCGACAACCTTATGGCGACACGTTGATGGAGATCAAGATGATGGAGATCATGGTGTCATGCCGATGACGATGGAGATCATGCCGGTGCTTTGGAGATGGAGATCAAAAGCACAAGTTCATGGCCATATCATGTCACTTATGATTTGCATGTGATGTTAATCCTTTTATGCATCTTATTTTGCTTAGGACGACGGTAGCATTATAAGGTGATCCCTCACTTAAATTTCAAGATAAATTGTGTTCTCCCCAAGTGTGCACCGTTGCGAAAGTTCGTCGTTTCGAGACACGCCGTGATGATCGGGTGTGATAGACTCTACGTTCGCATACAACGGGTGCAAGCCATGTTGCACGTGCGGAACACTCGGGTTAAACTTGACGAGCCTAGCATGTACAGACATGGCCTCGGAACACAAGAGACCGAAAGGTCGAACATGAGTCATATAGTAGATATGATCAACATGAAGATGTTCACCATTGAAACCACCTCAACTCACGTGATGATCGGACTTGAGTTGGTGGATTTGGATCATGTAACACTCGAATGATCGGAGGGATGTCAATTTGAGTGGGAGTTTTTAAGTAATATGATTAACTAAACTCATTATCTAAGAACAATAGTCTAAGTTGTCTTTGCAATATTTATGTTGTAAATCATGGCTCGCGCAGTAGCACCCCTGAATTTTAATGCGTTCCTAGAGAAAGCTAAGTTGAAAGATGATGGAAGTAACTTTGTGGACTGGGCCCGTAATCTAAGGATTATCCTTACGGCTTCCCAGAAGGCTTATGTCCTTGATGCACCGCTTGGTGATCCACCCGCTCCAGTTGAGTCTCTAGACGTTGTGAACGCCTGGCAGGCTCGTTCTGATGATTACTCAATAGTTCAATGTGCAATGTTGTATGGCTTAGAACCGGGACTTCAAAGACGTTTTGAACGTCATGGAGCATATGAGATGTTCCAGGAGTTGAAGTTTATCTTTCAGAAGAATGCCCGGATCGAGAGATATGAGATCTCCGATAAGTTCTATGCTTGCAAGATGGAGGAGAACGGGTCTATCAGTGATCACGTGCTCAGAATGTCTGGGTACTCCACCCGTCTGGCTGAGTTAGGGATGCCCCTTCCGCCAGAGGCTATCACTGACAGAGTTCTTCAATCATTACCACCTAGCTACAAGAGCTTCGTGTTGAACTATAACATGCACGGGATGAACAAGTCAGTCGCCGAGCTGTTTGCGATGCTGAAAGTCGCTGAGTCTGAAATTCAGAAGGAGCATCAAGTGTTGATGGTCAATAAAACCACTAGTTTCAAGAAAAATGGCAAGGGTAAGAAGGGTAACTCTAAGAAGAGTGGCAAAGCAGTTGCTCCTCTCGTGAAGAAACCCAAGGCTGGACCCAAACCAGAAACTGACTGTTTTCATTGCAAGGGAACTGGACACTGGAAGCGGAATTGCCCCAAGTATTTGGCTGACAAGAAGGCGGCCAACAACAAACAAGGTATATATGATATACATGTTATTGATGTGTACCTTACCAACTCTCGTTGTAGTGCCTGGGTATTTGATACCGGTGCGGTTGCTCATATTTGCAACTCAAAACAGGAACTGCGGAATAGACGGAGGCTGGCAAAGGACGAAGTGACGATGCGCGTGGGAAATGGTTCCAAGGTTGATGTGATCGCCGTCGGCACGCTCGCTCTTCGATTACCGTCGGGATTAGTGATGAACCTAAATAAGTGTTATTTGGTGCCTGCGTTAAGCATGAACATTATATCTGGATCTTGTTTATTGCGAGACGGTTACTCATTTAAATCAGAGAATAATGGTTGTTCTATTTATATGAGTAATATCTTTTATGGTCATGCACCCAATGTGAGGGGTTTATTCTTGTTAAATCTCGATAGTAATGATACACATGTTCATAACATTGATGCCAAAAGATGTAGAATTGATAATGATAATACCACTTTCTTGTGGCACTGCCGTTTAGGTCATATTGGCGTAAAACGCATGAGGAAGCTCCATGCTGATGGACTTTTGGAGTCACTTGATTTTGAATCACTTGACACATGTGAGCCATGCCTCATGGGCAAGATGACTAAAACACCGTTCTCTGGAATAATGGAACGGGCAAGTGACTTATTGGAAATCATACATACTGATGTGTGCGGTCCGATGAGCATTGAGGCGCGCGGTCGTTATCGTTACTTCTCACCTTCACTGATGACTTAAGTAGATATGGGTATATTTACTTAATGAAACACAAGTCTGAAACATTTGAAAAGTTCAAACAATTTCAGAGTGAAGTTGAGAATCATCGTAACAAGAAGATTAAATTCCTATGATCTGATCGAGGAGGAGAATATCTGAGTTATGAGTTTGGCAGTCACTTAAGACAGTGTGGAATTGTTTCACAATTAACACCGCCTGGAACACCACAGCGTAATGGTGTGTCCGAACGTCGTAATCGAACCTTATTGGATATGGGGCGATCTATGATGTCTCTTGCCGATTTGCCACTATCGTTTTGGGGTTATGCATTAGAGACAGCTGCATTCACTTTAAATAGGGCACCATCAAAATCCATTGAGACGACGCCATATGAACTTTGGTTTGGCAAGAAGCCAAAGCTATCGTTTCTTAAAGTTTGGGGATGTGATGCTTATGTCAAAAAGCTTCAGCCTGAAAAGCTGGAACCCAAAGCGGAGAAATGCGTCTTCATAGGATACCCAAAAGAGACAGTTGGGTATACCTTCTACCTCAGATCCGAAGGCAAAGTGTTTGTCGCTAAAAACGGAACATTTCTTGAGAAAGAGTTTCTCTCGAAAGAATTGAGTGGGAGGAAGATAGAACTTGATGAGGTTGTTGAACCTTTACTTCAACCTGAGAGTAGCGCAGCGCAGAAAGTTGTTTCTGTGGAGCCTACATTAGCTGGAGAGGAAGTTAATGATGATGATCATGAAGCTTTGGATCAAGTTGCTATCGAACCTCGTAGGTCGACAAGGACGCGTACTGCTCCCGAGTGGTACGGCAACCCTGTCTTAGACATCATGTTGTTAGACAACGATGAACCTATGAGCTATGGAGAAGCGATGATGAGCCCGGATTCCAAGAAGTGGTTAGAGGCCATGAAATCCGAGATGGGATCCATGTATGAAAACAAAGTATGGACTTTGGAAGTATTACCTGAAGGGCGTAAGGCCATTCAGAACAAATGGATCTTTAAGAGGAAGACGGACGCGGACGGTAATGTCACCGTCTATAAAAGCTCAACTTGTGGCAAAGGGTTTTTCACAAGTTCAAGGAGTTGACTACGATGAGACCTTCTCACCCGTAGCGATGCTTAAGTCCGTCAGAATCATGCAAGCATCTCGGAGTTGGAATCTTCGTTTTGATGAGGTGATCAAAGCGTTCGAGTTTATACAAGTTTACGGAGAAGCTTGTATTTACAAGAAAGTGAGTGGGAGCTCTATAGCGTTTCTAATATTATATGTGGATGACATATTGCTGATTGGAAACAATATAGAAATGCTGGAAAGCGTAAAGGAATATTTGAACAAGAGTTTTTCAATGAAGGACCTAGGAGAAGCTGCTTTCATATTAGGCATCAAGATCTATAGAGATAGATCAAGACGTTTAATAGGACTTTCACAAAGCACATACCTTGATAAGATTTTGAAGAAGTTCAAAATGGATCAGTCCAAGAAGGGGTTCTTGCCTGTTTTGCAAGGTGTGAAGTTGAGTAAGACTCAATGCCCAGTGACTGCAGAAGATAGAGAAAAGATGAGTGTCATCCCCTATGCTTCGGCCATAGGCTCTATCATGTATGCAATGCTGTGCACAAGACCCGATGTCAGCCTTGCCATAAGTATGGTCGGAAGGTTTCAAAGTGATCCAGGAATGGAACACTGGACGGCGGTCAAGAATATCCTGAAGTACCTGAAAAGGACTAAGGACATGTTTCTCGTTTATGGAGGTGATCAAGAGCTCGTCGTAAAGGGTTACGTCGATGCAAGCTTTGACACTGATCCGGATGACTCTAAGTCGCAAACCGGATACGTATTTATTCTTAATGGGGGTGCGGTTAGCTGGTACAGTTCCAAGCAAAGCGTGGTAGCAGATTCTACATGCGAAGCGGAGTACATCGCTGCCTCGGAGGCGGCGAAGGAAGGTGTCTGGATGAAGGAGTTCATGACAGATCTTGGAGTAGTGCCTAGTGCACTTAACCCAATGACTCTGTTTTGTGATAATACTGGTGCCATTGCTCTAGCCAAGGAACCAAGATTTCACAAGAGGACCAGACACATAAAGCGACGTTTCAATTCCATCCGCGATTACATCAAGGAGGACGACATAAATATTTGCAAAGTACACACGGATCTAAATGTTGCAGATCCGATGACTAAACCTCTTCCAAGGGCTAAACATGAACAACACCAGAACTGCATGGGTGTTCGATTCATTACAATGTAAATCACATAGTGATGTGAACTAGATTATTGACTCTAGTGCAAGTGGGAGACTGTTGGAAATATGCCCTAGAGGCAATAATAAATTGGTTATTATTATATTTCCTTGTTAATGATAATCGTTTATTATCCATGCTATAATTGTATTGATTGGAAACTCAAATACATGTGTGGGTACATAGACAACACTGTGTCCCTAGTAAGCCTCTAGTTGACTAGCTCGTTGATCAAAGATGGTTAAGGTTTCCTAGCCATTGACATGAGATGTCATTTGATAACGGGATCACATCATTAGGAGAATGATGTGATGGACAAGACCCAAACTGTAAACGTAGCATTTGATCGTGTCAGTTTATTGCTATTGTTTTCTGCATGTCAAGTATCTGTTCCTTTGACCATGAGATCATGCAACTCACTGACACCGGAGGAATACCTTGTGTGTATCAAACGTCGCAACGTAACTGGGTGACTATAAAGGTGCTCTACAGGTATCTCCGAGGGTGTCTGTTGGGTTGGCATGGATCAAGACTGGGATTTGTTACTCCGTGTGACGGAGAGGTATCTCAGGGCCCACTCGGTAATACAACATCACATTAAGCCTTGCAAGCAATGTGACTAAAGTGTTAGCCACGAGATCTTGTATTACGGAACGAGTAAAGAGACTTGCCGGTAACGAGATTGAACTAGGTATAGTGATACCGACGATCGAATCTCGGGCAAGTAACATACCGAAGAACAAAGGGAACAGCATACGGGATTAACTGAATCCTTGACATAGAGGTTCGACCGATAAAGATCTTCGTAGAATATGTAGGAGCCAATATGGGCATCCAGGTCCCGCTATTGGTTATTGGCCGTAGAGGTGTCTCGGTCATGTCTACATAGTTCTCGAACCCGCAGGGTCTACACACTTAACGTTTGGTGACGATTAGTATAATTGAGTTATTATGTTGGTGACCGAAAGTTGTTCGGAGTCCCGGATAAGATCCCGGACATGACGAGGATCTCCGGAATAGTCCGGAGGTAAAGATTGATATATGTGATAATAGTGTTTTGATCTCTGGAAGGGTTCCGAAGTTCACCGGAAGAGGTTCCGGATGTTTACCGAAGTGTTCGGGTGCAGCAACACTTTATATGAGCCAAAGGGATAAAGCCCACAAGGTATTGGAAAGTGCAAAAGTAGTTTTGCTGCCGCGTAAGCGGTACTACCGCTTGGTGAAGCGGTACTACCGCCGGAGCGGTACTACCGCTTGTGTAAAGCGGTACTACCGCCCGAGCGGTACTACCGCCCAAGCGGTACTACCGCTTGTGTGAAGCGGTACTACCGCTTGTGCGCGGCTGTGCGCGGTTCGGCAGGGATCCGAGTTGGACTCTTTCCCTGCGGGCAAAACCGACCCGGAGGAGGCTTTTACTCCAAGTTTAGACCCCAAGGCTCAACATATAAATAGAGGGGCAGGGCTAGCACACGGGATACATCAGGATTTCCCAAGCCGTGTGCCGGCAACCCTAGCCCTCTAGTTCCTCCGTCATAATCTCCGTAGTGCTTGGCGAAGCCCTGCAGAGATTGTTCCTCACCACCATCACCACGCCGTCGTGCTGCTGGAACTCAACCACTACTTCACCATCGCTCGCTGGATCGAGGAGGTGAAGGCGTCATCAAGCCGTACGTGTGTTGAACGCGGAGGTGCCGTCCGTTCGGCACTAGATCGGAAGGATCGTGATTGGATCGCGGGACGCTCGGCGATTTGGATCGCGAAGACGTTCGACTACATCAACCGCGTTTATTAACGCTTCCGCTTAGCGATCTACAAGGGTATGTAGATTCACTCTCCCTCTCGTAGATGCTCATCACCATGGATAGATCTTATGTGTGCGTAGGAAAATTTTTGTTTCCCATGCAACGTTCCCCAACAACTCCGACTCGGGGTAAGGTTCAACGTAGCCCCCAAGCCCGCCATCGTGGAGCTGGTAGATTGATTCCGTCTCTCCGCTCGAAGATCTATCCTCGGAGCAGATGAGAGTTTCCTCCTGTGACATAGATCCCTCAAGATCCATGCCCTGAGTGAAGCCGACGAAGACATGCTTCCTGCCCGGTTTAGCACGGGCGGGTTGCACGCGTCGGGCAGGTTGCTTGCGTCGGGCCGGCTCGACGATGTCGGTGCAGGTGTCCGGCCCGGGTTCCGATCCGCCGATCTTGCCGATGAAAACATGAATCCCACCGAAGGGGACCCGGAAACCGTACTCAATGGAATCAGCTTCGGGGCCCCAGCCGGCGTCGTCGATGTAGAGCCGGCCGCGGCGACTCTTGGTCATGCTGCCAACCGCGTACCCCTCGATCCCTGGTAGAGAGCCCTTTGAGAACTCAACACCACCGAGCGCGAGCCCCAAGGTGGGCGCCAACTGTCGTGGTTTTAACACGGCAGATGTCCGAAGACTTAGGTTCGAGGCCATCGCCATGGTAGTGGACTCAAAGGGGTTGATCGGGACGAAGGACACGAGTTTACCCAGGTTCGGCCCCTCCTGTCGAGGTAAAAGCCTACGTCCTGCTTGTGTTGTATTAACTGGAGTATCGATTACAAGGGAGCGGATTGCTTGACCTAGTTCTCGATAGCTTGGTTTCTTGTCTAAGCCGCCCCAGGGACTCGCCTTTATATAGGAGGTCAAGGCCCTGGGTTACACGCCGTAAACCGTCTTACACAACGTAGTCTATTCTGTCTCTAAGCCGCCTTGCCGTCTTGGGCAAGCCGTCTCCGGGCGGCTTAGCCGCCCGGGCCTTCTTACCATCTTCTGCCTCTGGGCCTCCGCCTTAGCCCATCGGGTAAGCCGCCACGCGGCCTGGTCTTCATCTTCCGGCCCACCTTATGGGTATTGGGCTATGAGCCGCCAAGTACGACCCGGCCCCTCCTGGGCGGGTCTTACCACGGGGTTATATCCCCAACAGATAGGGAAGGAATTACTCATGATTGTCAACAATTTGGAATAATAGCATCAAGCTGAAACCATGAATATCTGAGAATAGAACCAGATTTAAGAGAAACTCTCCTTCGGTCTTCATGCTGAGAATAATGACTCGAAACACCACCAAGAATTACTGAGATACTCTGGAATAATGAATAAGAAAAGGTTGAGCCAATGATGAGAATGATTAAACAGCGATCTTGGAGAAGGAATATGACTGATGAAATTCATTCTTACGTCATATATGAAAGAACTTGCGATCTCTGGGAAAGATTAGAAGAGCCAGGTAAGATCCTGGGGAAGAACCTGTGGGTTATGAGCCCACTCAAAGAGAACACCGTTGAAACGATTGCTTGGAAATAGAGATTGCAATGGTACAAATTAAGAACTTGATGATGTGAGAACCTCAAAATAATTTAAGAGGATCTGAATGGAAATGAAAGTCTTCTGAGATATCTTCAGCACTCCAGATAGAATAGGGAGATATGAATGAACAAGAGAGGCTTGGATAAGAATTTCCAACATCGGCGAGCAATTAGAGAATGAAAAGGATATGATGAGCACCAAAAGCTTGAATTGAATCCACCAGACAAGAAAACAAAGATGAAGACTAAGAAATGATGAACTTGAGCACTTGGAATCTTCACATGAATCACCGGATACTATACGAAAGAAAAGATAGCGGAAGCATCACATAATGGAAGGGCATAGGGATGAGAATTTAATCATTGAAGAAAATGGGCGGGAGGGTGGGGAAAACAAATACAACTTGGGACAGATGAGACGAACTACGGAAGAATAAGAGGATAGATCTTGCAAAAAAATTGGAAGGGATTGAATCATCTTGAAGAGAAACACACCGGTTGGAAAGAAATTGACATGACAACTTCGGTTGAACAAAGGATTAGCATTCCCACAAAATATGACAACACCATTTAGGAAGGATATGAAATCAACGTTTGACATCGAAGCAACTTGAATTACTATATTCCAACAAAACAAGGGATGAGGCTCCTGAAACAAGCCGGAAACAAATTCATGACAGAGATTCCGTTCGATATTTTCGTGGTAAGGCTCGCACGGGCTCGATCGTACATTGGATTATCATATTGAAATGACGCTCGAATATGCTCCCTAGGCGTAGCGAACTACAAGGCTTGACGAAGCATATCTGATGACATATATCGAGACTGTCCTCTGTAAGAACGACCGTGAACAAACGAATCCACTTGATGTCGAACCCCAACCTCACATCATGCATTTGTTGAAAGATAACCTAGGTAACTACTTGAATTCCCACCTAAGAACTTCCGAAATCTTTGGTTATGCAATCGGGTACACGGATACATGGAGTTTCACATAATCACACAACTCCTAGCAGTAATACTACTCTCCAGTGTATCACATCCCTCAACACACAACCAAAGGTCTCGGAAACTCATCTACCTCAGATCCTCGTAATCACAACGATACTAAGTATGGCAGTACATCCGAACTCTCTCCACCAGTACTGGGGATGCCGGACTCCTCTTGCCACTACCAGTATTGAAGCAATTTCGAATATCCTCCGTCCTGAGATACTAAGGAAACTGAATGATAACGATGTGCACAAGAATCCCCTGGAGCTCAACTCCCCGGAAGAAATCAAGTCAGACAGGAGGCACCAAGACAGAACTCCATCACATCGGCATCATATAGTTTCCAAAATACCCGCGTGATCCTAAAAAATTTTTGAGCGAGAAGAGGAGTAGAATGAAAATTTCTAAGTCGAATACCTCACCAGAGTATAGAAGAGGACTAAAAGAAACCTACTCTTCGATATAACTAGACTCAAAATAGTTTTTCACTAGACTCGACTCGGCCAAGTTCGATCAATCAAGGGGGCTCCTAGGTCGGAACCTGGCTCTGATACCAACTTGTCACGCCCAAGATGCGATCCTATCCTTATTTTGGCACGAGGGCCTCGACAGGGATAGAAGCGCATCTCGTCGTTTTGCAAGAATGGATATCATTACAAGTACATGTAAAAAAGAGATGAGTATATGGAATTGGCTTACACTCGCCACAAGCTACATCAATATCACATCAATACAACAACATATCCAAACATCATACAGAAGAGCAGGGTCCGACTACGGACGAAATCAAACGATAAAATGACATCCTTCCTTGCCATCCCAGGCTGCCGCCTGGAACCCATCCTAGATCGATGAGGAAGAAGAAGAACTCCAAATCAAACAAGCAACGCGCTCACGTCAAATCAACGCATTACCTGTACCTGCAACTGTTGTTGTAGTATTCTGTGAGCCACGGGGACTCAGCAATCTCATTTCCAAGGGTATCAAGACTATTAATGCTTAATGGGTGGGGTATGGTTAAGTGGTGAGGCTGCAGCAAGCACTAAGCATTTAATTGAGTGGCTAACTTACGAGTACAAGAATAAAGGGGGATGATTGTCGAATAAACGAACGTGAACTAGTAATGATCTCTAAGAGATCCTGAACACCTACATACGTCAAACATAACCCCACCGTGTTCTCTCTCGGATCAGAAATTCACGAGAAGAGACAGTCACGGTTACGCACACGGTTGGTGTATTTTATTTGAGTTTACTTGAAGTTTACTATGACCGGGTGTTAAACAAAGTTTCCAAGTTGCCACGTAACCGCGGGCACGGCTTTCCGAAAGATTTAACCCTGCAGGGGTGCTCCAACTCGTCCATCACAAATTAACCACACGCAGCGGGAATAACCTCGACCACGAATCTCATGATCTTCCTAGGCAATTCCACTGGAAAACCGCAACCTCGAGATAGCCCGAAGTATTTTCGGAATTCCTCGCACAAGACATTCGAGAAAGGTAAAACCAATCCAGCAAGGCCGCCCGGCGTGTCGACGATCCCGATAGGAGCCGCGTATCTCGTTCTCAGGACACGACGGATTGTCCAAACTTCCGGTAGGCCAATCACAGAGTTGCCCCTGGCGGCCCCTGGCGGCCACCGGCGGTTGACAGGTTTGGACCAACACTCATGAGGAGCACTGGCCCGGGGGGTTGATTAAAGATCCGCGGGTGCCGGCGGGTCCCTATGCAATTTTAGTTGTTATTAGGCAAATGTAGTACCAATGTTGGGCCTTGCCAGACAAGCTTTACCCTAAACCGAAAGTCAAGGGGGTCCCCATAACAACCCCGAGCATGTTAGGAGCGCTCAATTATGGAACATAACACCGGTACACAAGTAACTAGGGCGGCAAGGGTGGAATAAAACACCGAGCAAAAGGCCAAGCCTTCCACCCTTTACCAAGTATATATGCGCATTAAATTAAATAGCAATAATATTGTGATAACTGGAAACAATTGCACCTGCAACTAGCAACGCTATAATCAGGGCTGAGCAAGCGGTAACATAGCCAAACAATGTTTTGCTGGGACGTGGAGGGGTTAGAGGCTTTTCATGGCAATTTGGGAGGCTTGACATACAAGTGGTAGGTAGCGAGACAGCGATAGAAACGAGACATCTAGCATGGCAATGATAGTAATGGTATCCAGGGAAATGATCATCTTGCCTGAGATCCCGCTTGGAAGAAGAACGAGTCCATGAAGAAGACGAGCCAACGTAGTCGAACGAATCCTCACACTCCGAACGCTTTCGGAACTCTATCGAGAAGAAACAATCCGGAAACAACAATCAACACACGATAACACCACAACATATGCATGGCATGATGCGCAAATAAATATGATGCATGTCCGGTTTAAATATGCAAGGCATGGCAATCACAACAAACAAATACTACACATTAAGTGAAGTTCAATATGCAACGGGTTGCATATTGACGAAACTCCACGTTCGAAACATTTAGTTCACTCTCGTTTATTTACACGACACGTTTAAATGTTGTTAACATGGCAAGAGATGAAGCATAAATAAACTAGACATCTAGGCATATTAAATGAGGCCGGAAACAACATATAGCATTTCCGAAACGACACCATATGTTAATTTCGAAATTGGTCCAGATCTGAACTAATCATGTTTTATTTTTATTAAACAGGGAAATAAAGTGCACAATGCAATTCTACACGTCATTCCAGTCGATTTACATATATGGAACATCTCAAACGGAGCTACGGTCTAAAAGATATGACCTTCATAAGATGCATATGTCATGGATGCAAAATGCATGGAAAAGACAATCACAAACACTTCAAATCATGCATGCAGCAAGATATTATGATACTAAAATCCTAGTCAAGTTACATATGCAACATGTTCAAAACGGAGCTACGGTTCAACCACAACAACCAACACAAGTTTTAGTGCAAATCTGTCCAAAACAGCAAGATAGCATTTTGCACACATGAAAACAACAAGTTACAAGATTCTAAAATGCACAAACTAAGTATGGGGCACTAGCATATAACACACACTTCATTTCATCTTCACATATCATACTCAAAATAGTTACGGATCACATGGTAGGAAGCTCACAACATGGCAACAAAATATAGCAGATTAGGACTTAGTGAAAATAACAGTTTTTGGCATAGTAGATTTTCACGGAGGCATATTGGCAGCAGTAAAACTATATGCTACAGGTCATATATTGGCATGAAACTTAACAGCATGGTAGTAGACATGATGCACTACAAATCATTACTTTATGGCAACATCAAATTATGCTCAGATTCATGGCAACCAACAACACAACATGGCATATTGAAGAAAACAGATTCTCAGACTTAGTGAAAATTAGTGTAGACGTGTGCAGCAGTTTTTAACAGATTGACATATTGAGCAACAAATTTAATTATGATGCAAAACCTATTCATGCAAACTATTGGCACAACATGATAGAGCATAACATGCTTACCAAAAGACTCCATTGTGGCATCGCCAAAAGTCTCCTAGAACACTAGCAAATCACATGGCAACACAGCAACAAAATAACAGATTTCCAGACTTAGAATTATTTTGGACCCTCAAAACAACAGAATTTTATAGCATGTTGGCAACAAGAAAACAACACCTAAACATGCATCTCTATGACAACCAAAAATACCAGGGCCTAGCACACATGTCCAAGGGCATATCTCATGTTCAAAATTATTTCATATGGTGCATGGATTAAATCACACAAAATAGACAAACGGGCATCATGGCAAAAATGACATGCACTCAAACTTCCTCCAATGACAAAACTAAATGCACAGTTAAATTCTATGGATTTTCTACCCCGAAAACACATATAATATGCGTAGTTTCATGTAGGGAAACATGTCACAATTAATTAGGCAAGTTTATGGCCTAAACCCCTTTTAGCAATTATAAATGCAAGTTAAATGCAAATATTACAATGAACCAGTTTGTCATGCATGAAAATACGATGCCGATAATATGAACATTTTAAATATATTGTTTGATTAATTCCAATGCACGTTAATTAAATATGACAATGCAAAATGATGGCAACTATGCAAAATGATGCAAAACAGCGAGTTAGGTATTTTTATCATGGATGAAAATGACATATTAATAATCTACTCATTTTTCTGAGCAATTTACTTATATAAAACATTTTATTTCGGCGCACGATTAATTATTTATTAGCAATTTTAAAACAAGCTTTTCCCAGAATTATAAAAACGCAATTGGCCTAACAGAATGAGCGCAATACAGTATATTTCGCACAGGGCGCGGAATAGGGATTCGGGGATGGGCTGCTCACATAGGGCCAAATGGGCCGGTCGGTCCAGCGGCAGAGGCGGAGTGCTGGGCTGGGCTTGCGCGGCGGGAGCTGGGCCGCAGGCGCTGGGCGCGGCCTACGCGCGCGGGAGGAAGCCCATGCGGGCGCTGGCGAGCGGGAGGCGGGGCGCTCGTCCTCCTCGTGCTCCCGCAACGAGGCAGGAGGCCATGGCGACGGCGGTTGCCGGGACCGGAGCTCCGGCGGGCTGAGGCGGCGGGGCTGGCCGGAAACGGGCTGGGGGCGGCCGGATCCGGCGATCCCCGGCGGGATCTGGGCGTGGCGAGCGGACGAGGGGCCGGCGCGGAGCTTCGGCCATCCATGGCGTCCTGGACAAGGGGAAGAGAGAGAGGGGTTAGGGGAGAGAGAGAAGAGAAGGGAGCAGAGAGAAGGAGGGAGGAGGAGGTCCGGCGGGGCCGCACTTGAACTCCGGCGGCTCGCCGGCCGATGGTGACGGGGCAGGCAGCGAAGGCGCGGGGCGGCGCCGGCGGTGCGGGCTACGGCTGCTGCGGGGATGCTGCGGTCGCCGGACGTGTCCAGTTTGCTCGCGGACATGTCCGGTCGGTGGGAATTTGGGCGATTTGAGCCATTGGATGGGGATCCGATGGTCCAGATCTGAGGGGCTGATGGGGCTGCGGGATTGGAGGGAGGTGGAGCTAGCAGGTGGGGTTTTGAGGGGGGGTGGCTGCAATTTTACATGGGGAAACCCTAGAGAGTGAGGGGGCTTTCTCCATGGGGTGGTTATATATATAGGGAATGGTCTATGGGGTTGGATGTCGTCCGTCCGATCGCGATCCGACGGCCACGAACGGAGGGGGGCTAGGTTGGGCTAGTGGGCTGTGGAGAGGTGGTTGGGCCAAGAAGAGAGGGAGGTGGTGGCCCGGCATCGAGTTTTAGAAAACCGAAAACGTCCGACGAATAAACCGATGACTGTGCCGCTACGGTCGACCGTTCGGGTATCAAACGACCTCTGATTGCGACGAAATTTGGCAGGCGGTCTACCTACAATATATTACAACCGCTTGCCAGGTTTCGACCCAATCCGAGAAAGTTTTATACACACTTTTGAAAACAATATTTACCGATGCCGCGGGCGCGTGCGTGTGTGGTTGGGCTCGAAACGGACGACGACACAAGCGGAGAGAACCGGCAGCTACTAACGGATGCAAATTTCGAAAACGAGTGACGATGCAATGCAAATGATGCGAATGATGTGATGATGAATGCCACAACCACTCGAATCACATGATGGCAATGGAATAAAAGGGGAATCTTCTGGAGCGTCGGTTTCGGGCTGTTACACTCTGCTCCGGATCCGATGCCGAATTTCGTCAGTGCCTCCCTGTTATTCTCTGGGTACATAGCCTCTCTGCTTATTGCCGAGACGTGTATCAGGAGAACAGCGGGGAGGTGGTGCCGAAATTTTGCGTCGGATCCGGAGCAGAGCATGGGAAAACGAACCCAATCTACACATACTCGGGTGGGATTAGGACCTATCTTTACCTACTAGCGTCTAGGTTGCATGGACGTAATAAAACTAACAAACTCTATTAACTGATGAATATGGTTTGCTGAATTATGTATATATTTCTTGTGTGTCCAGTAGCTAGGCAAGATGAGTGATCGTGCGTGGATGTACAACGGTCACACTAGTCAGAAAGACATGACCCATGAATGGATAACAAAAACCAAGGGGTTTGTGACAGTCGCATTTGCAAATGGACAGAAAATAACCTGGTGCCCCTGTGCCGATTGCGACAACTATCATAAGAGGTCAGAGTTTGAAATGATCAAACACCTGCAGAAGTGGGGTTTTACGCCTAATTATACGGTCTGGACATTTCATGGTGAGTCTGCCCAACGTGCCAGAGCTGAGGTGGTTCGTCGTCGCACCGACGAGCATGGTACCGGGATCGAAGACATGGTGCAAGACTTTGATGATGCTCGGGATTCGGACGATGAGATGGAGGAATCTGCAAAGGCCTTCTATGAAATGTTGGAGTCTTCAAAACGTCCTCTCCACGAGCACACTGAGCTTTGTCAGCTGGATGCCATCGCGCAAGTAATGGCTCTGAGTTCAACCTGGGCAGAGAATGCTACGACGCGATGATGACGATATTTGGACGCTTTCTACCCAAAGGCCATGTATTGCCAGCAAACCTGTACCAGTCGGACAAAATCCTACGTGCGCTTAAGATGCCCTATGAGAAGATAGATGCCCGTGAGAATGGATGTGCCTTATTTAGGCTTGAGTATGCGGGCTTCAACTATTGTCCCATTTGCAAGTCTTCCAGGTATGTTGTGGTAGACAACGGTATGGGTGAGAAGAGTCAGACCAAAATCCCAGTTAATGTTCTTCGGTATATGCCAATCATACCAAGACTTCAACGTCTTTTCATGGTCGAAGAGACGGCCAGACAGATGACGTGGCATAAATTGGGCAAAAGAACCGAACTAGATGCAGATGGGAATCCAATGTTGGGACACACTTCAGACGCTTTTGCGTGGAAGCACTTCGATGCTTTACATAAGGACAAAGCGGCAGATCCAAGGCATCCTCGAGTCGCCATCAGCACGGATGGGTTCCAAGTGTTTGGTATGACGGCAACCCAATACAGTTGCTGGCCTGTATTTGTCATTCCACTCAATCTCCCCCTCGGAGAGATTATGAAAAGAAAGAACATTTTCTTGACGTTGATAATTCCAGGGCCCAACTATCCGGGGAAGAATATGAATGTGTACATGCAGCCGCTTAAGGATGAATTGCAAGAAGCTTGGGATAATGAGATCAAGACATATGACGCCGCTACAAAACAAAACTTCAAAATGCATGTGTGATACATGTACTCGACGCATGACTTGCCGGTGTATGCGCTATTCGTTGGCTGGTGTGTGCATGGAAGGTTCCCGTGCCCCACATGCAAGGCAGCTCTTCAGTTCCGTTGGCTGCAGGCGGGTCGCAAGTATTCTTGCTTCGACTTGCATAGACAGTTCCTGGATCCTGGCCATATGTTCAGAAAAGACAAGAAAAATTTCATGAAAGGTAGAGTTGTCAAAAACTCTGCACCACCTGCATTAACAGGCCAACAGGCCCTGGATCAGTTAAACGCTCTCGAGCCTAATCCAGAGCATCCAGGATATTTCAAAGGGTATAATTCGGAACACGCCTGGACTCACAAGATATGCTTGTGGGATCTACCTTACTTTAAAGACCTCATTTGCCCACACAACATCGACGTGATGCACACTGAAAAGAATATCGCCGAGGCCCTTTTTGGTACATTGTTCGGCATAGAGGGGAAGTCAAAGGAACATGCGACAACCGAAAGGAAAGAAGAACTGGAGGAAGCCAAAGGCATGGTTCAATCTTGGAAGGCCAGCTATGAGGGAAATGATCTTGTGGGTGAAAATGCAGTTGATGTTCCCCGATGGGTATACAGCGAATCTAAAGAGGGGAGCGAGTCTTGACAAATTGAAAATATTTGGTATGAAGAGTCATGATTGGCACATATGGCTTGAGCGGGTAATGCCGGTGATGTTGCGTGTCTTTATCCCTGAGGATGAATGGCTAGTACTGGCAGAGCTGAGCTATTTCTTCCGTGCTCTTTGTGCGAAAGAACTATCGCCTGACGTGCTAGACGAACTGGAAGAGTTGGCGCCGGAGTTGATCTGCAAGTTAGAAAAGATCTTTCCACCGGGATTCTTTAATCCAATGCAGCATTTGATTTTGCATCTCCCGACAGAGGCAAGATTGGGGGGCCCGTGCAAAATCGTTGGTGCTTCGCAACTGAGAGGATGCAGAAGACGCTTCGAGCAAAATGTAAAAATAAACATAGAATTGAAGCATCGATGGCCGAGGCATTCATTACTGAGGAGGCCGCAAATTTCGTGACAGCACACTACGAAGCCAAGAATCGTCATTTGCATAATCCGAAGCCTCGGTACAATGATGGAGACTGTGAAAAAGGTCGATCCAACCTCAGCCTATTCAAAGGGAAGCTCGCACCAGTCGGTGCTTCGAAAGCAATAGCGTTGGATGTCGAAGAATGGCAGACCATTTCGTTGTATATCTTCAACAACCTAACAGAAGTGCGGCCGTACATCGAATAAGTTCTCGGTACATTGTTTCGCAACTTCTAATTCCTTTGAAATGCTCTTATTCCCGGATATGTGATACAGTCGATACGTCGCCAAATTCTCGGATGGAGCGGTGATCCAAAAGGATTCCATCGAAGAGTATGAGCTTCTGGCAAAGCATGGAGGAGGCTATCCCGGTTTCATCTCTTGGTTCAAACAAACGGTAATTTCCATTAGACCATTTCATTTCTTCGTCTAGTTTGCGGCTAATGCAACAATCCTTTCGTATTAAACTTGTAGGCTAATGCAAAGTCTATGGACTCCGAATTGAGACAAGTCGCTAATGGTTTTGACTATAAGGTCCGTTCATTTGACAAATACGACATCAACGGGTATCGCTTTCATACTTTTGGCAAAGAGCTATCTATGGCCGACCGAAAGTCTACAAATTGTTGTGTCTCCGCTGTCGGCGAAGGAGGGGTCGAGTATTATGGAAGAGTTGAAGCAATTTATGAACTTACATTCTTTGGTGAAAACCCACCAAACGTCGTAGTCTTCAAATGTTATTGGTTCCAGCCGAAGGAGACTAGAAGGACTCATGAACATATAGGGCTAGTCGAAATCAAACAAAGCACCCATTTAGATGTTCCCGATGTCTATATTACGGCTCAACAGGCGACCCAAGTTTTCTATCTACCGTGGGCCTGCCAAACTGATCCAAATCTGAATGGTTGGGATGTCGTTTATGATGTGCCGCCACATTTTAGACCACCTCCCCTCAATGAAGATGATTATGACCCTCACATTAACCCAGACACATATGAAGGAGAATTCTTCCAAGAAACACGTGTTTCCAAAACATGTTTCAAGAACCGCTCTACTTCACCCCAGAAAATTGAGGTAGACAGCGACAGTGAATCCGACTTCACCCCTGAGCCGGAACAAGAAGAGACGGAAGAAGAAGAGGTTACTGCTGCGGATGACCTGTCAATGCTTGACCGATTACATAAAGGAGGCCTTCCACATGTTGATGCATTTATTGATGATGCTGATGAGCACGTCATTACTGATAGTGATGATGATTCTGCATTTATTGATCCCGGAGCATATATAGACGATGAAGATTAATATTAGTAATGTCAGGTATTCAATTATTATTATGTACATATATATTATTAATCAGTTCATGTTATTAGGTATTCAACAAAATGACATTGACTTAGCTTATTTTCCTCGAAAATGACATAATAACCTTACTTAGCTCCAAACTGACATACTTTACCTAGGATAGCTATAAAATGACCTATACTTAGCATTTTTCCTCCTAAATGACTTAATATGCTTAGTTAGCTAAAAAATGGCATAACTACCTAGGATAGCTCCAAAATGACCTATACTTAGCTTCTTTAGTTCATTTATGACATACTTAGCATACTTAGGTAAAAAATGGCATGATAACCTTGGTTTAGCTCCAAAATGACATTGACTTAGCTTATTTTCCTCCAAAATGACAAAAATAACCTTACCTACCTCCAAAATGACCGATTTTAACTAGGATAGCTCTAAAATGACCTACACTTGCCATTTTCTTGTATGATTGTATGATTTATATAGTTACTTGTATAATTTTCTTACTTTGTATGGTTGTTTCTTATACATAGTGCCATGGTCTTGATATCCGTCCCCGTCGGCCCTCGCCCGCTTTATGATTCGGATGTGGTAAATTCTCCTTTATAACTATTTGTTGCATTTCGCATTTATGACAATTATGGCCATCAAGTTGACATAGAGATATTTTAATCTAGGAGGTATGTGAACCGGAATTTGCAACCGACCCTCTTGTCAAGAAGTTAAATTTAGTTGAAAAAGAAAATGAGTATTTGAAAGAAAAAATTAAAAGAATTGAAAAAGAGAAGATGACATTGGAGTTGTATGTTGCCGATGTCGTCGATGATCACAAGGTGAAGATGAATGCAATGCGCTTGAAGATGGATGCAATGTGCTTGAAGATTAAGAAGATTAGAAAATATGCCATTGATAATGAGGCTTGGTATCATTATGCCGTTGGATCAATTGTTACCTTAGTTGCGATCTTCATCGCATTTGTTGTGATGAGGGTACGTTTTCTCTAGTGTTCTGCTTAACAAATGCATACTTAGCTTATTTTCCTCCTAAATGGCATAATTACCTAAGTTAGATAAAAATGAGCTATACTTACGTAAGTTGGCTCAAAAATGGCATCATCCTCTAAAATGACATAATAACCTTACTAAGCTCCAAAATGACCTATTTACCTAGCTTAGCTCTAAAATGACCTACACTTAGCATTTTTTCCTAGCTTAGCTAAAAAATGGCATTTCTACCTACCTTCGTTAGAAGAAGAAGAAGATAAAGAAGAGGAGAGGAGAAAAAGAAAGAGAAGAAAAAATCTTCTTCTTCTTCTTCTTCTTCTTCTTCTTCTAGTCTTCTTCTTCTTCTTCTTCTTCTAGCTAGTCTTCTTCTTCTAGTCTTCTTCTTCTTCTTCTTCTTCTTCTAACTTTCTTCTTTCCCAATTTGCAGATTTGCTTTCGATGACGAAGCTTGCGTTGATGGAGTCTACTCTTCTTCTTGTGCTTCCTTTTTGTTTTGATTTTGTAGGATGAACAATGTGAAACTTGCTACCTATATATGTATGTATGGATGAAACCATTGTATGCTTGTTGTTGGATATGTTGGCTAGCTATATATGTTGCGTATGGACTTTTCATTTGGTATGTATATGTGTTGGATGATCATATCCATATGGCAGGGATATGATTTGGTATGTATATGTGTTGTTATGCTTGTTGAAAGTATTTTCAAATGTGTATATATATATATATATATATATATGTGAAATTCTGTGAAATTGAATGAATTTAAGAAAAAACAGGGGCTGTACAGGCTCTTTGCCGTCTGCTGGCAGACGGCAAAGAGCTTTAATTTTCCTTCAAGAGAGAAGCCTCTAGTGAAACCTATGGCCCCCGGGTCTATTTTCCATATTATATTTTCAGATCTATAAACCAAAAATACCAAAAATACTTTGCTGCAATCTTTTTACTTTTATTTTACTTTTCGTTTTAGTAATCTTTTATATCTATCTCTATCAGATCTCATCCTTGCAAGTAACCGTGAAGGGATTGACAACCCCTTTATAGCGTTGGGTGCAAGTGTTTGATTGTTTGTGTAGGTGAAAAGATTGGGGCCTTGCTTGTACCTCCTACTGGATTGATACCTTGGTTCTCAACAACTGAGGAAAATACTTATCTACTTTGCTGCATCACCCTTTCGTCTTCAAGGGAAAACCAGCGCAAGCTCAAGAAGTAGCAGCAGCTTGGTGCCACTCGTGGATAGGGGTCCGGTCGACGTTGCCAGCGACACTGACCATCCGGACGACTCGGCCGAAGCTAGAGAGTATGAAGAGCCTGGTGAAGGCGAGGATGATGAGGAAGACGACGAGGAGGGCTCAGAAGACGGCGACGAAGTGGATTCATCGCGTTTAGAAGACCGAGTGCCCGAAACTCGCTCCAAGGCGCACCATGACTCGGGAATCCGCGGTGGCGGACCCAAAGGATCGAGAACTGCCAAGCCGAGTGGTTCCGCCCTTCCAACCCGTGCTTCAAAGCGTGGGCGTGGAGAGCTTGCCTCCTCTCCTAAGAAGACGGCGAAGCAGCCAAAAATTGCAGCAACCAAACCTCGGAAGGCGGTCTTCATCCCGAAGATCAAGATGGCTGTCCTAGTGGCTTCAGCGTAAGTGATTCTATTCTTAATAGTTGTTGTGTATACTTATCCGAGTGAGAAAATGATCCGAGTGTTCCCTTTGCAGAGCTGATACTTCAACCGCATGACCAGACCCCCAGACCCTGGAAAAAGAGCGGGCCGACGCTGATGTTGCGTCTTCGAAGGGTAAGTTCTGAACTCACTCGGTAATCATGTATATTTCCGAGTGTTTATTCATCTTCGAGTGGCTTGATTACTTGCAGCTCCGCGTGAAGTGATCGACCTTGATGTAAACGACAAGATTGACTCAATGAACCCTCCGGGCAGCGCAGACGTCGTGATGCAGGAGCCGCCGCTTGCCGATACTCTGGTGCCCACACAAGAGGTCGGCTCGGGAGCCGAAGCAGCACTCGGTACCGGGTCTTCATCTTAGTTGTTGACTCCTTCTATGCCCAACATTTTTGCGCTACACCATGTCCCGGAGGACCAAGTGGGAGCGAGCAAAGAGGCGCTAATGCAACTGGAGATAATGAGCGACCGACTGAAGACGGCGTACGATGCCAGTGAAGCCCTGAAGAAGAATGTCCGAGTAAGTACTCTTGTAAGTACCCTTTAAGTCGAAATTTCAATTTCCCATCTTGTGAGGATCTGAATCCGAGTTGAAGTACACCCGCTGAGTGTGTTTGAGTTCCAGTGGGGGCGCGCTGAGCGGACCCACTGGGTGTAGTCCCCGAGACTGCCGTCGACTGAAGCAGTCGGCGGGAGTCTTAGAGTCCGAATGAATATTAAGCTCAATCCATCCGAATGAATACTATGTTCGATCCGTCCGAATGAATACTTTGTTTTTGATTTTCCAGTGGGGGCGCGCTGAGCGCACCAACTGGGTGTAGTCCCCGAGACTGCCGTCGACTGAAGCAGTCGGCGGGAGTCTTAGAGCCCGGGTCAAAGTTCTGACCAATATCCTTTGCTTTTAAATCTGTTTTGCAGTCTGTTTGTGAGCTCGAAAGCCACTACAAAACTCTGGAGAAGGAGGTGCTGGACCTGCGTGTCAACCTCGAAGCCGAGAAGACCAAGAACGCCCGACTAGAAGAGGAGAAAAAGGTCATTGAAGGTAATACCTTCCTGCTCGACTGTAATAGTAGCTACTCCTCTTCCTCATCCGACTGAATGTGCTTCATCAGATTTTCGTAGAGAAAATCGTGAACTTGTCCAGAGGCTGAGGAATTCTATTTCTTTAGAAACTATGAAGGATGCTCTTGAAAAGAAGGACACCGAACTGGCGGCCGCTCAAAAGGAAGCCAGCCGAAAGGCCAAGGAGGCCGAGGAAAAACTGAAGACAGTCGGAAAGCTGGAGGAGGAGAAGAAAGCATTGGAAGCTGCCATCCAGAAGTCCAATGAAGAACTTGTTGAATTGAAGAAGCTGCAAACCGAGTGGCAGACCAAACTCAACCACATTGCTTCCAAGAAAGCTGAGCTGGAGGAATACGTCGAGGAATTCAGTGGCGAGGCCAATGAAAAGCTCAAAGGTAATTTTTCCGAGTGTGTTTCATTGAACTTGGATAAGCCGAGTGAAATTTGTATGTCCCTGACTTCTTTCTTCATTTGTCTGAATCCAGCATTTTGTGACGATGTGGCAAAGGAGACGGACAAAATCGAGAAGGAACTGGATCCCACCCAGGGCTTACTCAAGGACAGTGCTGCCATGAGCGTGCTCCGCTTGGAAGAGCATGTTGAGCAAGTGGCCATGTATATCAGGGAGCTTAGCACCGCCATCTCCGTGATCGATCGTGACGTCTTCCCCGATGATGAGCCCCCGAAGGATCTGGAGTCTGTGTTAACCCGAGTGAAAGCAGTGCCAAGCCGAGTGAAAGACTGGAAGAAATCCGTGGCCCGGGCCAGTGCTGACATAGCTCTCTCGTTTGTCCGTATCCACTGCAAGGGGGTGGACGAGAAGAAGCTGAAGTCTCTCGAGGTGGCCAAAAGGAAGAACGCCAAGATTGATGACTTCATGGAGATGTTCATGGAGGCCGCCACTCGGATAGCGGACAGCATCGACCTGGACACCTTCGTGGAAGCAGTGCCCCTGCCCGAATGATCGTCCAATTTACACTCTTTTAAGTATTTGCCTAGGAATGCCGAGTGGTTGCTGTAACCGTGAAACTCTAAGTAAGCCTGAGGCTCCCACTGTTTGAACCTTTATATGTACCTTCAATCTGAATGATGCAGTTCTGATTTGTTTTGGCTTTATTCGTTTTTTGGTTCCGGATGGTTCTAACTTAGGCGATGCGGAGTCGCGGCTAAGTCCCCGAGTGTAGGCGAGATCTACACTCGGAGTAATTTGTCCTTGGATGAACAATGATAGTCCTATTCATCTTGACAGCCGAGTGTGGAGGATATCCGCACTCGAAAGGTTTCTAACTTAGGCGACGCGGAACCGCGGCTAAGTCCCCGAGTGTGGGCGAGACCCTTACTCGGAGTAGTTTGTCCTTGGATGAACAATGATAGTCATGTCCATCTTGACAGCCGAGTGTGGAGGATGTCCCACTCGAGATAGTTTTCAACTTAGGCGATGCGGAGCCGCGGCTAAGCCCCCGAGTGTGGGCGAGACCCTCACTCGGAGTAGTTTGTCCTTAGATGAACAATGATAGTCATGTTCATCTTGACAGCCGAGTGTGGAGGATATCCGCACTCGAAAGGTTTCTAACTTAGGCGACGCGGAGCCGCGGCTAAGTCCCCGAGTGTGGGCGAGACCCTCACTCGGAGTAGTTTGTCCTTAGATGAACAATGATGGTCCTGTTCATCTTGACAACCGAGTGTGGAGGATGTCCCACTCGAGATAGTTTTCAACTTAGGCAACGCGGAGCTGAGGCTAAGCCCCCGAGTGTGGGCGAGACCCTCACTCGGAGTAGTTTGTCCTTAGATGAACAATAATGGTCATGTTCATCTTGACAACCGAGTGTGGAGGATGTCCCACTCGAGATAGTTTTTAACTTAGGCGACGCGGAGCCGCGGCTAAGCCCCCGAGTGTGGGCGACACCCTCACTCGGAGTAGTTTGTCCTTAGGCAAAATCAGGTTTGCGGCTAAGTGTTTTTTGTTTTACACCCGCTGGGGGTAGCAGTCAAATTTCAACAAGATATAATGACATAAAACTTTATTCATCGAGATCACTCGGATTCATTACTGGAATGACAGGTTAAAATAGTTATGTTCTAGGTGTAGAATTTGCGAAGCAGGTCCGCATTCCAAGTTCGGGGCTCTTCTACTCCATCTTTGATGTTGTAAAGCCGATAAGCTCCGTTATGCAAGACTTTGGAGATTGCATACGGCCCCTGCCATGGAGGCGCGAGTTTGTGGGGTCTCTGCTAATCCAGTCGGAGAACAAGATCCCCTTCTTGAAAGGCTCGGCCCTGGACGTGTCTGTCATGGTAGCGCCTCAAATCTTGACGATAGAGCGTCGATTTGCTGAGGGACAGCTCTCTCTCTTCCTCCAGAAGGTCGAGGCCGTCTTGCCGAGCGGTTTCGGCTTCAGCTTCATCATATAGTTCCACTCGGGGGGGAATTGTGCTGAAGATCACTCGGTAGCACTGCCTCTGACCCATACAACATGAAGAAAGGTGTGTGCTTCGTAGAGCGGTTTGGAGTTGTCCGAATGCCCCATAAGACGGAAGGCAATTCTTTCAACCCAAGCTCCAGCTGCGTACTTTAAGTCTCTCATCAATCGAGGCTTCAGGCCTTGCAGAATCATTCCGTTGGCGTGCTCGGCCTGGCCATTCGACTGCGGGTGGGCCACTGAGGCGTAATTAACCTGAATACCTTGAGAGAAACAGAATTCCCAGAACTCGTCCGCGTCAAAGTTCTTCCCATTATCCATGATGATATCATGAGGCACGCCGAACCTGAAGATGATTTGCCGAATGAAACTGACAGTTGTGCCTGCATCTAAGCTCTTGATGGGCTTTGCTTCAACCCACTTGGTGAACTTGTCAACCGCGACGAGCAGATGTGTGAATCCACTCGACCCAGTCCGTAAGGGGCCGACCATATCTAGGCCCCATATTGCAAACGGCCAAGTGATCGGAATCGTCTTGAGCGCGGACGCTGGCTTATGAGACTTGTTCTTGTAAAACTGACATCCAACACACAGGTCCACCAGGTCCTTTGCTGCTTCATTGGCTCGGGGCCAATAAAAACCCGCTCGGAAAGCTTTAGCAACCAAAGTCCGAGAGGATGCATGGTGGCCGCACGTTCCCGAGTGGACTTCATGTAAGATTTGCAGCCCTTCCTCTGGGGAAATGCATTTATGGATGACTCCTGTGGTATTTTTCTTGTACAACTGGTCTCCCATAACTTCAAATGACTTGGATCGACGGACGATCCGACGGGCTTGTTCTTCGTCTTCTGGGAGTTCTTGCCTGAGCAAATATGCCAAATAGGGTTGAGTCCACTCTAGCTGGAACTTCAACCTCAGTCGGATCAGAAGGATCGACTGCTTGCGGGGGCTCCTCTGTGAAAGGATCTTCTGTGATAGTCGGAGAACGCAGATGTTCAAGGAATATGTCACTCGGGACTGCTCGCCGAGTGGATCCGATCTTAGTCAGATCGTCTGCCGCTTGATTCTTTGCACGAGGGATGTGATGCAGTTCTAGGCCATCGAAATTCTTCTCCAGCTTCCTGACCGCATTGCAGTATCCGGTCATTGCTGGACTCCGAATGTCCCACTCCTTCATCACTTGATTGACAACGAGGTCCGAATCGCCGTAGACCATCAGTCGACGAATGCCGAGTGAGATAGCCATACGGAGCCCATACATGAGGGCTTCATATTCGGCCTCATTGTTTGATGAGTCAAAATGGATTTGGAGAACATAGTTCAGTCGGTCTCCTTTGGGAGAGACAAGAACCACGCCAGCCCCCAAGCCATTGAGCATCTTGGATCCATCGAAGAACATGGTCCAGTGTTTGGGAACACTCGGAATTGGTTGCTCCTGCTCAATCCACTCGGCCATAAAATCAACCAACGCTTGGGATTTGATTGCTTTCTTGGCTTCGAACTTGATTTCCAGCGGAAGGAGCTCGATTGCCCACTTCGCCACTCGGCCAGCGGCGTCCCTGTTGTGCAAGATCTCCGCCAGGGGAGCGCTGCTGACGACCATGACCGAGTGATCTTGGAAGTAATGAACTACCTTTTTGGCAGTCAGGTAAATGCCAAAAACCAGCTTCTGGTAGTGCGGGTACCTTTGCTTGGAAGGAGTTAGCACTTCTGAGATGTAATATATGGGTCTTTGGACTTTGAATGCTTTTCCTGGCTCTTCACGTTCCACCGCAAGGACTGTGCTCACCACCTGGCTGGTCGCCGCGATGTACAGGAGTAAGAGTTCCTGGCTGCCCGAAGCAGCTAACACCGGCTGGGTGGAAAGCAATGCCTTGAGTTCCACGAACACGGCTTGCGCTTCATTGGTCCACTCGAATTTTTCTGACTTCTTCATCAATCGGTAGAGAGGAAGTGTCTTCTCTCCGAGTCTTGAAATGAATCGGCTCAGGGCCGCAAGGCATCCTGTCAACCTCTGCACATCATGCAGGCGCTCTGGCTGCTTCATTCGGACTATAGCGCCGATTTTATCTGGGTTAGCATTGATCCCCCGTTCGGAAACGAGAAAACCGAGTAACTTTCCGGCAAGCACTCCGAACGTGCACTTAGCTGGATTCATCTTGATCCCGAAGCACCGTAGGTTTGCGAAGGTTTCCGCAAGGTCAGTCAGGAGGTCGGAACCTTTCCTACTCTTGACCACGATATCGTCCATATAGGCCTCCACGTTCCGACTGATTTGCTTCTGCAAACACTTCTGGATCATGCGCTGAAAAGTACCTCCAGCATTCTTCAAGCCGAATGGCATCGTGATATAGCAAAAACACCCGAATGGGGTGATGAAGGCTGTTTTTATTTCATGAGGGCCGAACATTCGGATCTCGTGATATAGCAAAAACACCCGACCAGATCCACTATAGATGGAACTTCAACCTCAGTCGGATCAGAAGGATCGACTGCTTGCGGGGGCTCCTCTGTGAAAGGATCGTCTGCGATAGTCGGAGCACGCAGATGTTCAAGGAATATGTCACTCAGGACTGCTCGCCGAGTGGATCCGATCTTAGTCAGATCGTCTGCCGCTTGATTCTTTGCATGAGGGATGTGATGCAGTTCTAGGCCTTAGAAATTCTTCTCCAGCTTCCTGAGCGCATTGCAGTATCCGGTCATTGCTGGACTCCGAATGTCCCACTCCTTCATCACTTGATTGACAACGAGGTCCGAATCGCCGTAGACCATCAGTCGACGAATGCCGAGTGAGATAGCCATATGGAGCCCGTACAGGAGGGCTTCATATTCGGCCTCATTGTTTGATGAGTCAAAATAGATTTGGAGAACATAGTTCAGTCAGTCTCCTTTGGGAGAGACAAGAACCACGCCAGCCCCCAAGCCATTGAGCATCTTGGATCCGTCGAAGAACATGGTCCAGTGTTCGGGAACACTCGGAATCGGTTGCTCCTGCTCAATCCACTCGGCCATAAAATCAACCAACGATTGGAACTTGATTGCTTTCTTGGCTTCGAATTTGATTTCCAGCGGAAGGAGCTCGATTGCCCACTTCGCCACTCGGCCAGCGGCGTCCCTGTTGTGCCAGATCTCCGACAGGGGAGCGCTGCTGACGCCCATGACCGAGTGATCTTGGAAGTAATGTACTACCTTTTTGGCAATCAGGTAAATGCCAAAAACCAGCTTCTGGTAGTGCGGGTACCTTTGCTTGGAAGGAGTTAGCACTTCTGAGATGTAATATATGGGTCTTTGGACTTTGAATGCTTTTCCTGGCTCTTCGCGTTCCACCGCAAGGATTGTGCTCACCACCTGGCTGGTCGCCGCGATGTACAGGAGTAAGGGTTCCTGGCTGCCCGAAGCAGCTAACACCGGCTGGGTGGAAAGCAATGCCTTGAGTTCCACGAACGCGGCTTGCACTTCATTGGTCCACTCGAATTTTTCTGACTTCTTCATCAATCGATAGAGAGGAAGTGTCTTCTCTCCGAGTCTTGAAATGAATCGGCTCAGGGCCGCAAGGCATCCTGTCAACCTCTGCACATCATGCAGGCGCTCTGGCTGCTTCATTTGGACTATAGCGCCGATTTTATCTGGGTTAGCATCGATCCCCCGTTCGGAAATGAGAAAACCGAGTAACTTTCCGGCAAGCACTCCGAACGTGCACTTAGCTGGATTCAGCTTGATCCCGAAGCGCCGTAGGTTTGCGAAGGTTTCCGCAAGGTCAGTCAGGAGGTCAGAACCTTTCCTAGACTTGACCACGATATCGTCCATATAGGCCTCCACGTTCCGACTGATTTGCTTCTGCAAACACTTCTGGATCATGCGCTGAAAAGTAGCTCCAGCATTCTTCAAGCTGAATGGCATCGTGATATAGCAAATACACCCGAATGGGGTGATTAAGGCTGTTTTTATTTCATCAGGGCCGAACATTCGGATCTGGTGGTACCCGGAGTACGCATCCAGGAACGACAGACGTTCACATCCGGCTGTTGAGTCCACTATCTGATCTATCCTAGGTAAAGGAAAATGATCTTTCGGGCAGGCCCGATTGAGGTGTTTGAAGTCAATGCATATACGGAGTGACTTATCCTTCTTTGGCACTAGGACCACATTCGCGAGCCACTCGGAGTGGTAGATCTCGCGAATGAACTCAGCAGTGAGAAGCCGAGCTATCTCTTGACCAATCGCCTTGAGCTTCTCGACGGAGGATCGACGCAAGTACTCCTTGACTGGCTTGGCCTTGGGGTCGGTTCGGAGTCGATGCTCAGCCAGTTCCCTGGGTACACCAGGCATGTCAGAGGGCTTCCATGCGAAGATGTCCCAGTTCTCACGGAGGAACTGGATGAGCTCGACTTCCTATTTGTCCCCGAGTGAAGTGGAGATGTTCATCGGGGCGGCACTCGGGTCACTCGGATGGACATGAACTTGCTTAGTCTCACCAGACGATTGGAAAGCTGATTCTGAAGCTGGCCGCTTTGACCCGAGCAAATCAGCCATGTCCACCTCCTTCTTGTATCCTTCAAGTTCGGCCGCCAACACTTGTTCACTGGCTATCTTCGTGCCCTGCTGAAGGCATTCTTCGGCGACTTTCTGATCACCAGTGACTGTAATCACGCCCTTAGGCCCTGGCATCTTGAGCTTGAGATAAACATAACATGGTCTGGCCAAGAAACGTGCGTAGGCAGGCCTACCCAGGATGGCGTGGTAAGCACTGCGGAAGTCGACCACCTCAAAGGTCAGTTTTTCCTTTCGGAAATTCTTCTCGCCACTGAATACTACGTCCAGTGCGATCTGACCGAGTGATTCGGCCTTCTTTCCAGGGACAATCCCATGGAAATGCATGTTGCTCTTGCTCAATCGGGACATCGGGATGCCCATAGCACTGAGCGTGTCGGCATATATGATATTAAGCCCGCTGCCTCCGTCCATTAGGACTTTGCGCAGTCGGACACCGCCCACTGCTGGGTTAACGACGAGTGCTTGCCTCCCAGGGGTGGCGATATAGGGCGGATGATCCGACTGGTCGAAGGTGACAGGCGTCTTCGTCCAGTTGAGGTATTTGGTAGCAGTCGGAACTGCCATATTAACCTCCCGATTGATTACATTGAGCTGTCTTCTGCTTTCAACGTCAGCGAAAATCACGTTGATGACCTTGTCGATTTTCGGATACTCGGAAGTATCCTCCTCATCCCCGACATCGACCTTCTCACCCGAGGGCTCATCGCCCATCTCCTGCTTGAGCAGGCGACATTCCCGAGTGGAGTGCTTCGGAAGCACAACGTTGCCTTCTTCATCCGTCTTGGTATGAATCTGGCACGGTTGGTCAAGGATGTCGGATTTGTACTCGGACTTCTTCTTGGGAGTCCATTCTTTCTTCTTCTTCTTGGGTTTCGGCTTACCTTGCCCCTGCCCTTGGACAGCTGCGACTTCAGCCTTGCCCGAGGCGTTAGCTTTCCGCTTCTGATTCTTCCCAGTGTTGCCTCCCGATTGAGGGGCGTTGCCGGCTCTCGCTTTGCCGCTTCGGAGGCGGTCTTCTTCTTCACCATTGGCGTATTTGTTTGCAATCTCCATGGCCCGACTAAGGGACAGATACCAAGACCGACCGAACTTCAAGACTAACTCCCGATACCGAGTGCCTGCCTTGAAGGCGCACACGGCCTGGTGCTCGGTGACGTTCTCCACAGTGTTATGCAACGTGGTCCAGCGCTGGATGTACTCTCGGAGAGTTTCATTGTTCTTCTGAACACAGTGCTGGAGTTCCGTCAGTCCACCCAGACGCTTGTAGGTGCCTTCGAATGTTTTGACGAACACTCGGGCCAAGTCATCCCAGCAATAAATGCAGTTGGCGGGCAACTGATTTAACCACGCCCGTGCAGACCCTTCCAACATGAGCGGAAGGTGCTTCATGGCGACGAAGTCATTGCCGCCGCCGATCTGGATGGCGACTCGATAATCTTCGAGCCAAGTCTCTGGCTTGGACTCGCCATTGAACTTTCCAATCCCGATTGCTAGTCGGTAATTGGGGGATATCACCGCCTCTCGGATGTATCTGCTGAAGCATCCGAGACCAAAAACTCCCCAGCCGCTCGCTCGGTGTCTGTCATATCTGTTCCGATCGACCACTCGCTGAGTGATGTCCGATCGGGCATCGTAGCCTCTGTGTCTGACAGGGCTCCGCTCACGGTTTCTCCCGAGAGGATAGCCCCCGTCATACGGACGTTGACCATCCGGACCGCCCCTCGGAGGCGGAGTCCGACTGAAATCGCGGTCGTCGCGTCCGCGTACTCCATACTAACCTCTCGGATGAGGAGGAGTCCGCGGATCTCTCCTCGGTGCTAGAGGACTGTGAGCCGACTGCACAGTATCCGCCCGAGTGGATTCATGATGAATGCGCTGGTGAGATTGCGATACCTCTGAATTTTGCTGAAGGGCAGTCTTCAGCAGCGCCTGGATCTGCCGAATGCCCTCGCCTGCCGCTGAATTGGACGGCTGGATCGAATCTGCGGTCCGAGTGGCCGCGGCCAGGTTCATCAAAGGAGTACGCATCGTTGGGATGGTGTACGGGCGCTCCTTCGTGAATGTCAACTGGCGGCCGCTGCGGTTGGAACTGGGACGTTCTCTTGCTGTGCGCTCGTCGAGTGACTGCTATAGCCGCTCGAGACGCTCGCGCTCAGCCGGAGTGGCTTGGCGGGCGGCCTCGAGGGCTATCTTCTCGGGGGTGTTCCCCGCAATGGGTGTCTGAAGGACTTCATCATTCCTGCACCTGATTTCCTCCCGCTGCTCCCGAGTGAGTGGTCGGGGGAAGTAGCCGTCGGTACTGGCAACATGATGATCGCCGTCCCGATCACGGGCGCCTCCGGCCGAGTACCCTGGAGGTGGAGCATCTCGGGACGGGCCGTACATAAAGACCTCTGCCACCTCTCTGCTGTTCTCGAAATCAGCGGCATCGGAGGAGTCATCACCCAAAGAAGAAAATAGACAGTGCACTGCCTCGTCGGCTCCGAGTGCAGTCACTTGCTGTCCCGCGGCCAGCGCCGCCATAGCGTGTTTGATCCAACGCTGCAGCCTGGAGTGCCCGGAGCGCCGGCGAAAAGCCGCGAGACGTGTAGGTGAAACCGGTCGATAAGGCGTGGACGGTTGCCGGAGAAGAACTCCGAACGTCGCCGCGCTAAAGTGCACTGCGCCGTGTTTGGGCAGTGCCTCCGCGTCCAGCGGTCCCTCCTGCAACCACGCCGAATCGTCGACGGCGAATCTGAGCGACCCGAAGAGGATCTCGCCGCCGAAAGTATTCATGATGAACAGGAAGATGGAAATTCCACCTGCGCCGGAATTCGCTAGATGCGCAGCCCCACGGTGGGCGCCAACTATCGTGGGAATGTCCCTGACAATAGAATTAGGGGTACGAATGGAGGGGCAAAGTCTAGCTGCGGCTCAGTTGTTTCACTCGGATGTGTACGAGTTCAGGCCCCACTCGAAAGTGGTAAAAGCCCTATGTCTCGATCCCGGGGGCTGGTTTGCTTTGCTTATGGGTGTGTATGAGAATACAAGTGTCGGAACCTTGCTATCGCGTCAGGTGGTGGCTTATATAGAGCGCGCCACCACCAGCCGAGCGCCGCATTGAATGCTAGTTAAAGCTACGTTACAGAAACTGCCGCTTTAACTAGAGCGTTACTGGTAACGCGTGATTGATCAGTCCCAGAGGACGTCTCTTCGTATAACTCAATGCTACGTCTCCTGGACTGTTGAGCTCTCGTTG
Organism: Elymus sibiricus; assembly: GCA_039707655.1. Lineage (NCBI taxonomy): Eukaryota > Viridiplantae > Streptophyta > Magnoliopsida > Poales > Poaceae > Elymus > Elymus sibiricus. The sequence goes on from CM077665.1 coordinate 524,812,296, forward strand.
ACCGAGTGAGGACGTAGCCATCCGAGTGCGTCTTCAAGTACGTCCGAGTGATCCTTCAAATCTTACCGAGTGCACTTCTTCTTCTAAGCTTTGATGCTGACATGGAACCATTGGTGGGCCCTAGATGTCAGGTCCATAACCCTACCCAGGGTAGACATCCTCATCAATGCTCACATAGGAATAATAATTGAAACATGCAAAAGAGCATCATGAATCTCATGACAAGCACATTTAAGTCTAACCCACTTCCTATGCATAGGGATTTTGTGAGCAAACAATTTATGGGAGCAAGAATCAACTAGCATAGGAAGGCAAAACAAGCATAACTTCAAAACTTTGAGCACATAGAGAGGAAACTTGATATTATTGCAATTCCTACAAGGATATGTTCCTCCCTCGTAATAATTTTCAGTAGCATCATGAAGGAATTTCACAACATAACTATCACATAAAGCATTATCTTCATGATCCCCAAGCATAGAAAATTTGTCACTCTCCACATAAGCAATTTTCTTCTCATTCATAATAGTGGGAGCAAACTCAACAAAATAACTATCATGAGATACTTGATTGACATAACCACTTTGAATATTAAAATCATGATGACAAGTTTCGTGGTTACTATCACTCTTTATAGCATACATGTCATCATCATAATTAATCATCATAGATAGTAGGCATGTCATTATCATAACAAATTTGCTCATCAAAACTTGGGGGACTAAAAATATCATCTTCATCAAACATAGCATCCCCAAGCTTGTGGGTTTGCATATCATTAGCATCATGGATATTTAGAAAATTCATGCTAATAATATTGCTATCATGCTCATCATTCAAGGAATTCTCATTGCGTATTTTCATAATTTCTTCCTCTACCAATTGAGCACAATTTTCGGAATCCTTATTTTCACAAAAGGCATTATAAAGACGAAACAAATGATGCAACCTAAACTCCATTTTTTTGTAGTTTTCTTTTATAGACTAAACTAGTGATAAAACAAGAAACTAAAAGATTCAATTGCAAGATCTAAAGATATACCTTCAAGCACTCACCTCCCCGGCAACGGCACCAGAAAAGAGCTTGATGTCTACTACGCAACCTTCTTCTTGTAGACTCGTGTTGGGCCTCCAAGCGCAGAGTTTTGTAGGACAGTAGCAAATTTCCCTCAAGTGGATGACCTAAGGTTTATCAATCTGTGGGAGGCGTAGGATGAAGATGGTCTCTCTCAAACAACCCTGCAACCAAATAACAAAGAGTCTCTTGTGTCCCCAACACACCCAATACAATGGTAAATTGTATAGGTGCACTAGTTCGGCGAAGAGATGGTGATACAAGTGTAATATGGATGGTAGATATAGGTTTTTGTAATCTGAAAATATAAAAACAGCAAGGTAGCAAGTAACAAAAGTGAGCAAAAATGGTATTGCAATGCTTGGAAACAAGGCCTAGGGTTCATACTTTCACTAGTGCAAGTTCTCTCAACAATACTAACATAGTTGAATCATATGTAAATCCCTCACGTGCGACAAAGAGTTCACTCCAAAGTCACAAATAGCGGAGAACAAACGAAGAAATTATTGTAGGGTACGAAACCACCTCAAAGTGATCTTTTCCGATCGATCTATTCAAGAGTTCGTACTAACATAACCAAGTTATCCTTTCCAATCGATCTATCTAAGAGTTCGTACTAGAATAACACCTTAAGATACACATCAACCAAAACCCTAATGTCACCTAGATACTCCAATGTCACCACGAGTACCCATGGGCTTGATTATACGATATGCATCACACAATTTCAGATTCATCATGTTCAATCCAACACAAAAAACTTCAAAGAGTGCCCCAAAGTTTCTACCGGAGAGTCAAGACGAAAACGTGTGCCAACCCCTATGCATAGATTCCCAAGGTCACGGAACCCGCAAGTTGATCACCAAAACATACATCAAGTGGATCAATAGAACATCCCATTGTCACCACGGATATCCCATCACAAGACATACATCAAGTGTTCTCAAATCCTTAAAGACTCAATCCGATAAGTAAACTTCAAAGGGAAAACTCCATTCATCACAAGAAGATAGAGAGGGGAAAAGTCCATATGATTCATCTATATCAATAAAGATCGCGGTACATCAAGATCGTGTCATCTCAAGAACACGAGAGAGAGAGATCAAACACATAGCTACTGGTACATACCCTCAGCCCCGAGGGTGAACTACTCCCTCCTCGTCATGGAGACCGCCGGGATGATGAAGATGGCCTCCGGTGATGGTTTCCCCCTCCGGCAGGGTGCCGGAACGGGCTCCCGATTGGTTTTTCGTGGCTACAGAGGCTTGCGGCGGCGGAACTCCCGATCTAGGTTTCTTTTCGGAGGTTTGGGTATTTATAAGAATTTTTGGCGTCGGTCTCACGTCAAGGGGGGCCACGAGGCGACGACAAGCCAGGGGGGCGCGCCCTAGGGGAGGGCGCCCTAGGCTTGTGGCTGCCTCGTGGATCTTCTGGCCCAACTTCGATGCTCCGTGGGCTTCTTCTGGTCCATAAAAAATCACCGTAAATTTTTATTCCGTTTGGACTCCGTTTGATATTCCTTTTCTGTAAAACTCAAAAACAAGGAAAAAACAGAAACTGGCACTGGGCTCTAGGTTAATAGGTTAGTCTCAAAACTAATATAAAATAGCATATAAATGCATATAAAACATCCAAGATGGATAGTATAATAGCATGGAACAATCAAAAATTATAGATACGTTGGAGACGTATCACATCCCTCCCGTGCGCATACATAGGTGTTGTCGGAGCTACGCGGAAGACAAGGGGGAGTACAAGCGCAAAGGAATGACTACACCATCCGCGATGGAACCGTGGAAGCGAAGACAGAAGAAGACGAAGTTGCTGAAGTCTACAGCGGTCGGACATCCGGCCCCAGCCCCGACATCCGGCCCGAGGACACCTCAAACCAAGGATCTCTGACGAGCGCCTGGCTGGACATCCATCCCCCGGCTTGGACATCCGGCCCCCAGCCCGGACACCTGGCGCCTGCCTGCTCATAGAGACACGGGCCGCAGCCCATGTACCCCTACGCCCTCACTTACCCCTTTGTGTCTAGAACTATATATACTCCTCCCCCTCCTCATTTCTAGGGTTAGAAAAGTGATAGCTCATTTCTAGTTGAGCTTTGCTCCTTCCTCTACCTCTCTCATGGAGAGCAAGGCCTCCACCGGAGAAGATCCCTAGAGGATGTCAAGGCCCCTTTCGAGGGAAGATCCATCAGGGATTTCGAGGCCCATCTCTCCTAGTGATTTGGATGAACTACCTATTGGGGAACGTTGCATGGGAAACAAAAAATTTCCTACACACACGCAAGATCTATCCATGGTGATGAGCATCTACGAGAGGGAGAGTGAATCTACATACCCTTGTAGATCGCTAAGCGGAAGCGTTAAGAAACGCGGTTGATGTAGTCGAACGTCTCCGCGATCCAAATCGCAAGTCGTCCCTCGAACCGATCACGAACTAGTGCCGAACGGACGGCACCTCCGCGTTCAACACACGTACGGCTTGATGACGCCTTCACCTCCTCGATCCAGCGAGCGATGGTGAAGTAGTAGATGAGTTCCGGCAGCACGACGGCGTGGTGATGGTGGTGAGGAACAATCTCTGCAGGGCTTCGCCAAGCGCTACGGAGATTATGACGGAGGAACTAGAGGGTTAGGGTTGCCGCACACGGCTTGGGGAAATCTTGATGTGTCCCGTGTGCTAGCCCTGCCCCTCTATTTATATGTTGAGCCTTGGGGTCTAAACTTGGAGTAAAAGCCTCCTCCAGGTCGGTTTTGCCCGCACAAGGTCGGTTTGGCCCGCGGGGAAAGAGTCCAACTCAGATCCCTGCAGTACCGCGTACAAGCGGTAGTACCGCTCACGAGCGGTAGTACCGCTTGAGCGGTAGTACCGCTTCACACAAGCGGTAGTACCGCTTATGCGGTAGTACCGCTTCACACAAGCGGTAGTACCGCTTACGCGGTAGTACTGCCTTACCAGCGGTAGTACCGCTTAAGGCAGCAGCAAAACTTCCTTTTGCACTTTCCAATACCTCGTGGGCTTTACCCCCTTTGGCTTATATAAAGTGTTGCTGCACCCGAACACTTCGGTAAACATCCGGAACCTCTTCAGGTGAATTCCGGAACCCTTCCGGAGATCAACACACTATTATCACATATATCAATCTTTACCTCCGGACTCTTCCGGAGATCCTCGTCATGTCCGGGATCTTATCCGGGACTCCGAACAACCTTCGGTCACCAAAAAAATAACTCAACTATACTAATCGTCACCAAACGTTAAGTGTGTAGACCCTGCGGGTTCGAGAACTATGTAGACATGACCGAGACACCTCTACGATCAATAACCAATAGCGGGACCTGGATGCCCATATTGGCTCCTACATATTCTACGAAGATCTTTATCGGTCGAACCTCTATGTCAAGGATTCAGTTAATCCCGTATGCTGTTCCCTTTGTTCTTCGGTATGCTACTTGCCCGAGATTCGATCGTCGGTATCTCTATACCTAGTTCAATCCCGTTACCGGCAAGTCTCTTTACTCGTTCCGTAATACAAGATCTCGTGGCTAACACTTTAGTCACATTGCTTGCAAGGCTCATTGTGATGTTGTATTACCGAGTGGGCCCTGAGATACCTCTCCGTCATACGGAGTAACAAATCCCAGTCTTGATCCATGCCAACCCAACAGACACCCTCGGAGATACCTGTAGAGTATCTTTATAGTCACCCAGTTACGTTGCGACGTTTGATACACACAAGGTATTCCTTCGGTGTCAGTGAGTTGCATGATCTCATGGTCATAGGAACAGATACTTGACATGCAGAAAACAATAGCAATAAACTGACACGATCATATGCTACGTTTATAGTTTGGGTCTTGTCCATCACATCATTCTCCTAATGATGTGATCCCGTTATCAAATGACATCTCATGTCCATGGCTAGGAAACCTTCACCATCTTTTGATCAACGAGCTAGTCAACTAGAGGCTTACTAGGGACACAGTGTTGTCTATGTACCCACACATGTATTTGAGTTTCCAATCAATACAATTATAGCATGGATAATAAACGATTATCATGAACAAGGAAATATAATAATAACCAATTTATTATTGCCTCTAGGGCATATTTCCAACATTCTCCCACTTGCACTAGAGTCAATAATCTAGTTCACATCACTATGTGATTTACATTGTAATGAATCGAACACCCATGCAGTTCTGGTGTTGTTCATGTTTAGCCCTTGGAAGAGGTTTAGTCATCGGATCTGCAACATTCAGATCCGTGTGTACTTTGCAAATATTTATGTCGTCCTCCTTGATGTAATCGCGGATGTAATTGAAGCGTCGCTTTATGTGTCTGGTCCTCTTGTGAAATCTTGGTTCCTTGGCTAGATCAATGGCACCAGTGTTATCACAAAACAGAGTCATTGGGTTAAGCGCACTAGGCACTACTCCAAGATCTGTCATGAACTCCTTCATCCAGACACCTTCCTTCGCCGCCTCTGAGGCAGCGATGTACTCCGCTTCGCATGTAGAATCAGCTACCACGCTTTGCTTGGAACTGCACCAGCTAACCGCACCCCCATTAAGAATAAATACGTATCCGGTTTGCGACTTAGAGTCATCCGGATCAGTGTCAAAGCTTGCATCGACGTAACCCTTTACGACGAGCTCTTGATCACCTCCATAAACGAGAAACATGTCCTTAGTCCTTTTCAGGTACTTCAGGATATTCTTGACCGCCGTCCAGTGTTCCACTCCTGGATCACTTTGAAACCTTCCGGCCATACTTATGGAAAGGCTGACATCGGGTCTTGTGCACAGCATTGCATACATGATAGAGCCTATGGCTGAGGCATAGGAGACGACACTCATCTTTTTTCTATCTTCTGCAGTCACTGGGCATTGAGTCTTACTCAACTTCACACCTTGCAATATAGGCAAGAACCCCTTCTTGGACTGATCCATTTTGAACTTCTTCAAAACTTTGTCAAGGTATGTGCTTTGTGAAAGTCCTATTAAGCGTCTCGATCTATCTCTATAGATCTTGATGCCTAATATGAAAGCAGCTTCTCCTAGGTCCTTCATTGAAAAACTCTTGTTCAAATATTCCTTCACGCTTTCCAACATTTCTATATTGTTTCCAATCAGTAATATGTCATCCACATATAATATTAGAAACGCTATAGGTCTCCCACTCATTTTCTTGTAAATACAAGCTTCTCCGTAAACTTGTATAAACTCGAACGCTTTGATCACCTCATCAAAGCGAAGATTCCAACTCCGAGATGCTTGCACCAGTCCATAAATGGATCGCTGGAGTTTGCAAACTTTGTCAGCATTCTCTGGATCGACAAAACCTTCTGGTTGCATCATATACAACTCTTCCTTAAGGAAACCGTTAAGGAACGCTGTTTTGACATCCATCTGCCAAATTTCATAATCGAAAAAGGCAGCTATTGCTAACATGATTCTGACGGACTTAAGCATCGCTACGGGTGAGAAGGTCTCATCGTAGTCAACTCCTTGAACTTGTGAAAAACCCTTTGCCACAAGTCGAGCTTTATAGACGGTGACATTACCGTCTGCGTCCGTCTTCCTCTTAAAGATCCATTTATTCCGAATGGCTTTACGCCCTTCAGGTAATACTTCCAAAGTCCATACTTTGTTTTCATACATGGATCCCATCTCGGATTTCATGGCCTCTAACCACTTCTCGGAATCCGGGCCCATCATCGCTTCTCCATAGCTCGTAGGTTCATCGTTGTCCAACAACATGACTTCTAAGACAGGGTTGCCGTACCACTCAGGAGCAGTACGTGTCCTTGTCGACCTACGAGGTTCGATAGCAACTTGATCCAAAGCTTCATGATCATCATCATTAACTTCCTCTTCAGCTGATGTAGGCTCTACAAAAACATCTTTTTGTGCTGCGCTATTCTCAGGTTGAAGTAAAGGTTCAACAACCTCATCAAGTTCTATCTTCCTCCCACTCAATTCTTTCGAGAGAAACTCTTTCTCAAGAAACGTTCCGTTTTTTAGCGACAAACACTTTGCCTTCGGATCTGAGGTAGAAGGTATACCCAACTGTCTCTTTTGGGTATCCTATGAAGACGCATTTCTCCGCTTTGGGTTCCAGCTTTTCAGGCTGAAGCTTTTTGACATAAGCATCACATCCCCAAACTTTAAGAAATGACAGCTTTGGCTTCTTGCCAAACCAAAGTTCATATGGCGTCGTCTCAACGGATTTCGATGGTGCCCTATTTAAAGTGAATGCAGCTGTCTCTAATGCATAACCCCAAAACGATAGTGGCAAATCGGCAAGAGACATCATAGATCACACCATATCCAATAAGGTTCGATTACGACGTTCGGACACACCATTACGCTGTGGTGTTCCAGGCGGTGTTAGTTGTGAAACAATTCCACATTGTCTTAAGTGACTGCCAAACTCATAACTCAGATATTCTCCTCCTCGATCAGATCGTAGGAATTTAATCTTCTTGTTACGATGATTCTCAACTTCACTCTGAAATTGTTTGAACTTTTCAAATGTTTCAGACTTGTGTTTCATTAAGTAAATATACCCATATCTACTTAAGTCATCAGTGAAGGTGAGAAAGTAACGATAACCACCGCGTGCCTCAATGCTCATCGGACCGCACACATCAGTATGTATGATTTCCAACAAGTCACTTGCCCGTTCCATTGTTCCAGAGAACGGCGTCTTAGTCATCTTGCCCATGAGTCATGGCTCACATGTGTCAAGTGATTCAAAATCAAGTGACTCCAAAAGTCCATCAGCATGGAGCTTCTTCATGCGTTTTACGCCAATATGACCTAAACGGCAGTGCCACAAGAAAGTGGTATTATCATTATCAATTCTACATCTTTTGGCATCAATGTTATGAACATGTGTATCATTACTATCGAGATTCAATAAGAATAAACCCCTCACATTGGGTGCATGACCATAAAAGATATTACTCATATAAATAGAACAACCATTATTCTCTGATTTAAATGAGTAACCGTCTCGCAATAAACAAGATCCAGATATAATGTTCATGCTTAACGCAGGCACTAAATAACAATTATTCAGGTTCATCAATAATCCCGATGGTAATCGAAGAGCGAGCGTGCCGACGGCGATCACATCAACCTTGGAACCATTTCCCACGCGCATCGTCACTTCGTCCTTTGCCAGCCTCCGTCTATTCCGCAGTTCCTGTTTTGAGTTGCAAATATGAGCAACCGCACCGGTATCAAATACCCAGGCACTACAACGAGAGTTGGTAAGGTACACATCAATAACATGTATATCATATATACCTTGTTTGTTGTTGGCCGCCTTCTTGTCAGCCAAATACTTGGGGCAATTCCGCTTCCAGTGTCCAGTTCCCTTGCAATGAAAGCACACAGTTTCTGGTTTGGGTCCAGCCTTGGGTTTCTTCATGAGAGGAGCAACTGCTTTGCCACTCTTCTTGGAGTTACCCTTCTTACCCTTGCCATTTTTCTTGAAACTAGTGGTTTTATTGACCATCAACACTTGATGCTCCTTCTGAATCTCAGACTCAGCGATTTTCAGCATCGCAAACAGCTCGGCGACTAACTTGTTCATCCCGTGCATGTTATAGTTCAACACGAAGCTCTTGTAGCTAGGTGACAATGATTGAAGAACTCTGTCAATGATAGCCTCTGGCGGAAGGGGCATCCCCAATTCAGCCAGACGGGTGGAGTACCCAGACATTCTGAGTATGTGATCACTAACAGACCCGTTCTCCTCCATCTTGCAAGCATAGAACTTATCGGAGGTCTCATACCTCTCGATCCGGGCATTCTTCTGAAAGATAAACCTCAACTCCTGGAACATCTCATATGCTCCATGACGTTCAAAACGTCTTTGAAGTCCCGGTTCTAAGCCATACAAAATTGCACATTGAACTATTGAGTAATCATCAGAGCGAGCCTGCCAGGCGTTCACAATGTCTAGAGACTCAACTGGAGCAGGTGGATCACCAAGCGGTGCATCAAGGACATAAGCCTTCTGGGAAGCCGTAAGGATAATCCTTAGATTACGGGCCCAGTCCACAAAGTTACTTCCATCATCTTTCAACTTAGCTTTCTCTAGGAACGCATTAAAATTCAGGGGTGCTACTGCGCGAGCCATGATCTACAACGTAAATATTGCAAAGACAACTTAGACTACTGTTCAAGATAATGAGTTTTAGTTAATCATATTACTTAAAAAACTCCCACTCAAATTGACATCCCTCCGGTCATTCGAGTGTCACATGATCCAAGTCCACCAACTCAAGTCCGATCATCACGTGAGTTGAGGTGGTTTCAATGGTGAACATCTTCATGTTGATCATATCTACTATATGACTCAAGTTCGACCTTTCGGTCTCTTGTGTTCCGAGGCCGTGTCTGTACATGCTAGGCTCGTCAAGTTTAACCCGAGTGTTCCGCACGTGCAACATGGCTTACACCCGTTGTATGTGAACGTAGAGTCTATCACACCCGATCATCACGGCGTGTCTCGAAACGACGAACTTTCGCAACGGTGCACACTCGGGGAGAACACAATTTATCTTGAAATTTAAGTGAGGGATCACCTTATAATGCTACCGTCGTCCTAAGCAAAATAAGATGCATAAAAGGATTAACATCACATGCAAATCATAAATGACATGATATGGCCATGAACTTGTGCTTTTGATCTCCATCTCCAAAGCACCGGCATGATCTCCATCGTCACCGGCATGGCACCATGATCTCCATCATCTTGATCTCCATCAACGTGTCGCCATGAGGTTGTCGCGCCGACTGTTGCTTCCACGACTATTGCTAACTCATAGCGATAAAGTAAAGCAAAACGGCGAAAATAATTAAAGACAACTCTATGGCTCCTGCCAGTTGCCGTACTCATCGACATGCAAGTCGTGATATTCTATACAACACATGATCATCTCATACATCACATATATCTCATCATGTAATTGGCCATATCACATCACAACATACCCTGCAAAAACAAGTTAGACGTCCTCTAATTGTTGTTGCAAATTTTACGTGGCTGCTACGGGTTTGCAAGAACCGTTCTTACCTACGCAAAACCACAACGTGGTGTAGTGATTGCTTTTTGATCTTCTAAAAGAACCCTCTTCATTGAAATCGATTCAACTAAAGTGAGAGAGACAGACACCCGCTAGCCATCTTTATGCAACGAAGTTACATGTCAGTTGAAGGAACCGGTCTCTCTTAAGCGTACGAGTAATGTTGGTCCGGGCCGCTTCATCTCACAATACCGCCGAATCAAGTATCAACTAGTAACGGCAAGCAATATGTATACACCCACGCCCACAACTCGTTTGTGTTCTACTCGAGATCTCATCTACACATAGACCTAGCTCAGATGCCACTGTTGGGGAACGTTGCATGGGAAACAAAAATTTTCCTACGCACACGCAAGATCTATCCATGGTGATGAGCATCTACGAGAGGGAGAGTGAATCTACATACCCTTGTAGATCGCTAAGCGGAAGCGTTAAGAAACGCGGTTGATGTAGTCGAACGTCTCCGCGATCCAAATCGCAAGTCGTCCCTCGAACCGATCACGAACTAGTGCCGAACGGACGGCACCTCCGCGTTCAACACACGTACGGCTTGATGACGCCTTCACCTCCTCGATCCAGCGAGCGATGGTGAAGTAGTAGATGAGTTCCGGCAGCACGACGGCGTGGTGATGGTGGTGAGGAACAATCTCTGCAGGGCTTCGCCAAGCGCTACGGAGATTATGACGGAGGAACTAGAGGGTTAGGGTTGCCGCACACGGCTTGGGGAAATCTTGATGTGTCCCGTGTGCTAGCCCTGCCCCTCTATTTATATGTTGAGCCTTGGGGTCTAAACTTGGAGTAAAAGCCTCCTCCAGGTCGGTTTTGCCCGCACAAGGTCGGTTTGGCCCGCGGGGAAAGAGTCCAACTCGGATCCCTGCAGTACCGCGTACAAGCGGTAGTACCGCTCACGAGCGGTAGTACCGCTTGAGCGGTAGTACCGCTTCACACAAGCGGTAGTACCGCTTATGCGGTAGTACCGCTTCACACAAGCGGTAGTACCGCTTACGCGGTAGTACTGCCTTACCAGCGGTAGTACCGCTTAAGGCAGCAGCAAAACTTCCTTTTGCACTTTCCAATACCTCGTGGGCTTTACCCCCTTTGGCTTATATAAAGTGTTGCTGCACCCGAACACTTCGGTAAACATCCGGAATCTCTTCAGGTGAATTCCGGAACCCTTCCGGAGATCAACACACTATTATCACATATATCAATCTTTACCTCCGGACTCTTCCGGAGATCCTCGTCATGTCCGGGATCTTATCCGGGACTCCGAAAAACCTTCGGTCACCAAAAAAATAACTCAACTATACTAATCGTCACCAAACGTTAAGTGTGTAGACCCTGCGGGTTCGAGAACTATGTAGACATGACCGAGACACCTCTACGATCAATAACCAATAGCGGGACCTGAATGCCCATATTGGCTCCTACATATTCTACGAAGATCTTTATCGGTCGAACCTCTATGTCAAGGATTCAGTTAATCCCGTATGCTGTTCCCTTTGTTCTTCGGTATGCTACTTGCCCAAGATTCGATCGTCGGTATCTCTATACCTAGTTCAATCCCGTTACCGGCAAGTCTCTTTACTCGTTCCGTAATACAAGATCTCGTGGCTAACACTTTAGTCACATTGCTTGCAAGGCTCATTGTGATGTTGTATTACCGAGTGGGCCCTGAGATACCTCTCCGTCATACGGAGTAACAAATCCCAGTCTTGATCCATGCCAACCCAACAGACACCCTCGGAGATACCTGTAGAGTATCTTTATAGTCACCCAGTTACGTTGCGACGTTTGATACACACAAGGTATTCCTCCGGTGTCAGTGAGTTGCATGATCTCATGGTCATAGGAACAGATACTTGACATGCAGAAAACAATAGCAATAAACTGACACGATCATATGCTACGTTTATAGTTTGGGTCTTGTCCATCACATCATTCTCCTAATGATGTGATCCCGTTATCAAATGACATCTCATGTCCATGGCTAGGAAACCTTCACCATCTTTTGATCAACGAGCTAGTCAACTAGAGGCTTACTAGGGACACAGTGTTGTCTATGTACCCACACATGTATTTGAGTTTCCAATCAATACAATTATAGCATGGATAATAAACGATTATCATGAACAAGGAAATATAATAATAACCAATTTATTATTGCCTCTAGGGCATATTTCCAACACTACCCTTGTACCTTATTTCCATTGCTGTTCTTGGATCTTGATGCATCCCATGTATTGCTTGTGATTTGAGGAGTACTTGGTGTGGATCTTGTCCAATAAAGTGTTTTCCCCTTTCATTTCTCCATGTTTTCCCCTCATGTTCTTTGTGTTCTTCCTCCAATTCGTGATGATCGAGCCACCCTCGGGTTTGCCCCGCATCACTACCCAAGCTTTCTCCCACGGTTTACCGCCGCCTCCGCCTTTGTCGCCACTGCTCGAGGCACCACCATTATGAAACTGCAGGTTCTTCGCCTCCCACTCCCTCACCGTGAGAGGAGCCATCTGCCACCGGTACAGCAACCGTTGGTGCGGCGATCCTCGACCACCCCTAACCAGCCCGTGAGCTCCTGGATAGAGAGTGTGCGTAGGTGAAGTAGAGTTGACGGTGCCATGTACTACAGGGGTGTTAACCTATAAGGCCCATCGTCCTCGGTCGGGCTGATGACCCATCAACCAAGGAAGAAGGGACTACCGGAATCGTGGCGCTCGACGTGATCAAGATGGAAGCTGCCAAAGACTGGGTGTGTACTTCAAGGAGAGTTCTAGTAGTCGGCGTGTTTTTTCCTAGTTGGCAACACCGACCATCTGTGTAACCTAGGTACCCCCGGTGCATATATAAACCGAGGGGTTTAGGTCTTTAGGGACATGATTACCAGCCTTAGGGTTTAGAACACAAGCATACGATCTCGAGGTAGATCATCTTGTAATCTGTACCCCATCAAATCAACATAATCAAAACAAGACGTAGGGTTCTACGAGAGGGCCTTAAATTGGGTAAAACATAGTCCCCTTGTCTCTTGTTACCATTGTTCCAAGATCCGCAGCACGAGACCCCCTACCTGAGATCCGCTGGTTTTAGCACCGACAAGAGTCTCAATAGAGATTGCTATCTGAGCAAAGCGGGAATGGACGACGCGCATGAAATTCTGCATGATCCTCATGTCGTCGATTGTGTCGCCGAGCAAACGGAGCTGCGTCTCGAGGCCATCGATCCTCATGGCAAAGTCGTCGACACGCTTGCCATCCTTGAAGGCGATGTTTTCGAAGTCCGCCCGCGGACTCTGCGCGTTTGCCACGCGCACACAGTCGCTGCCCAGGCACTGGGTCCTGATGGACGCCCATGCCTCCTTGGCGCATGCCTTCACCGCGTGCATGCCTTGCATCTCCGGCAGGGTAGAACTGATCAGCGCCTCCATCGCTTGTCTGTCCTCCCTCCTGTAGACGGTGTCGTCCTCCATGGGGTACCACATGTTTGTTGCATGTAGTTTGCACCCCATGATCAGTGCCCACTGCTGTGGTTCGAGCGGGTGAGTATCGGGAAGGTGATATTTGCGCCTCCACCTCCTCTAATGACCTCTCGCACAATATCCCTTACCATGACCTCATTTCCGCCACCGCATCGCGGCCACTAGGCTACGACCGCGGCTTACCAAGCATTGTCGCTAACCGAGCGAAGACGGCGACTTGGAGCCGTCCGCCACGACCCGTGACTTGGAGTCGCCGGAGCCGTCGCGATACTGCTGCTCTCTCCCTTCGCCGGACATGGTCGCCGGAACCTGGCTCTGGTGCCAATTATCAGCCCAGAATTACAAGTAACTAGCTCTCCCTTGTACACTGACAGATGGAGACTAGCTAAATTCCAGCTTGCAAGCTGGGGACACACACACACTCACACATGCAACGGAGTAGCACTAGAGCGTGAATATCTTGTTGCTTTGATTTGGCGCTGCGATGGAGTGATTCGTTACAAAGGAGCACAAGTCCTTTAGGCTACAGGCCAGCCGTGGTCAAGCTAAGTAATTGTCTAGGAAACTATCACGCACTAGACTTGCATGTACAACTGAGTAAATTTTCGGCCAAGTTCCTTGCGCACTTCCGGTCAAGTTCCGGTCAAGTTCCTTGCACTAGTCTCAGCTCTTTTGCTGTTGCTTGGATCGCACAAAATGAGCGCCGCTTGCGGTGCCCTCATCTGGCCGGCATCGATCCCTGGCGGGTGGCGACCGAGTCCCATTCAATCTTGACCGTTCAAATCAGATGGTCGGCTATCCTTTCCCTGACCATCCCTCCAGAGGCCCTAGCTATTTGCTTGGCCCTTGACACGCGGACCAATACACCTCTCAGCCGCCACCCAGCCTGCGACTGCTCCGGCCATCTCCGACCACTCTCCCGGCCATCTCCGACCACTCTCCGCGCTCCCTGACCCCCTCTGCTCCTTCCGCGCCCCCGCCCCCGCCCCGGCCCCCGCCCCCAATTCCACTTAGTCGAGGTGAGATTTGGGTTCTTTAGTGAGGAATTGGCCCAGCTAGGGTTGAGGCAATTGGCGTTTGGCATTTTTTTTAAAGAAAATACAGCTTTCGCTCCTTTGATTTTGTGTGTTCCATTTGTTCGGAAATCAAGTCAACTTGCGTGATTTTCTAATTTTCTTCGGTATTTAAGGGTTAATCTTTATTTAACTCTTTTTTAGAGCTATAATCCGTCCCTTTGTTGTGCAACCGTTTCGTCTTCATGTATGATTATCAATGGAACCTTAGGCAGCCTTGGGGGCAGGATTCGGCTAATCAAGGTCTCCTTAGAAGAAATTCAAGTTTATTTTGTGTAATAACTGAAGCTAGCACTATGATAATAATAGCGCAATAAATAGAAATCCTAATCATCCTGATGGAGTTTGGTGCACGCGTAAACTTGATAGAGCCATGCACTGCATGTTTAGAGTTGATGAAAAATATACATCTAGAGAAAGCACTTGATTAGATGTAAACATATAGATAAAACATTGTACATGTAATTTATTGGAGAACGCGGAATCAATGTTGTGCAATTTGCGGCAGTTTAGGCTTCCTTAGTTCTAATTTGTTGTTTTCTCGGGCTATCTATCCACCTTTGTGAATTGCACAATGCTTTGTTTATTTCCCCCCTATATATGAGAAAAGGCTGTGCTTAAACGGTCTATGTTTCGATCTAGTTCGTACTTTCTGTTTGCTCTTGTTCGGGTGCAGTCTGTTTATATGAGGGCTTACCTATTGATCTATGCGCCTGTATAAGACTCTGTTACTCCTGGTTTCAATCAATGGAACCATCCTCTCTATTCATCCATAAAAAGGTTGTGCTTAAAATTATTACTGCACAACTTTGGAGTATAATTTAGAATCACATTGCCAGCCTCAAGTGAATAGTACTCCCTCTGTAAACAAATATACAGAGCGGGTAACTTATTAACTCAGTTGTAGTTTCGGCCAAACATTGATACGCAACTATAGAAGTCGATTTGTAGAAGCTAATGAACAATGGTTGAACCAAAGAATCCTATGGAAAAAATTCCATCTGACTTAAAAGAAAAGAGACTGGTAAGTGTCAAAAAGTTTTTTTTTTTTTTTTGCTGGAGAGACTTTGTGCATTCATGATTCATGTCTGAATACTAGTGCCAGCCCCTGAGCTACTCTAGCAGATGTAGCCCCCAAAACCGTTTTGGAGGGAGTTCCTAATTTATTAGAGATTGTGCATAAACACATAGTCGTCATATGCAGCCTAGCTACACAATATTTTCCCTCTTAAATTCCTTTTTGTACATGTGCATCAACTCAATATTCATACTTTCAGTTGAAGAGATCAAACACTAAAACTGGATTAAAAAAATTCTAACAACATTTAAATACAAAGGGTGGGGGGGGGGGGGGGGGGGGAGGGGATGTCTATAAGTGACATTTTCATACACAAGTAGCACAGGGGGACGGGGTACAAAAAGTCTGTGGGCCGGGGTGGATAAGCGACATTTCCATACATGGAGAGACTATCATAGTAGTAGATAGATCTGATCTTATCAGTAGGGGCATTGGGTCGAGGACTAGGCGCGGTTCTTGAGCGGCGGCCTAGCAGGCATCTTAAGCCTCCCTAGCAGTGAGGAAGTGACGGGAAACATTGGCACGAACTCGGTCGACCTCTAACGTGTTCGTGTTGCAGGATCACTAAGTACGCACTGGAGAAGGGGAACCACGACCTCGGGTTCATCTTCAGAGTTGTTGTGCTCCGGCGTGTCTTTGTGATCCCACCCATCCTCCTTGATGAGATCAGCCTCCTCATCCAATTACTGTGCATCCTCCTCTATGAGTGGCACTAGCTAGCACCCACTATGGCCTTGCTCGAACCGGCATGATGAAGTCAAGAATGGGATTAGTCGGAGAAGGAAGGGGAGAAAGTGGAGAGGGCAAGTGGAGCTATGGATAGGGATGGAAGGCGCCGACCTCCTTATAGCCACGGGTGGCGGGAAATGGCATGCGCGGCGGGAAAGGGGCGGGAACGGTTGTGGGCTGTTGGACATGAGACGATAACCATTAATTGACTCGTTTCATGGTGAGATAAGAGAATGCGGGATTGGTATGGGTATCTCCGCCATTGACCAGGAGAGAGAACAGAGGAAGAGGCCACGTGGCTGGATGAGGAGAGAGGGGGGGGGGGGGGGTCTGAAAGTTGCCACCCGCATTGGCGGTTGGATTTGAAACGCACTCCGAAACAATGGAGCCTCCAAATATGAAGGCTTTGACCATAGTTTTGGATGGTGCTGCAAAAATGTGGCGATCCACATCAATATATCGACCTTGCTAGAGTGGTTTTATCGAGTATTTTCGCCAAAAAAAGTACCCCCTCCAATCCAAAATAAACTAAAACCACGACATTTATGTTGGACTGGAGGGAGTAGGTATTATGACAATCAGCCCCTTTTGCCGACTCAGTTAGGGTTTCTCTAAACCTGCACTACACACAAGAATATATCTTTATCTGCAACGTAAGTGTGGTGAAATACAATCAAGCCATAGCGCCTTCTTGTTGTGGTTGTTGTATCTTCAATTGCACCTAACTAATTATCCATTTATATGTATAATATTGTGAAATAGAAAAGATCCGAACATGCCAAACATATGTTTAGTATACATATAAATGTTTCGAACAATAAGATATTGAATACCATGTAGTATATTAAACTGTTAGGTGCAAATTGTAGAATGCCCATAGTACTTAGAAAACGAAACAATCACTTTTCTCAAAATGTTAATTGTATTTACATTAAAACCGATGCAAATCATAGATCAGGTAAGTTCTTAACTGTAAACGTATTAACAGTAAAACCAATGCAAATCATAGATTAGGTAAACTCTTATTTGGCATTAAGGCATTCTACTCCACCTCCCCCCCCCCTCCCCCCCCCCCCCCCCCCCCTCCCCCCACACACACACACCAAAAAATCAGTGGTACCCAGACAAGAACAACAACAACAACAACAACAACAACAACAATAACAAAGCCTTTGAGTCACAAACAAACCCATAAGATCTCGAAACCAAGCCATGGTTCTGCCACGTGGGTAGCTAATTTCCACGCGCACTTTTCCATTTCATAAAGGAAACAAAATCGAAGCCACAATGCAATCAAAAAGACAATCAACACAATTAATTGGCTAACTAGTCTGGACTCAGATAAGACAATCAACACAATTAATTGTTCATATTAGTTTCATTATTCTCTAGAACTAGGTGAAAAGCATAATACACACCAGAAATTTCATAAAGTCTTAACTTGGACTCCCACTGATTGAATCTTCCATTCTTTATCCCAAAATGTCTAATACCTTCAACTACATTACGAGCCTATAACTTGTAAAAACTATCATATTATTATAAATCTTAGCATAATATGACATTTTCTCAAACAAAAGGTAAGACAAGTATTTACCGGTAATTTGTAGTTATACGAGGTGATTTGGGTAGATGGCCTCTATGATTCCTTAGGCCATGAAAATGTTCTATAATCTTCTGGTCTTCAGTCCCAACAAATATATCTCGCTCAATACAGCATACTATCATATCATTCAATCATTCGTCACCTACCTTGTTGCTCAAATATATCTTATATCCATGGCTGAGCAAGTGCTTTTAAATGACGTTGTCGGCCGACAATATCATTGCAAGCTTGATGAGAGGATAAACCAATGGAAAACAAAAGTACTCCTTAGTTTGAACTGACTTGACACACATACTTGATAGACTATCACAAGCATAAGAAATAGGAGAATTTTGTCAGCATACCACTCAAAAATTGGCGTTCTTCCACATAAAAGTAAGCTGAGTAAATACTTGCGATCTCTATTAATTTCTCATGATTAAAGCTACTGAATGAGTCTCTAGGATATAGACACGAAATGCAAATAAATAACCAGGGAATTATTTCAATAAACCATTTACAAATCGCAGCTATGTTTGTGAATATGTTTACCTTACAGTGATGGAAGCAAGTAATTGACTTGCATGACCTCCTTGGATATCCCCTTGCTCAGATTTCTCTCTGAGTGCATTATACAGGTACAACCTCCATAATGGGCTCACAACCTTCATCCCTCAAATGCCGCAATAACCTTTTCACACACAAAATCATGTTCATTGCATTAACTATGTTCTGGTCCTTTTGTTGCAGTGCTTTTGACAAATTAGTAGTCACACTAAGCACATTAATCATCAAGTGCAAGACGAGAACGAATTCATATACTTACATTTATTTCATCAAACCTGGTGATTTTCCTTTGTCATATTCATTTTCCCCATCAAAACAAATAACGTCTAGCACTTGGATCACTGAAATCCCACATTTGATAGATAGGGATAATAATTCTCTGCTGTGATCCCCAACGTGTATCAGCAGGTCTTTATAGTTGTCTCTTGTTCTTTGACCCTGCCTTTCAAAATCTCCCCATTCTCCAATTGTAGCACAATCTTGTCATGATGTTTCTAGAGGACTCACTTCACAACAACTAGTGGAAGCCAATAGTCAAAACAATGCACATAAAATGCTTGAGATTATCATCTATCACTAGTCTCATTAAACCATTCAGTTGCCCACACATATTTGAGGCTCCATTACATCCTTGAGATCTCATCCTAGACATGGTCATATTGTGGGTAGAAACCACTTTATCCAAAGATCGTTTGAGATAAGCAGATCTAGTGTCAATAACGTGCTTAACAGAATCAGTCTTTCTAAGGTCTGCCATTGGATATTCGTAAACCTCACAATCACATTCATTTTGTCCTTGATTGATTCATCATGGGACTCATAAACAAGTCACAATTGAGCGTCCCAAGCTCATTCATCATGGATTCAGTAGTTTTTTCAGCATAAGATTGCACCAATTGCTTTTGAGTATCATGACAAGTCATTTGATGACTTCCAGGAGCATTGTCATGGATAACATCAGTTGCTTCTTAACATCTGAGCATATCATGATAACATGTCATAAAATTACCATTATTTCTTTAATTCTTAGACCCGTCATGGCCACGGAAAGCAAGAACGTGCCTAAGGAGAAAACCTTACAATCCTACAAGAGCCATCAAACGGTCTTGATATCTTATACACACCTCTCAGTTTAAGTAGTGATTCCTATGCGACAAAATGGTTTTGATTGTTTAAATCCCCATGATGTATTTTTGAATTGTTGTAATCACTCTTTGTCGAACCTCCATGGAGTCTGCAGTTTCTGACTGCTTTTCTCCAGTTTGTATACCCAATCTTGTGAAAACTTCACCCCCAAATTAACTTTGAACTGATTGTTGGTTTCTTCAAATGAAAATAATAAAAACAATAAGCAACATCTTGGGCTACACTGATCTCTAGCCAACCAAACTCCTTATACCATGCTGCTCTAAATGCTCTGTCATCTTCATTGCGTTTAATATAATGATTGTTAGGCTGATATGAACCTTTCTGTCAGACACACCCTTCTGACTTCATCTTAGATTCTAAGATAGCATACTTTTTAATTTGTTCCCTAAGGCCCGTATCAACTTCAATGTCAGCTTGATTGAATCTCTGAAGAACATTAGCTTGCAAATTGCTTGTATCAGGCTCTTGCAGAACATTAGCTTCTGGAATGGTTACATTTACTTCAGATTCATGACTGAGGGTCCAGACTGATTTACCGAGGGGAACTCTGAAAAAAGAAATTTGTTTCATCTTCTTAGGTGCATATAACATCAAATTTGGTCATTGATTTTCAGTATCCAACTTTCAAGAATTAGGCAAATGTGACGAGAAATTTAACGAATGGTGGAACGAAAGAAGAGGATTCGGGAAGTGCGGAACAACCTGTTGTGTGCTGCCTTTGTTGGTTGGTTGGTTGCAATTTTTAGTGGGTCGCATGGCTGTGGTCGTGGCGATAATGGCCTGTGTAGACAATGGCCTGAGCAGGAACAGGGGGACTTCCTTCTAATGGGCTCATTCAACTCGGCATTTACTACCAAATTCTATGACTTACTCGCTAGCCTATCCCACAAACGAATCACTATCTTCCCTCTTCTCGTCTTCCTGCTCAACCTTCCCTGATCAGAACAGAGCTGGTCACTCGCCCCCATAGTGTCCAGGCTAGTAGGCTGGGTACTCTAGATTCCAAGATTTTACCCGGGGCAGCCGCCCCAACACGACCCCATGCTAGCACTGATTTCGACACCTATTCTCTTCTTCTTTTCTTATTTTGTGGAAATTACTAGTCATAAAAATCAAAGAAAAAAGGCAGAAAGAAGTGGGTTTATTGATGTCATCTATGTAGACTGACGATTGTACGTTTTTGCAAGTGACTTATAACTTGGCGTTATGCATTTTTTGTAATAAAGGAAATACAATGGCTATCAATATTTATACGACATCCTGTAGTTAATAACACAACCTATCTCTGCAGACTACATTTTTATGTGCTTCCATTGGAGCTGCATCATGGATCATAAAGTATATTTGTATATGCATCCTCAGCTGACAAAACTGTGTTCTTTTAATTCTTGTTAGCATGGGTTCGGACCGAGAGGAGATTGATGATGTAGAGAAAGAAGATTACTTATCGGACTATGAGGAAGAAAATGATGCTGAAGAAGAGGATCTCGAGTGGGTAGTTGATGAAACTACTGGGGAGGCCTATTGGAGGCCTATTGGGGCTGCTAGTAAGTGAGTGCTGTATACAATAGAAGCACATGAATCTCTTGTGATTGGTCAGTGATTGCTGAGTTTCCATCGAGTTAAATCGTATTTGGTAAAAGAAAATAAAAGGTTGGATGGTGTTATTTATTTGACAGTATTTTTCTCTTGAGTGCCTTCTTATGCTCAATGAGTTAGATATTTTCTTACAAATCAGTACTTGTGTATCTTCCAAACTTCTCATTAAATAGAATACCTACTCCTGATAATTGAACTGGTTAATTGTTAAGTACGAGAGCACCATGTTATATAAGGCATGAACATTATGGAAGATCGGATGCATGGACTGATTAGTAAGTAAGAGAAATGGTCAAACAGTAGTATGTTTGCAGCTGTATTGAGGTATAGAAGCAAGTTGGGTGCTGAAATGGATTCCTGAACTTCCAAATTTGATTTCGACGCAGTGCAGCTGAAAGGAAAGCAGTACACACAAGTTTGTTAAATGTGAAATCAGGGTATTTGCACAATAATTTACATCGAGGTCGATTGTGTGAGCCTTGTTGGAAAGTATATTCAATCTGCTGGCGTATTGATTTCTATAGGGCTGTCAGCTGTTGAGTGGTTGTTCAGCATTGGAAACCTGAAAAACAACGACTCGGAATTAGTCAAGAAAAGCTTAATTTTATTCTATCTCGCAGGCCGCTTCTAAGGAACATTGCGCATTAACTATTGAAGGCCCACTGCGAGGCCCACTTTTGGATTTTAGCATTTGACCCGAATTTTTTTTTAAGAAATCCTTCGAAAAAACAATTATAAACATCACTATCTGATTCAATTATCCCACCTTCTTCTCCAAGGCCAGTCGCCGGTGACCGGCCGCAGCCGGCGTGTTTAACTTTTCATCACCATGATCAGCCGAAAAGCATTGATCTGATGGTCGCAGCACCAGGGCCGTGCCCTCGGCGACGACGCACGACGCCCTGCCATTCATATAGCTAGGCTACCCAACCACAGGTCAACGAATACTTTGGGCTATAGGCGCTGCCGACAAGCCGCTCGTTGCTGGTTGGCGGTGGCCCATGCATGACCTAAATGCTTCCTTCTGCCGTTCACATGCTATAGCTCTTCTCACGGACCGTCCTTAGAAGCATACACATCCTTGCATGAACAATTTAACCCGACTTGATCCAGTTTGCTCGCTGATCTCTCTGGTCATTATCTCATATTGTTTCATTTCCAAACGCATGTCGGCAAGCCCAGATGGACGTAGCGTCATTTTGATGGCTGTGTGAATGATCAAGCAACAGGGTTATCCTCTTCTCGAAGTGAACGGAGGATCCGATTTGCCGTTAAAGAAACAGAGGATCCGATGTCTACCCCGTGCGTTCTTCACAAGGAACCACCGTCTAGTCGACCCTCCTCCGAATCCATGCCCTGGCCTGGGTTTATTAGCATGTTCATATAGTTAGCTTCTTTTAGTAGCCTGGCCGATGTTGATTCTCATCTCGATAGTTGTCGATCGCTTGTGATTGCGAACCCTGATGCTAGAAGTTTCATACTGCTAAAATTGAAAGAACCAAAAACCTAGACCTCTGGATTTTCGCAGATTACTATGACCACAAATGAAAGAAATCTAGCTGCGTGAAACTAGCTGCATGCACGGCAGGTTCGATCACGGTGGTACTTCTTTTTATCGTGACCATCACGTTGATGGATGGCCATATAAACACGGTTAGCAGTGTACATGCGTCTAATTGCCGACTTGAGCCAGCCAACCTTTGGCTAACGAGCATCTGGGATGATGATCGGCAAGCCGGCGGACTTCATGCAACAAAAAGTAAGGATCGGACATGCAGATCGTCTATGGTACTATAAATTTGATGCCACAACAAAAGTAAGGACCGGAATTACAGAGCATAGAGAAGAAGCCATGCATACCCTGTTGGTTTTGGCGCGAAAGCTGCATGGTCCGTGAGACCGTGACAGGAGGAAGGTCAAGCCCGCCTGATCAGGGTACAACTTCGACTTCCATGAGCAAGATGCTTATTGTGAGAGAAGCGAATGCCCGAGCTGCAACTAACCACATTACCTGAGCTTTAGTCCTCTATCTCCCTTTCTCCGTCGCCGGTTGGTGTTTTCCTACGTTCTCAATGCTTATATTATTATATGGTACAGGCTTTCGGCTAAGTGCGCCGCTGATCGATGTTCCACATTGACAAATACTCCCTCCGTCCCAAAATAAGTGTCGATGATCTAGTACAAAATTTGTACTAGTTTAGTACAAAATCTGCGACACTTATTATGGGGCGGAGGGAGTAATATATTAGTATTATAGCTATGTCTGATGGTTGTATCCTGTATCGTATAATTGAATGTTTCGTAATGGGAAGGAGTACAATATGCCCTCCTCGCTCCCCCTGATCATCGAAGACGATGCCATCCGTGTCCTGAAGCGAGTGATGGGATCAAGGTTTGTATGTTCCCCCCAACCCCAAGTATGTCTTTCGTCACGGGCTTGTAATTTGTGGGCTTGTCCTGGATGTTTTTCTTATCTTCTGCACTTCACTGTGGAAACACAGCACGTTTTTTCACTTTTGCTGTAAGGGACATTGCATTGTCGTTTTCAACGAGAGCAGAGTCTCAGAGTTGCCTACCTGTTGTTGATTAAAAAAAGGATCGTTCGTAATCATGTACCCGTTTGCCTTTTTTATTGAGAAATTGTATATGATAAAAAGGATTGGGAACAAACTAATATTATTAGAGAATCAAAAGCACTGATAGATGTTTGATTAGTCTTTAGAGCCTTTCTGGTTAAAAGGAAAATAAGTAATGGTATTTTCTGATGAATTTTTATTTTTGCGGGGGCTGATGACTTTCATCCTTAGAAACCTTCGGTGCACGTTGTTTAATTTTACGAGTTCAACTCTATCAAATTCTTCTTTACAGATTTCTTCATTGAATCTTTAGGCAGCAAAGCTGAAGAACCAACCATAGAAAAAATCGGACCGATACTTGAATAAACAAAGATGTGACCCGGTGCCTGGGCAAAGTCGCCCAATCGTGGGAATTCAGTAGTTGATTGCGTATGAATGGCACTCATGTTCCTCGTCAATCAATCAGAAACCAAAGCAAGAAATGAAATGTTGCTTTCATGCCTGGAGAAAACAAAACAGGCTCCGAGGCTCATTTTACGGTAATACCATGGCGGCTCATATATATATTATCGCTCCAGCTAGCCTTCAGCTGGACCCGCGGGATGCATATTATGTTTCATGTCCTTGTCCTGGTCAGGCCAACTCTATTATCGTGCATTATATTGGACACACCAAACGTCTATGTCTGGACATGTTTATAGACGACAGATAGGGGACGGTCATCCAACATGATGCACCAAATCTCCGCTTCTTCTATTTAAAAAGGAAATGAAACTAAGACTAAACCAAATGTCCGTCATGCAGCCTCACTTTAAATCATAGATCGGTAGCAATTCAAACAGAGATTTAAATTCTAATAAAATTGTCGGATCTTTAATACAATAATAATTAAATCATCGATCCCAAATTCAATCATACTCCTCGACATCAGTCTTCATCTCAAGCTTTCTCTCCTCGAGTGTGAACTTCTTTATCGACACATGTTGTTCCCCTACCCCTTGAGTTTAATCCAGCAATACGTTAATGTGAAGAGCTTGCTCTCCGTCCTTTGATACATCCCGGCAGCGCGTCCATGCCATCCAATGACGTGATCAACAAGTTAGAACATTGAGTGAATTAATGAATTTACCAACACATATAGCATCGAGAGCAAAACTCGCGATCGTCATGATTGACATGCCCGTTGGCCATATTCTTTTCGCTTGTGCAATCATCCCGCAATACTTCATGATGGAGTTTGAAATGACGTATCTCCGATGAAGTAGCGACTTTGCGTTGCGATCATGGATAACATCCAAATTGTAGGGTGTATATTGCTTGTGCTCATGAAACCAAGAATGCACGTGTTACAAAAATATTATGCTCTTTTGCTTCATGTCTACAAACTCCGACTTGTGTGCGACAACGCATCCCAAAACAATGCATCCTCCCTCCATTGTTCTTGCTTCATGCTAAACAAGGAGAAAGTCCAAAATATATTCTCATTGGTATTTCACTATTAGGAAATAGCTTATAGGTAGAATCCTAGCAGTCGGGTAACATCCCCACGCTACTGTTAAGTACTAGTAGTGCTGGGCAATTTCCAACGCTACTGGTAAGCGCTGCATCTACGCACGGTGCTACTGATAAGTGGGTCCCGCGACACACCCTGGGGCTAGCCATAGTGACGTGGCTTGAGACTGCGTCGGTATTTCCCCAAAGAGGAAGGGATGATGCAGCACAGCGACGGTAAGTATTTCCCTCAGTTATGAAACCAAGGTTATCGAACCAGTAGGAGGATCACCACCACCCAATAAGCAGCACCTGCACACAAACAACAAATACTTGCAACCCGACGCGAAAGAGAGGTTGTCAATCTCTCTACGGTAAAAAGATAGATTAGGTAGTGATAGATAGGAGAGATAGATCTCTCAAGAACACAAATAAAAAGAGTAAATATGCAGCAATATATTTTTGGGTTTTTGGTTTTGTAGATCTGAAAACAAAGATTGCAAAAAACGTAGATCGGAAAGCAATATGATGGAAAAGTAGACCCGGGGGCCGTAGGGTTCACTAGTGGCTTCTCTCATGAGTATAACGCATGGTGGGTGAACAAATTACTGTTGGACAATTGATAGAAAATCGAATAGTCATGACGATATCCAAGGCGATGATCATTATATAGGCATCACGTCTAAGATAGATAGACCGACTCCTGCCTGCATCTACCTCTATTACTCCACACATCAACCGCTATCCAGCATGCATCTAGTGTATTAAGTTCATGGAAAAACGGAGTAATGCAATAAGAACGATGACGATGTAGACAAGATCTATTCATGTAGGAATAGACCCCATCTTGTTATCCTTAATAGCAACGATACATGCGTGTCTTGCTGCCCCTTCTGTCACTGGGAAAGAACACCGCAAGATCGAACCCATCACAAAGCACCTCTTCCCATGGCAAGAAAAATCGATCTAGTCGGCCTAACTAAACCAAAGATTCGAAGAAGAAATACGAGGCTATAAGTAATCATGCATATAAGAGATCAAAGAAGACTCAAATAATATTCATGGATAGAAACTGATTATGAACTCAAAATTCATCGGATCCCAACAAACACACCGCAAAAGTTCACATCAAATAGATCTCCAAGAGACCATTGTATTGAGAATCATAAGAGAGAGAGAAGAAGCCATCTAGCTACTGCCTACGGACCCGTAGGTCTATGGTGGAGTACTCACGCATCATCGGAGAGGCACCTATGAGGAAGATGAACCCCTCCGTGATGGTGTTTAGATTGGATCTTGAGGTTCTGGAACTTGCGGCGGATGGAATTGTGTTTCGTCGACTCCCCTAGGGTTTTTGGAATATTTGGGAATTTATAGGCATCAGAGGCGGTGCGGAGGGGCCCCGTGGAGGGCACAACCCACCAGGGCGCGCCAGGGGCCCCCTGGCGCGCCCTGGTGGGTTGTGCTCTCCACAGCCCACCTTCCTGACTCTTCTTTGGCCCACTGGGTGTCTTCTGGTCCAGAAAAAATCTCCAAAAAGTTTCGTCGCGATTGGACTCCGTTTGGTATTGATTTTCTGCGAAGTAAAAAACAAGCAAAAACAGCAACTGGCACTTTGGCACTATGTCAATAGGTTAGTCCCAAAAAATGATATAAAGTTGTTATAAAATGATTGTAAAACATCCAAGAATGATAATATAACAGCATGGAACAAGAAAAAATTATAGATACGTTGGAGACGTATCACATAGTAACAGCGTTGTATAAAAACAAGCGCGACTGCTAATTCTTTAGCAGTAGCGCGTGTCTGGCAGAAAAGAGCTGGTAGTGCATATGCAAGAGCAAGCTGGTGGACCACACTAGCAGCATCGCTTGTCTGTGGACCGATGCTACAGGTAATTTTCTTAGCAGTAGCGTTGGCTGCCAGGCCAGCGCTATTGCTATGGTTGTCTTATCTTCTTTCCCGGCCCGTTCTCCTCACTCTCACTCTCACTCTCACTCTCACTCTCACTCTCACTCTCCCTACCGCTTGCCCGCGTTGTCGCCGCCGACCTCGCGCCGCCACCACGTCTTCCTCCCGTGTCGTTGCTGGTATCTCCCTCCCTCCCTACCTCCTCCTCTTGCTGCCCTCCTCTCTCCTCCCTCCTCTCACCGCCCGCCGCCCTCCTCCTACGTCGGCCGCGCTCCTACTCCGGTCGGGGGCCTTCCTCCCTCCTCCCGCCTCCTTCCACCCTCCTCCTCCTCCTCTCTCCTTCCGCCTCCCTCCTGCCTCCTCCCACCTCTCTGCCCTATTAGAAATGTATTGGAATGCTATATGAGAAACTTTTAGTGAACAAATTTAGGTATAGAAATTTATAGTGAACAAATTTAGGTATAGAAATTTGTAGTAAAAAAAATTAGTAATAGAAACTTTTAGGTATATAAATTTTGCAATATAGAAATGTATTGAAATGCTATATAAGAAACTTTTAGGTATCAAATTTAGTAATAGAAATTTTTAGTGAACAAATTTAGGTATAGAATTTTGTAGTAAAAAAATTAGTAATAAAAACTTTGAGGTATAGAAAATTTTCAATGTAGAAATGTAATGAAATGCTATATGAGAAATTGTAGGTATCAAATTTAGTAATAGAAATTTTTAGTGAACAAATTTAGGTATAGAAATTTGTAGTAAAAAATAGTAATGGAAACTTTTAGGTATAGAAATTTTTCAATATAGAAATGTATTGAAATGCTATATGAGAAATTTTTAGGTATCACATTTAGTAATAGAAACTTTAAGTACAAAAATTTAGGTATAGAAACTTTCAGTAAAAAAATTTAGTAATGGAAACCTTTAGGTATAGAAAATTTTCAATATAGAAATGTATTGAAATGCTATATGAGAAATTTTTAGGTATCAAATTTAGTAATAGAAATTTTTAGTAAAAAAATTTAGGTATAGAAATTTTTCGTATGAGATTTGATGATCTAAATTTTTCAATCGTTGGAGTATGCAGGCTTTCTAGTGTCGCATCTCTCACTAGAGTGACCGTCGTCGGAGCTTCCTATACTTCCTCTTCACTCCAGTTAGTGAGCTAAAAGTCCACCTCCTCCTTCTCCTCTGCTCACGTCATTAAAAAATTCTGTCGAGAGCTGAAAGTCGATGATATTTGCACATGTATTGGTTTTCTCCTTGGGCGTGTGTATCATTTTGCAGGGAGCACCTCCAAGTGGCCTATGTTTTGTCGGAATGTTGATTCATTTCCGTTCCGGCAAATTTCAGGCGCTCGATATGTCCTATTTTAGCAAAGGTCATGCCGAAATTTTTCGTGGATTTCAGCAAGTCTTCTCCTATAAAGTAGGAAATATTGAGTGGCCGTGATGTCCCGGAATAGGAATTAAACGACATTCCGGCAAAACGTAAGCCATGTTAATTGATTGAAGCTTAGGGTTAACTTTCAGTCTGTCAGAGCTCCTGGTGTGACTTTCAATATGTTCTTGATGGAGGAATCCCGACTGTCGTCATGGGGGTCGTTTCCTCTTCCTCTTCTCGCGATATATACGTTGATATAATGCGTGAGAGAGGGGAAGGAAGCGACCATCACTGATGGTTGAAATATCAGAGGAAGAATCCTGGCTGTTATCGTGGGGGTCGCTTCCTCCTTCTTCCTCGTGGGCTACACATTTTGGTAATGCACGCAGGTACGAAGGGAGAAGCGACCAGCACCGACGGTCAAAAATTTTGTCTAGAGGAGTGTCCACCACATACACCAGCATGTCAGTGTGAGGGAGTGCGCACCATATACACCATGAGATATGAGAGTTTTTCAAGGAAGCCTCGACAGACCGAAAGTCAACCCATGCTTAATAGTTCCTGGTATAATTGCCGTCGATTTTTAATCTTTGAATCATGAACACAAGACCAACTACCTAATTGGCGACATTTATACTAGATACATGCCACTAGTGCACGAGTTGAACCATCTTAACATCACTTCAGACATCTTTGTAAGTTTTTTTTACTATTGTGTCACTAGTTCATCTTTTACATACATTCTTCTTAAGCAAAACTAGTTTGCTAACTATGTTATTATTAATTATGTTCTTCAATAGGTACTTCCGCCAGAGACTGTGCCTATCGTGATGTTTACCGAAGGTTATTTGCATATGGTTAGCTTACGGGAAATTCTGCCGGTGAGTTTCCCAGGTAGGTTCACGATGTCTCGAAGGGAGGAAATCCTGAAAATCAAAGGATGGAGCAACGCAATAAAAGCACGCAGGCAACCACTTGGTGGAGACGATAAGGATTTGCGCAGGCCACAAGTTGGAGATAGGTTGATCTATATTCTTCATAGGGAAGATGGAGGAGTTTAACTTTTTTATGTTGATTTACCTAGGAGAGAGCAGTAGGTTATAGCTTGTACTCATCATGTGCTAGAATGACGATGAGTTATTTAATTAGTATGATAACAATTAGTTAGTGTTGGTAACTTGTGATATGCTAGATGATGAGTTATGATAATAGGATGATGAGTTATCACTACTAGGGAAAAGCCTCGCAGTAGCGCGGGTCTTAGGTGTATCAGTAGCGCGGGTACCCGCGCTACTGATAAGGCGCTACAGCTAACTTGTATCTATAGCGCTGGTTACCCAGCGCTACAGCTAAAGTTTAGCAGTAGCGCCTCTTAACCAGCGCTACTGCTAACCGAGTTATCAGTAGCGCGCTTCTCTAACCCGCGCCACTGTTAAACACACATATTCCTTTTTTATATATTTATGTTGTATTTACACACGGTTACACATATTAATACACAACATCAATAATTATTGTGCCAGCAACTACATTTAGATTAAAGTGGATGGATGCAAGTGATCATGTTGAATTAGAGGAAAATATGATGTTTATTTTCCTCTAATTCAACATGATCACTTGCATCCATCCACCTTAATCAAATATATGTCATATAACTCATCATCATCTTACTCATCTAACAATTCATCATCATCTTAATCATACCAAGTTAAAATCTCATAAAACAGAAAAACATGATAATAGTAATCATCCTAATCGATCATGCAAGTTAATATAAACCAGAAAAACTTCTCTCTCATAGGACGTAGTCCTCCCTCTTAGGTAAAATGACATAAAATAGAATAACACCTATGTCTCCATGATGAAGCAAAGAGATCCAACGGTCTTCAACTTGTGGCTTGCGATCCTTCTTTATTTCTCCCCATGCTTCAATTTGGAGTCGTCTTGGTGGTTTGCGCTCAGTCGAGTATGCAAAAGAGAACTGGAGCCTCATAGGGCTTTTAATTGTCATATTACCTTCGCCATGCATCAACGGAGGCACAACTTCATTTAGCAGTTTCTGTTGAAGAGCATAATAGTAGCCTAGTTAGCAATGTAATCAATACCATTTACGCAATAGTAGTGTGCTTAATTAGCAACTCTTACCAAGATATTTCGGCGAATGTCATCCGCCCTCAACCTATGCACTAGTGTCCTGTACAATGTATAATTTGGGCCAGTTCCCAAATTATACGGGAAGATCTCCCTACCAACTAGGACACCAATGACAAAGTTGATAAGATCATCCTTCACCTCCCAAGTTAGATGTGATCCATAAGTGTAGTGTGTCGTGTCAATTATTTTCTGTGTTTCACTCGAAGAAACAAAATAAGCTGTAAATTATAAATTAACAAATTTAGTATGGATGAACACCAACTATTTTTAAATATAGATTGCAAATTACTTGACAAATATGCATGGTTGATAAACTCACATGGAGGTAAAACAGGAAGCATATCGACATCCACCCAAATGTCGATGTTACCTTCAATATGATCTTCAGGACGAAGATCGAAGGTTATTTCCATATCCTCCTGAAATCCATATGCCTTGCAAAGAGCTTCCCAATTTGAGCACCATAATTCTGTGTTATTAACTGCATTCATTACTTTGACCAGAAATGTGTGACCATGTTTAGTCCTCAGGTTAGCTCTCCTCGTCTCCATACTCTCGTGGTCCTCGAAACTGAACCTCTCCAAGACATACCGTCTTGCATGGCAGGGGATGAACTAGTCGAATTGTATAAAACAAAAATTACACTTTGAAGCAAAGAAACAAAAGTAATGCTTAATTACGAAAAAACACTTGTCATCGTTGCATACCGTAGAAACAATGAAGGTCTCGTCAAGCTTGATGGTGAAGAACCTGTCGTCTCGCAGCCCAGGCTGGTCGCAAAGACCCTTATCTTCGCCGCAGAGTTCACACGCTTGGATCCTATCGTCGTCATCAGATGACGACATTTCTTGTGTTCATGACTCAAAAATTACGGCATGACCATTGCTAATGTAAGACATATTGAGCGCCTACAATTTGCCGGAACGGAAATAAATCAACATTCCGGCAAAACATAGGCACTAGGAGGGGTTCCCTGCAATAACATACATACATGTCCAAATAGACCTAATTCAATATCGGTTGACTTTCGGTCCGTCGAGACTTTCCTTAAATATCTCTCATATCTTATGGTGTGTTGGTGCGCACTCTCTCACACTGATATGGTGGTGTATATATGTTGGTGGACACTCTCTCATACTAATAGTTCGACCGTTGGTGATGGGCGCACCCCCTCTCCTCTCCTTGCGCATTATACCGAGGTATATATCGCAAGAAGAGAAGAGGAGGAAGCGCCCCCCACGACAACAGTCGGGATTCCTCCATCAAGAACACACATGAAAGTACCTGATTTTTTTACTAAAAATTTCTCGAATATTATCATATAATATCACTAATACATCATCTCGAATAATCCATTTAATGCATCATCAAATATTATCACTAATACATCTCGAATATTATCATATAATATCAGTAATACAGATCCAGTTGACGTCTCACAGCGCAGGTGGTGGACACCCAAAGAGAAGGAAACATCACCGGATCATAGCTTGGGTGAGATCCCTGAAGAACCTGCCAGGTATTAGAGAACCTGGCGTCCAACGCAGCCATGTAGCGACGGACGTGCTCGTCCTCCTGTCTGACACGACGACGTACCACTTCCGCGGGGGGCCGCTCCCTCCGCACCGATAGTGGCCCACGCAACCGCCACCAAAGAAGCTCCGGGTCGACGACGAGACCCGGATTCCTCACCAAGGTGCGCGCCCTGGAAGGTAGCACCTCCCAGTGCCAGCCCGGCGGAGCCCAGTCCCGGACATGGCGCCTCTCAAGCATGTCGCCCCCGAGTCGACGACGAGGATGCGGGCCAGGCATCGTTGACGTCGAGAACAATTTCCTATGAGAACATTTTCTTATCGTTTAATGTTCGACATGTTTCCTACGATTAAGTCTCCTCGTTTAATTCTTAAACTATAATAAAATGAGTAATGACAAATCCCGGCACTCGATATGCCTACTTTCTAGCACAAGTCGTGCCAAAAATCACGCGAAATTTCGACATGACCTTTGCTAAAAAGTGGACATATCAAGCGCCTGAAATTCACCGGAACGGAAATGAATCAACATTCCGGCGAAACATAGGCCACTCGAATCATTTACCCTGCAAACAACAAAAGGCCACTTGGGCACATTCATATATAGGGCACTTGGACACAATTATCGAACAATTCAAAGTTTTATATAAAAGGACCACTTCAAGAAAATATAGAACTTGAAGAAAATTTCCTATAAACCCTAGAGCATTGGGTCGACAGCAACTCTCTCATACTGTCCTAATTTGCAACTCTCTCATACTATCCTAAAAAAATTAGTTAACTACATTAGGTCCAAAGCAAGCTTATTTCTATATTGATTTTTTGCTCTAAACTAATTTTTTCCACTACAACCATCAAGAAAAAATCACTAATTCAAGCGGGAAGATGAAGAAAACAACATTGGGTCCAAAGCAAGCTTATTTCTATATTGATTTTTTGCTCTAAACTAATTTTTGCCACCACCACGAACTAACTATATTGGGTCCCTAGAGAGATTTTTCCTAATATTACAAAACCTAACCCTAGAATCAACCTAACCCCCCTAACCCAAGAATCAAACTGCTCTGCCTATGAACCTGGACGGCCGGATGCGAGAGGGGGGTGAAGGGAGTGAGGGGAGAGGGAAGAGGGAGGAAGGAGGGAGTGGTGGCTACCTGTGGAGGGAGGGGGCGCGGCGGTGAGGGAGGGGGCGTGACGGTGGTGGCGTCCGGGTCGAGGCTCGGGGGTAGGCGACGGCGAGGGAGGGGGCGTGACGATGGTGGCGTCCGGGTCGGGGCTCGGGGTAGGCGACGGCGAGTGAGGGGGCCCGACGGTGGCGGCGTCGAGGCGATGGCGACGGCGGCGGTCGGGGGGGGGGGGAGAGGGAGTGATGAGAGGGAGACGGGATCGAATGGAGAGAGGGAGACGGTGGGGGTAGCGTGGGAAAGCAAAACGCGCCACTAGTATTTCGTTTGCAGTAGCGCGTTTCTGGGAGCGGCGCTACTACTACAGCTAGTCGGTCGGCAACGGTGTGGCAATTATAGTAGTAGCGCGTTTTATAGTCGACACGCTACTGCTATGTCGATAGCAGTAGCGCGTTTCTGGGAGCGGCGCTACTACTACACCTAGCCGGTCGGCAACGGTGTGGCAATTATAGTAGTAGCGTGTTTTATAGTCGACGCGCTACTGCTATGTCGATAGCAGTAGCGCCCTTGTCGTCCACGCGCTACTGATAATTAGCAGTAGCGCCTCCTTTTAAAGAGCGCTACTGATAAGCTTCTGTGTATAAGGTTTTCCCTAGTAGTGTATAATAATGATGAGTTGTTATATCATTGGATGTATAAAACATGGATTAGATTATAGTTGATGGATCCAATTAATTAAGTTGAATTGGTAGGACGATATGATGTTGGGACGGCACTTGTGTGCCGTCCCAACATCATATCGTCCTACTAATTTAACTTGTTTAATTGAATCCATCTAATTTAATCTAATCGGTGTTTCATTCACTACCTCTTCGTTGCTGCCGTATAAAAACTTGTATAACGATGTATAAATAAAAAAAATACAAATACATAGCAGTGGCGCTGGATAGAAACATGCGCTGCTGCTATTTAGCAGTAGCACGTGTTAAACAAGCGCTACTGCTATTAGATTTAGTAGTAGCACTGCGTATAAAACGCGCTACTGCTAAATATTAGCTATAGTGTCTTAGCAGTAGCGCTGGCCACAACGCTATTGGTAAGATTTTCCTTAGTAGTGTTTGCATGAACACTTGTTGGGCATAGTGTCTGCCATTGATGGCGTTGGCAGGGGCGGACAAAACCAAGGCTTCGACAGGTTTCCGAGTGCAGTGGTGGCGAAGTAGAAGGCACCTAGTGGAGCAACGGAGGTCCGGGAAGAACTGAGAGGCGATCGGAGTGGTACAGAGACGACGACAGTCTTCGTGGGTATGATACAGGGAAAAGGACGGAGTGGGGGGGGGGGGGGGGGCAGGGCTCTTGAAGGGAAGTTTTGCGTGGGTCGAGTGTGGCGGAGTCTGACGTGGCAGGCGTCAGGACCCCCACTAACCTCCCACGAGTTTGCTTCTGGTTTGGCAGATTTTGAATGGTAAAAATATCTGAAGCGTGGTCCGGAGATTTGGGTTGGAGATTTTTGGACGATTTGATTCATGGCGTTCGAGTTTGCCATTATCTTGGCATCCTGTATTTTTGTCTGGTAGACAACTTGCTATGTGATTAGCCATCTGTGCTTCCTGCTTGTCTAAACCTGCATATAAAATGGCCAGACCAGCGTGCAACCCACAACGCGTAGTTAAGCTGTTGTCCGTACCGGTGCAACACACAACACCGGTCTCGGTTTGCTCTACATGAAAAAATAGTCAGGCCCGCCGGCGTACGTGCTTCTTTTAGGTGCTAGTTTCTCCATTTTCAAATCTATCCCACTGGTGCGTTGCAATTGATCAAGTCAACTTCCGGGTCCAAGCGCCATTCTCCCATCAAAAATCCACTCGCGCCGATCCAGCCGGATTGTATTGACGATGTCCCGACGCCATCTTTCTTCGGCTTTAACTATGTAAAACAACCGGGTTCTACTCTTGAGAGCTTCGGCCGGCGAAGGAATCAACGGAATAGAAGGCAGGCATGGCCGAAATGCAGAAATCGCGGACAAGTTGTCTAGAGTTGTTTGCGATTTTCCCATGGGCGCTGAAGTTCGAAGACCTCTGTGGGTTTGGACAGCTCTCACTTCGGCCGGTCTCGCCTTTGGTGATGAGATGCAATCTATGGATGATGACATCATGCGAAGGGCATATTAGTTGTGCAGCGGCCATGGTGAGACTTCTATTCTTACGCATGTAGCTGCTGGGATCGCGAAAAAGTGATGGTGACCATCCATGATTTTTATTTAATGTTGCTTCTCGAGTACCCAGGCTTGAGTTCTGGGGTGAAAACCCTTGTCTCACACAAGTTGGTTCTACCTGACAATGGCGATGTTTTTACGTTGTTACCTTATTGACGGCATTGCTCGGATATGTTCGATCTTCTTCTTTTGGATGAAAATCTAAATCCTGGCCTTTGGTGGTTGGATCCAGTCACGACGGTGCTTGAGCATCCTTCCCTTTCTGAAAGTGTTGCTGTTGAAATACCACGTTGTCCTTGTGCTGTCAAAAGATGGTTGATGCAGATATGATCATTAATGTAGTTTGTCGATCACTGTTTTGATCACTTCGTGGTTTGTTTCCTCCGTGGTTTTGGTTATGTATGACTTTAATATTTGCCGACGTGTTTCTGTGTGTGTGTGCGCGTGCGTGCGTGCGTGCATGCGTGTGTGTGCATGCTAAACTATTTACACTAGTAGAAAACAGGGTACTAGTCCCGGTTCCAGAGGGCCTTTAGTCCCGGTTCTGGAACCGGGACAAACCAAACGGGACTAATACCCAAAACCTTTAGTCCCGGTTTGCTTACGAACCGGGACCAAAGGGGCTCCACGTGGCCGCTGCGGGGCGCCCAGGCAGGAGGACCTTTAGTCCCGGTTGGTAACACCGACCAGGACTAAAAGACAGTCACGCGTTAGCACCTGCCAGGCGTTGGGGGGTTTTTTAAGAAGGGGTTTAGGGGTTTTCCTATTGTGTTTCCCCCTTTTATTTTTGTGTTTACCATTTTTATTTTACGCTTTTCATTCAACTCGACGCTAGATACTACATATAGCAATGAAGGAACCATTAAACAACATCGTCATGATCAATATATAGAGAGAAGTGACCTCTCTTTCTCCGTGCTTGGTCGAACAATATGCAACAAGTTTTCGTAAATCTATTCGACGCTATTACATATAGTACACGTTCATGCATATATACAATATAACATCTCTTACGATCCTAACTTCTATTACCAATCCTGATGGCATTCTCCGTCTTTAGGTATGACATGCTCAACAAAGAATCCCGCCAATTCCTCTTGAATTGCTCGTACGTGATCAGTTGGTAGGAGTTCGTCCCGCTTCTGCCAGATCTAATTTAAAGAAGGGGGTCAATAAAACTCAACACAATTGATGGTAATAAAATAAAAATGTGAATATTGTTTACGTACTTCAAATTGTTCTAAAGATATGCCCCGGCCCCGCTCAGTGGTCGAGTGGCGAATGAACTTGCAAACGTAGTAAGCACATAAATTAGTCCCGGGTGCCTGCCACAAGCACTTTACGAGAATAGAGTTCAATCAAAATGATAATCAAGCATGATAATGGTATTGAAACTAGAATCAATGAGAGATGCGCGGTACTAGAGTAGTACTTACTTTGGGGTGTAAAAATTGCAGCTCTTTTTTTCATTTGACACCCTTAACCTGTTTGGTGAACTTTTTCCAAACCCTGCCCGGCAAAGAAAATGATTACTTGATATCAGGAAATGAACGAAAGTTGCGGATATGGTGCGATAATGATTGAACTTACTTCTGAAGCATTTCCCTCATGTTCGTCCACTCCTTAGGGTCTTTACGTCTCGAGTCCAAGACAGTTACTTTTCCCTCTTCAAGCTGAATGTCTAGCAGAATAAAGTGGTAACTGCGCACGCATAACTCATTAATTGCACTTAACCTCGAATAAGCGAAACAGAATGTGCACAAGATAGTAACACTCACTTGAAGTTGTAAGGAAATAGTATTTCCTTTCTGGTTTGTTGTCCAAGTAACGCATCTAGCAAATTTTTCTCTGTATCAGCGGGAAATTCTTTTAACGTATGTTCATTTATGAAATTTGGGTCGATGAACCCAATGTCATAGATTTGTAGTTGTTTGCATTCGAGGATCTTCATTCTGCATAATATAGTGTGAGGATAATTAATACATGCAATGAACGAGCTGAGCTAGAGACTTAATTACAGAAAAAATACTTACAGACAATAGGAACTGACGATAGTTTTGTCGAGCTCCTTTTGGTTGTATAACTGAAAAATTTCTTCAAATTCAATGAACAACATCTGCTTTCCATTGAAGAAGTGCTCATTTTTTATTCCCACCAAGATATTGTTGTTCCCCTCCTTGCAGGCTTCCAAGTACCATTCATGCAAATGTCGCATCCTCGTTGGTAGACCCTTGAGCTCCTCATGTGTGACGAGAGGCTTCCCGTGCTCGTAGCTTAAGGATGGTACTACCTCAGCCGTTTCGAACAGTACCGAATCGGGTAAGTAATCATCAGCAGTGATAGCAAGACCATCGGCCGCTTTCTCTGGATCATTAGCGATATCGGTAACCACCTTGAGCGGAGGGCACGATTGCAGTTCTTGTTCGCTGAGCTGGGGAATTGTTTTCCCACTTCTTGAGCCACTTCTACTTAAGCTTCCCGACCGCCTCGCTTGATCATATTTCTTTTGAATACATCGGTCATAGTTTGATGGCAGCGGAGGCGGTGGTGGTCGCCTAAGGGCATCCAGAGTTCGCTTCGCTTTCACCGGATCTATTTTCTCCTCTTCAGGTGGGCGTTTCGGTGCGAGCTGACGTTTCACATCGGCATCCACGATCTCGTTGTGTTCCTCCTTAGACCTCTCGTAGGGTAACTTGGGAAGAGGCTTCAGGCTTGGTCCGTATCTGAATCTCCACTGTTTCGTACTGCTGCTAGCCGCCGGAGCGGCGGCGACTCTCTTCCACTGTTGCTTACGCGGCGGAGGAGGCGGAGTCCGATGACGCGGCGGAGACAGCTGAGGCGGAGGAGGATTCTGCTGAGGGGCCTCCTCCGTCGGAGTCCGCTGAGGCGGCGGAGACGGCTGACGCAGCGGAGACGGCTAACGCACCGGAGACGACTCAGGCACTGGGGCCTCCTCCGCCTGACTCTGCTGAAGCGGCGTCCAGTATGGAAGCACGATGTGTTCCTTTCTCCATAGACAGGTAGTCCTTAAGGCATATCGAAGAAGAAGCTCCCCTTCACCTGTAGCGTACTCAAGCTCCAGCCCATCAAATCCGTCCATTATTTCATCCACCCCGACAATAGCAAAGCCAGCTGGAACCGGAGTGCAATGGAAAGTTGCATCAGGTCGACGAGGTAAGATATGGCTGACCGCCGCCTTCAAGGTCAGGTTATGACATTTCGCCATTAGCACACAATGTTCATTTTGCGTGATACCATCCACGGGGTAGCGAGGAGCCGTGCTATCAGGATGAACGAGCTCAGTGGAAGCCATGCTGCTTCTCCGCTGAGATGGTGGGGTAGCATCGTGGGTAGTCTCCAATGAAGGATCTTCGTGCCGCTGAGATGGTTGGCCGGTAGCTCGCTGGCTCTCAAGTGCCTCTAGTTTCACTAATCTTTCATTCAACTTCTGCATTTCGCTTGCTTCCTCTTTCTTCTTTCTCTGTCGGCTTCTGTAACCAGCGCTGTCGGGAAACCCAACCTTCCACGGAACGGAGCCTGATGTGCCTCGTGTTCGTCCAGGGTGTTCAGGATTCCCGAGGGCAAATGACAGCTCGTCCTTCTCTCTGTCGGGAACGAACGTCCCATCCAGCGATTTCTTGATTGTTTCCTCAAGCTTTTTGAAT
Organism: Elymus sibiricus; assembly: GCA_039707655.1. NCBI lineage: Eukaryota > Viridiplantae > Streptophyta > Magnoliopsida > Poales > Poaceae > Elymus > Elymus sibiricus. The sequence goes on from CM077665.1 coordinate 524,851,790, forward strand.
GGTATTGCAAGTTGAGCTTTCGTCCAGACACACTTCTGTAGGGTAACGCAGCAGAAAACAAAAAATTTCCGACCTACGCACCAGCCCAGGACCACTATGGAGACTGCATACAAGGTTTGATCTCTTTTGTTACCGACTCGTAGCGCAGCGGAAGTAGAGTCGATGACGAACGGCGGCGCAGATCCCCGCAGCTAGGATTTTACAACCTCCCAACCGCGAGGATGTATACCCTCATCCGCCCCATGGATAGCCCTCCGGGAGGCGGTCAGACAGTCCCCCGGACGGTGTCGCGGACAGCCCTTCGGGAGGACCTCCAAAACTTGGACTGTCACTCGGACAGCCCTTCGAGAGGACCTACGAAACTCGGACGGTCACACGGACAGCCCTCCGGGAGGCACTCTCGAACTAAGACCGAAACTACGATCTCTCTACAGAGTTGCACACATACGGTGTCATCTATCCGGCAGGGCTTCGCCGTCCAGAACTAGTTCCTGCCGGAACCCAGACAGCCTTTCGGCTCTACGAAACAATTTCGCTGGGAGGGAGAGAAGAAGCCAGATCATTGCAATGGTACTTGTATGTAAGAAAAGGTTGAAGAGATGGCATCCCACATCTCCTCTATTTATAGGAAAGCCAAGGGGTAGGGTTGGCACTTGAAAATACCAAAGTACCCCCACTTTATGTCTCACATAAAAAGAATAAAAGGGAAAAGGGGTGCCATGTGGAGCTCCCATGGAGCATGCCCACCTTGGCCGGCCAACACAAGCCCCCCCCCCCCCCCCCCATGAGGTGCCTTGCTCCCCAATCCCTTCTAGAAGCCTTTTTGGAAATATCCAAAAAGGTGCTTTTCCATAAATATCCAAAAAGCACTTTCACTATTCACGACGACATTTTTTAGTGTCCGGTCGAACTGAAAATATTTATGTGGGCTTAGAACATTTCCAGTACCCCACTAAAATAATTTTCAATGCGATCCGGAACAATTCCGGATTAGTGATTTTCATCTGCGAAAAGCATCTGAAGCGGTTCCGATAGCTCCGGAACATTTCCGGTTTTTCTTCCGGAAAATTCCCAGAAGTTTCCAGAATGATTCTGGCACCCTCCAAGAATTATCAGGCATGTGCCGAAACCAATTTGACTTAATGGTATCCCCTGAAACAACTTTTCAGTTTTACCGAAACTGTTCCGGTGTTCTCTCTGCGGAACTTTTCCGCTGTCCGAAACTTTTCCGGCGTCCGAAACTTTTTCGGTGATTTCCTCTCAGACTCCCTGTCTAGTATTCAGCAGATAGATGACCCTTAAGCGTGTGACCCTATAGGTTCGGTGAAGCATAGACATGACCCGGAACCCCTTCCGATCAATGATCAACATCGGAGCCGTGGACACCCATATTGACCCCTATACCCACACGAATGAATATTCGAGTGAACCTCCAGTTGCCGTGTGCTATTCCTGTTGCTTCGCGATATGTTACAAATACCCGAGGTGAGACATGTAGGCATCCCCGTGGATCAACAACTTGTCCACTATGCCAGTTACCTCGTTACCGGTATTGTTCTCTTTTCTCGTTCCCGTGTTCCGGCATCCCTGTGATCAAATCACCCTGTGTCTGGCCAGACGATGATGGATACCATAACACCGAGAGGGCCCAGAGATATCTCTCCATCGTCGGAGGAGCAAATCCCAATCTCGAGCTATCAAGTTACTTGACACACTTTTTCATGAACCCGTAAGCCGCCGTAATAGCCACCCATTTACGGATGACGTTTAACAAACCCCAAAGTTCATGAAGCAAGCATGAAGAAACTCGATACTCTCATGGTCTAAGGAATTATGCAAACGTTAACCATCTCTGTGTTATAAACCATTAACTTATGACGAATGAATCTCATAGCATAACATCAATTCGGGTCGATTCAACACAAATGTTCTTCTAACATTGTGCCCTCAAAATTGCCGGCATAGCCATGCCCATGATCAGGAAAACAGGATCATCATGCAATACTTGAGCCAGTCTTAGAGGCCAGACTAGGAATACATTTTACCATTTATTATTCCACACGTGCATATGAGTCTTCCTCCGAGCCTCGTGGTTATTGTAGACTCGAGAACCATAGCAGTTATAGCATGGAACATAAACCTAATTATGAACAGGGAGATAATCAATAACATTTATTATTGCCTCTAGGGCATATCTCCTACAGACTCCCACTTGCACTAGAGTCAATAATCTAGTCAATGCTAATGCACTTTACACCTATGGCATATTGGTGTAAAATATGCTTCGCATGTGGTATAGCCTGATGTCCAACGGATCTGACGACTTCAGCTCCGTGTGTAACTTTGCATATCCTCGTCTTTTCACGCTTTCACAAAATTCATATTTTGTGTGGACTTGGCTTTGCATATGTGTGAATCATTGGTCGAAACCTGATTCCTCAGACTGAGCTATGGAGCAACTATCTGCAATAGTGTCCCATAGACCAAAGCCATCTTGGAACCATACTAAGTTCATGAATGAACTATATGATTCAACATCTTCTTTGTCGCTTCTAAAGCGTCAACATACTTAGCCTTTGTTATAGAATTCGCCACAGTATCTTGTTTGGAACAATTTCCAACTACCGTGCCACCAGGTTGTGTATTACACAAAACCCTTAACTTAAATCGAAAATCGCATGGAGCATTGATGAAGACTGTATCGATGTAACCTTTTACAACGAACTCTTCATGATCTCCGCTTGCGAGAAAACATGTCATCAGTACTGCTCTAGTACTCAATGACATCTTTCACTGTTGTCCCATGATCAGTACTTTGATCACTATGGTATCTATACTCGCAACAACTTTGGAGTATTGGACATATCTAGTTGTTTTTACATACCATGGAATACATGATTAATCCAAAACCAAGAGTGTGTGGAATCTCCATCATGTATTTTACTCATCAGTGTTTTGGGACACCGAGTCTCGCAAAAACTCTTTCCATGTGACTTCGGCAAGAATCACTCCTTGGCGTTTTAAATGCTAAAAGGTTTTAGCATCTTCTCAATATGTATTCATTGCTTAGCCCCATTAGGTAAATCTATCTCCATAGATCATCATGCCTAATATTGAGGCTATTTAGCCTACGCACTTCATCGAAAATCTATTTTCAAATGCAGTCCTAATTCGTGTCAAGAAATTTATTTCCAATTAACAATGTGTCAAGAACACACGGTTTTTAGAAATATTATTATGCTCCCACTTACTTTCTTGAATCACAAGCATCTTCGATGCCCATTTGATGAAGTCAAACTCTTTTGACCATTTCATCAAAAACAAAGATTCCAACTCCACTTTGCTCTCTTCTGTCCATCGCTGGAACTCTGAAGTTTGCATACTTACTAGCATCCTCTGGATCAACAAATTACTTTGGACTGTATCACATACAAGTCCTAGGTTTCATTTCCATGAGATGGAAATCCTTTTGTCATCCATGTTTCATATCTCATGATTGAAATATGTATTAATTGCTAGTTCAACCCAAACCGACTTCAAGCATCGCTACGGTGAGACAATCTCATCGTAGTCAACTCCTTGAACTTGTTATTACAACAAGTCGAGCTTTATGGATTAAACCTTTTTTTCGTATCAGTTTTTAGTTTCATAAATATTCGTTCGACTCTAAGTCTTTCGAAAGGTGTATCAAGATTTTAATCTTGAATCACTTATATGGAAACTATCTCGGATTGTATTGGCATTTAGCCAATTCCGGAGTCAGTGCCCATCAACGCTTCCTTGTGTATTGTAGGTATACTGTTGTCTAACAACAATATCTCGTTTGCGCACCTGATAGGTTTGCACGAGCTTTGCCTACGTGGTTCAGCTGCAAGTTCGACCGAAGTCCATACATTTTATTGTAGAGACTTCCTGTATCAGTCGCAGTAGGAAACTCCGGAATCACTTCCAAGGTTTCTTTCCTTTGATCTGATGACGAAGATACTGGTTATCTCGTCGAGTTGCACTGTCCTCCCACTCACCTTTTGTAAGAACTATTCTCTTTAAAAGCATACCGTTTTGTGGCAAAACCGTTTGCCTCGGTATAGTGGTGGGGGAATACCCAATGACTTGGGATAACCTACAAAGTAGCACTTGTTTGATTTGGAATAGGTTTGTAACCTTTTACACAAGCCCCATATTCCAAATGTTAAGAAAAGATATAACATGGTTGGGCGTACCATACCATGGCGTTATTTCAACAGACCCGATGGAGCTCTTTTCAGTGTAAAAGCCGCAGTCCCTAAAGCATCACTTTAAAAGGGATAATGGCAAATCTATTTATGTCATCTTTCATCTTGCCATGTCATAAATGGTTCGATTACATCTACACGGACTCTCCACTTGCAGTGGTGTTCCGGGAGGTGCAAGTTATGAAACCCCTTTCACAACTCATCAGACATTCGCTAAACTTGTAACTCAAATATTCCTTTCTGCAATCGAATTGTAGAAACACAATTTTCTTGTTACAACAACTTCTACTTCATTTTTGAAAACCTTATGAATGAATTCAAAAGATCCAGACTTACGTCTCAACAAGTAAATATCCACATATCTACTTGAGTCATTTCTGAAGATAGATAAATCCACTACTTGCAACAACATTTATTGGACTACACACATCATAATGTATGATCACCAATATGTTCTTTGCTCATTCCTTATGGCCTGTGAACGGTATTTCAGTCACTTCACTTTTCAGAGGAAAGTTGCAAGTGTCAGATGATTCAAAATCAAACGACTTCAAAATCCATCATAATGGAATTTTCCATGCGGGTTTCTCCAATGTGACCAAATGCAGTGTCACACTTGTGTGGTATTCTTTTAGTCTTGCGACATTTAGCGTCAGTGTTATGGATGTATCATATTTCCATCAATATTCATAACATACATCCCATCTAGGATGGAAGCATGGCCCTTCATGTTATTCATAATACTGAACAACAATTGTTGTTTTTATGAACAACTCTTTTGCAACAAACATTGTGCAATGGGCTAGAGTGTATGAAACTCTAAAATGAATTATGAAAGTAAACCCAGAGGTAATGTATTATTATCAATATTCATAACATACGTCTCATTCATAATGAAAGTATGGCCCTTATGTTATTCATAACACCGAACATCAAAAGTTCTCTTATGAACAACCTTCTTGCAAGATACCTTATGCAAAGGGCTAGAGTGTGAAACTCTAAAATGAATTATGAAAGTAAATACATAGGGAATACACCTATGGAAGGCATAGTAACATTTACTATGTTCCCTGCGTGTATCTAACCTCATTCCTGGCTAATCTTTCAGGCCATAGTAGTTCTTACATCGAGTTGCAACAGAATGCAATCGAGCGGGTATCTTTGTGATTAACTCACAATACCCAAGAATTAGTGATTAACATATTTAACCATAATTCCCAAGAACTATATCTTTGACCAGCCTTCTATACATCAAAAACCTGTATGACATTCATACATGAGCTGGATATTCCAGTCTTCTATCATTTTGCCATTATACTTCTAACAGTTTAACTTTCGGTATTTCTCCTACTCTCAGAAGAAGCATCCAACTTAAGAGTGGCGTTATCCCCGGACTTCCTAGGCATGAAAATCTTACTAACACCCTTCGGACACTTCCTTTCTCTTTAAGTTGTTGTTTTATTCACCTTCCATCATATGACAGGCGTTCTCCTGGATCCCTCTCTTATCAGTCTAATGCATAGTAAACTCCTTTACTAATAGTTTGCAAACAAACATTGCTTTGGATATCTCATATCTTTTAGCCTTTGTCTGTCTCTGAAAATGATTTTCAGATTCCATGAATATCACATAACTATCCAAACTTTCGAAGTTCGGGTCTCATGGAAGCAGGTCTTGCTCAGCTTTGTCCCACGTAGGCCGGGCTTTGCTGTAGCCACCTGACCCCGTAACATGGTGATACTCCTTCTTTGCGGCATTTTTCTTACTAGTCGTCAACCCGTACACCTGCACGGGCTAGCAATTTTAATATTAGATACAACAAAGTTTTGAGAAATTGGAAATGTCAAACAATAATTTGCATAGGTTGGTATATGTTATTATTATCACACATGCACATAGGGTCCAACAAAGTTACATTGCTTTGACTATTTTGTGATTAGATTTTTTTGCATCCAATTGTGTCAGAGCGATCCATATCAGATTTATGGACGATATGTGAAAATATGGATGTCCTGATTATTAAGGTTGTCTAAGGGTATACATATTATGTTGATAGAAGACATGGTTACAATCGCAGAAGTTGTTGCATGTATCATGTACTCGTGATCTAAAAGTTTTCAGAAGGTATAAAGATGAAGTGCCTTATTGTAGCATATATCTATTTTTCTGAGGTTATTGTAGCATATATCTTACTTTCTTAGTCAACCTAAAAAAGACATAAATCTTCCTTTTTTCCACGGAAGCACGATAGACTTAGAAAAACTTAGTCTCTATATAGAATAATGGACACATACATGAACGACTTTCCTCTTATAAGATCTTGCCTGTACTAACAAATTATTAAACAATTCCTCTTATGATTACCCTGCATGGGAAATTTTTAATAATCTCTATCCATACTATATATATAGTATATAGCTCAGAGTTGGATTTTCGATACAATCATGTTTATATGAGAGGGAAAGTAGTGGCTATAGAAAAACTGTACCGTTGATATGATATCTTTTTGGCGCATGATACAATCAAATATATTTTTTATTAATCAGCAATTTATATGTATAAAATGATGTTTTAATAGAAATTATTTTTCTCTTTCTATTAGGATAAAAAATACATGCATATACATACTATATATGCAAACACGTATTAGCAATCTGCACCTCTAGAGAATCATGTTAATCCTTTTTATACAGGAGTAAGTTGCCATGTACAGGAGTCGAGGGGGAATTTTTTTCCTGATTTCTTTTTTTCCTTTTTTACGTGATTGTTTTCCCTTTCAATGGACATCAAATGGATCTGTTTTTTCTTCTTCTTTTCATCGGTGGAGTTTTTATGGAATGAAACTATCCTTTTTTATATAGGGAACCCATGGATGATTTCCTTCTTTCCTTTCACCAACTGTACGTGTAGGTGCTTTTATGTTGCGTATAAGTTTCAGCTGTGAGGAGTCGTGGAAGAGACATTTTCCTTTTTTGCGTGTTTTTTTTTTCCTTTTCAATCGGTAAAAGAAAGATTTTACAGATGTATACTTTCATGGGTAATCAAATCGTGATCTTTTTTTTCCTTCTACTTTTATCATTGGATTTTTTTGACATTTTATTTTTGGAGTTTCTAGTGGAGGCGAGAATGGATTGAGGCATTCTTTTTTTTTTATGTGAGGATTTCCTTGTTTTTTAGGTGAGGCTTTCCTTGTTTTGTTTCCCTAACGTGCACGTGTCAGATGCGTTTTTATAGGCTTTCCTTCTTAACTTAAGGCAACGGGTGGAGGCTTCCCTTATTCTCTCCTTTGACCTGACGATTTCCTTGTTTGTTTTACGTGAGGCTTTCCTTGTTTGTTTACTAAAATTGAACTCATGTCAGATGCGTTTTTTTTTAAGGACGGGGTCAAATTTTTTTATGTGCTTTCCTTCTTAATTTATGTCAATAGGCAGATGCCTTTTCTCTTTTCTTTTGACGTGGGGATTTATTGTTTTTTTACATGCGGCTTTACTTGTCCTGTTTTACTAATTCTTTTTTTGGTTTTTGTTTTAGCAACGTTGGACTCGTGTTAGATGCGTTTTTTATTGGACGGGATCACATGCGTTACGCAATTTTTCCTTTTATCTCGATCGTTTATTTTACAATCTAACGGCTTAATTAATTTTGATGATGTGGATTAATGAGAGATCATGAAAGGTGCCTCCAATTAGTAATAAGAAGATTTGTAAGTGACCTGTTCTTAGCCTTCTCCGATTTCTTGTAGGCCACAAATACGGGCCAGTGATCTCTCATCTTCTCATATTGACCTCTAAATTCTGGAGTTTTGTCTTTCTCAACAAACTTCATGTTCAATACTTTCTTCCAGTTTTTGAATAGTTTTGCCATCTTCTTAAGAGCAAAAGCCCTGACCTTTCGCTGTATAACTGGGTTATTCGGATCCCCCTCTGGCGGTAGACTGAAATTTCTCATCAGATTGGTCCAAAGATCATCTTTCAGTCTATCGTTGACATAAGGAACTTGAGGGTCCTTCTTCTTATTCCATTCTTGGCAGCTGATCGGGACGTTGTCCCTAACAACCACTCCGCACTGATGTATAAATTTGTTCTTGGTCCGGTAGGGAGCAATCGGTTGGCCTTCTGGAGAGATTTCTTCGATCGTGAACCTTTCTTGCGCGTCCAACCTTCTCATCGGGCCTCGTCTCCTTACCGAAGTGGAGCTCGATCCGGATGGCTAATTAAAAGAAGAAAGAAGCGTTAATATATGTACATACAAAAAAATTAATGCATCTAGTCAGCAGAGAATTAATTAATATATACCTCGCCGGACTTTGAAGCAGTTATGTCTCCCTTCTCCATTTGATCACCGGAGCCGTCATGATCTCCTTCGTCCCCAGTTCGATCACCGGAGCAGTCATGATCTCCTTCCTCCTCACCGGAGCCGCCATCCTCTCTTTCCTCACCATCGGTCTCGTTGAGAAACGACAAGCAGGTGAGATCGATATCACCTCCGGCTAGGATTATATCCCCCAACAACTCTTCTTTCTCTAAGTCTCTGTCGGCCATAGTTTCTGCAAATATTACAACGTGGCAATATACAACCATGAGAGATGGATTAGTGGCAAACATAGACTTAATCACAAAGTTCACAAGTTTTATAACAGTCAGTTTCAGACGATCGTCGAGGACTCCTCCCCCCTCATGTCTGATGAGTCACCCTATCTTTCGAGAGAGGATACTTTGCGGACCGCCTCTCTCATGGTCGTTTGTAGTGAAGGCTGAATGGTCCAATATGCTTAGCGTAGTATTTTGACGGGGATGGTGGGTTTCGGGTTCGGGTATTACTGAAACGGGTTTGAACCCGTGACCGCCTCTCTCATGGTCCTCGAGGATACTTGCGGACCCCCACCCCCCTCATGTCGAAGTTATCATTCTACGAACATATGAAAATTCTCAAGTGCATTATGTTCATATGGTGGGACTGGCAACCTACGAAGCACCGATACAGCGACATTGATACGGTGATACGGGTACGGCGAGACGGGATACGGCAATTTCTAAAAACAGCAATAAGGCGATACGGTAAACATATATAAGTAATAATAAAATGACATGGACTGTCTCATTTTAAAAATCTCACTGTGGGGGATACGGCATAGTAAACATATATAAGTAATAATAAAATGACATGGACTGGACATTGATACGGTAAACATATACGGTAAACATATATAAGCAATAAGGCGATACGGTGATACGGGATACGGCAATAACCAAGAACTCTCAAAAAGTAACAAGCCATCAGCATCAACATGCAAGCCATGTTCAATGGGCTCACTGTGGGGGCAGGGGCCGGCGCGGCGACGTCGAGGCCGGCAGGGGCACGGCGACGGCGACGGGGCAGGGGGAGGCGACGGCGGGGAAGGGCGAGGCGACGGCGACGGCGGGGCAGGGCGAGGCGACGGCGACGGCGACGTAGGGGCAGGGCGCGGCGACGGCAACGACGACGTAGGGGCAGGGGCGCGATGACGGCGGGCCAGGCGACGGCGACAGCGGGCCAGGGCGAGGCGACGGCGACGACGACGTAGGGGCAGGGCGCGGCGACGGCGACGACGACGTAGGGGCAGGGGCGCGACGAAGGCGGGGCAGGGCGAGGCGACGGCGACGACAATGTAGTGGCAGGGGCGCGACGACGGCGGGGCAGGGCGAGGCGATGGCGACGGCGGGCCAGGCGACGGCGACAGCGGGGCAGGGCGAGGCGATGGCGACGGCGACGTAGGGGCAGGGCGCGGCGACGCCGACGACGACGTAGTGGCAGGGGCACGACGACGGCGGGGCAGGGCGAGGCGACGACGACGGCGGGGCAGGGCGCGGCGACGGCGACGGCGACGGGGAGGAGGGCGCGCGAGGAGGTCCGGCGCCGGTGACGGTCAGCGGGCTCGGGGACGACAGGGCATCGGCGAGGGCGACGGCAAAATCCGGCAGCCTGGCGGCGTCGATGTCGTTGTCGGCGCCGAGGAGAGAAGAAACTGCAATGGATTGGAAATTTTTCTAAGTCCCGCTTATATAGCCCCCCCTTTAGTCCCGGTTGGTGGCTCCAACCGGAACTAATGCCCCCCTTTAGTCCCGGTTGTAGCCACCAATCGGGACTAAAGGTCAATTTCCAGCAGCCCAAAGGGCGGGAAGCAGAGACCTTTAGTCCCGGTTGGTGCCACCAACCGGGACTAAAGGGGGGCATTAGTCCCGATTGGAGCCACCAACCGGGACTAAAGGTCTGTGCTTCCCGTACCAAAAGTTTAGTCCCACCTCGCTAATCGAGAGGGGCTCGGAGTGGTTTATAAGTGCTGCTGCCGCTGCCCTCTCGAGCTCCTCTCTAATGCAGGCAGTACATGCCTATTTGACGCCCAGTTGGGCCTGCTAGCGCTGCGGGCCTGCATCCTGGCCCATTTGTAGGGTTTCTAGTCGTATGCAGGCCGTTGTGCCTAGTAGGCGGGCCTTTTTTTGCATATATTATGATTTTTAATGTTATTTTTTGCATATGTTATTTTTAGTTATATAATTTTAGTTGCATAAATTTTATATAATTTTAGTTGCATAAGTTTTATTTTTTATTGATTCTTTTTAGTTGATTCCTTTTGCTATTAGAGTTTTATAAAAGCTTTTTAGTTTCTATTAAAGCTTGTAACAAAATATACTTTATGAAAATTCATTTTACTATTAAAGTTTTTAACTCAAGATTTTTTCTGCATTCAATATGCACCATTCAAAGCCACATCATCACTTTTCAACCCTTTTCTGACTTCATTTGCTATTTTTCATGCATTTCATGATTTATTTTGAGCTAAGATGACCCTGAGATTGAAAAGCACTGCAAATGAACTCTGAAATGGTTGAAAATTGGCATGGTATCATAAGTTCACCCACATATAGCATGTGCTAAAAAGTTGAGAGGGTTACGGGAAAAACTGGATGCACTTCGTGTACAAACTGGACAATCTCCTTCGAAGTATCAGGGTTTCTGACGAAAACTCGTCTATTACAAAGGGATTTCATTTTTTAAACATATTTTAACTCAACACTTTTTCTGCATTCAATATGCACCATTCATAGCCACATCATCACTTTTCAACCCTTTCCTGACTTCATTTGCTATTTTTCATGCATTTCATGATTTATTTTGAGCTAAGATGACCCTGAGATTGAAAAGCACTGCAAATGAACTCTGAAATGGTTGCAAGTTGGCATGGTATCATAATTTCACCCAAGTAGCATGTGCTAAAAAGTGGAGAGGGTTCCGGCAAAACTGGATGCACTTCGTGTACGAACTGGACAATCTCTTTCGAAGTGTCAGGGTTTTGGACGAAAACTCATCTGTTACAAAAGGATTTCAATTTTTTAAACATATTTGAACTCAAGACTTTTTCTGCATTCAATATGCACCATTCAAAGCCACATCATCACTTTTCAAACCTTTTCTGACTTCATCTGCTATTTTTCATGCATTTCATGATTTATTTTGAGCTAAAATGACCCTGAATTGAAAAGCACTGCAAATGAACTCTGAAATGGTTGCAAGTTGGCATGGTATCATCATTTCACCCACATAGCATGTAATAAAAAGTTGAGAGGGTTACGGCAAAAACTGGATGCACTTCGTGTACAAACTAGACAATCTCTTTCGAAGTGTCAGGGTTTCGGACGAAAACTCATCTGTTACAAAAGTATTTTCAATTTTTTAAACATATTTGAACTCAAAACTTTTTCTGCATTCAATATGCACCATTCAAAGCCACATCATCACTTTTCAAACCTTTTCTGACTTCATTTGCTATTTTTCATGCATTTCATGATTTATTTTGAGCTAAAATGACCCTGAATTGAAAAGCACTGCAAATGAACTCTGAAATGGTTGCAAGTTGGCATGGTATCATCATTTCACCCACATAGCATGTGCTAAAAAGTTGAGAGGGTTACGGCAAAAACTGGATGCACTTCGTGTACAAACTGGACAATCTCTTTCGAAGTGTAAGGGTTTCGGACAAAAACTCATCTGTTACAAAAGGATTTCAATTTTTTTAACATATTTGAACTCAAGACTTTTTCTGCATTCAATATCCACCATTCAAAGCCACATCATCACTTTTCAAACCTTTTCTGACTTCATTTGCTATTTTTCATGCATTTCATGATTTATTTTATGCTAAAATGACCCTGAATTGAAAAGCACTGCAAATGAACTCTGAAATGGTTGAAAGTTGGCATGGTATCATCATTTCACCCATATAGCATGTGCTAAAAAGTTGAGAGGGTTACGGCAAAAACTGGATGCACTTCGTGTACAAACTAGACCATCTCAACTTTTTAGCACATGCTATGTGGGTGATTTTAGTTAATATTTTAGTTGATTTTTTAGTTCATTCTTTTTAACAAATAAATACTTTGATAATTTTAGTTAATATTATTTTGATTCTTTTTAGTTAATGTTTTAGTTGATTCTTTTTAGTTAATATTTTAGTTGATTCTTTTTAGTTCATTCTTTTTGACAAATAAATACTTTGATAATTTTAGTTAATATTATATTTAACTACAGTGATATTGTAGATCAAAGCCATCATCAGAATAGTTGTGGAGAGAAAGTCTTCACTTTGTCTTCGTGTGTGTCCCTTGCTTATTGCGCCGTAATCATGGACAATCTTTATCACATACATCACAATGCTTCAGAAAGCTTGCTCACATCATACTAAATATTCTTACACACAAACGGTACTTAAACAGGGACATAATAGAAATAATAGTTCAGATATCCATTACAGAAAGTACTGCATAATTGAAGATACCAATCCTACTCTTTCGGATTGCAAACCTACTCGTCCGAATCAGGAGACCCCCAAGCACTACATAATAGAGATAAAAGTGTTCGCCATTGCAAGCACTACTCGTCGTCCGGATCAGAATACCCCCAAGCAGGAGATACTAGCGGTACGAGGTGACGCTGCCCATAATTGAAGATTCCAATCCTGCGGTACAACTCGTATGCAACGTACCCATCTATTGCTGCATACTCAATGTTGATAGGGTCAAGTGGGGTCTTCTCCCAATGTTGGTGCCCTGACTTGGGGAATTTTGTCTTCATATCAGCGTAGTCCTCGTCGATCAGGGCGGCTGCCATATCAGCCATTGAAGTCTTGTCATGCTCAAGCCTGAACCTGCCCTGAAGATCAATGTGGCATTCAGCTGGTATCTCAATACCCCAGGTGCGCCTCATCTTGATCTTGTCATTCGTTATATCAACGCTAGCAAAATATATGCCACTGTGAAGGAACTCCATGAGTTTTGGACAGTGCTTGTCACTACTGCAACAACAAAATCGAACAAATGTGTTAAATACTACTGCAACAAGTATATTTTAGAACAAGTATAATAAGAATCATAACAAGTATATTTTAGAACAAGTATAATAAGAATCATAACAAGTATATTTCGGCACAAGTATAATATAAGAATCATAACAAGTATAATAAGAATCATATAATTAACAAGTATAATAAGAATCATAACAAATATAATTCGGAACAAGTATAATAAGAATCATACCAAGTATAATAAGAATCATAGCAAGTTTCCTATTCCTATGCATTTCCTATCCTATGAATCAAAATAAGCCCCTAAACTATGACATGTTCTCCCGCGATGGCCAATATGCAACTACAAGGAAAATTCTTATGCAATTTTCCTATCCTATTCCTATCCTCCTATTCCTATTCCTATGCAATTTTCCTAATCCTCCTATTCCTATGCAATTTTCCTATGAATCAAAGAAAAGCCCCAATTTTCCTATGAATCAAAGAAAGGCCCCAATTTTCCTATGCATTTTTCCTATGAATCAAGGAAACTATGACATGTTCTCGACATTCCCAATCCTCCTATTCCTATGCAATTTTCCTATCCTATGAATCAAAGAAAATCCCCAATTAAAACTATGACAAGTTTCGTATTACCTTGCCCACTGGAAGACCATGACATGTTGCTTCAAACAAAGTTGGACGACGGTAACATTGCGACCATTGACCATGAACTTGTGTTTCTCCTCTTGAAGCCATTCCTCGAACATGGAAAGAAAACCCTCGACTTTGGCGCTGTCGTTCATGTAGACGACATGGAGATTGGTCGTGCCATGTGCGAGCACGTTCCCGTAGCGAGTGATTGGATTCATGGTGGAGGATGGGGAAGAAGAGAGGAGAGAGAGAAGAACAAAAATGGAGGCCGGTCGCATTACTGTAGCGTTTCCCATGTATGATCTCGCGCGGAACAACTTCCAAGGCGCGGGATTTGAACGGTTGGGACCTTTAGTCCCGGTTTGAGCCACGAACCGGGACTAAAAGGGCTCGCGCCAGGCGAACGGTTGCCACCACCCCTTTAGTCCCGGTTAGTGTCACCAACCGGGACTAAAGGTCCCGTTCGAACCGGGACTGATGCGTGGCGAACCCCGGCCGGCGTCCTAGCCGCTCGAACGGGGACTAATGCTCACATTAGTCCCGGTTCGTAACACGACCGGGACTAAAGCTCTGATCCGGCCTGGACCAAAGCCCTGTTTTCTACTAGTGTTAGGCCGGGTCTACTTATTGTGTTTGTATCCACTTCATACTTCATTTTAACTCAACAAATTCAGCTTTAAAAAAAGTATGAAGTGGAGTAAATAAATAAGACACTCCTTGGCAAACCTCAATTTAATGTTTGATTGTGTGGCGTGCGGCAACCCCACGTGAACGAGCTTTGCAACCTTGATTGTGTTGTGATCGGCTACCTTTGAAACATGGGCTATGTTGCAAACACCGACTTATTCTAACCCAAGCGTCTGCCGTCCTATATGATTGGCATTTGCCCCATGGCCCACCTCGTTATTATCTCCTTATCCCTCGTCTCCTTCACACGTTTCTTTTTCTTCCCGCGATTGCAGCCTCCTTGTCATCTTATATGTCGTCGTGTCGCCACATGCTTCTGCCATCACACCACCATCATGTTGTAGCTCTTCTTACCATCGTGCTACAAGCCTCCGTCACCACCGCCATCGCTGGTGCAAACCCCTGTTGTGGTAGCTTGCTGCAAGCGGGGTGAGCTGCAGAAAACATTAACGACTAACCACCGCCGCCATAGGCGGGCGTCGGTGTTTGCAGCGATATCTCGACCACCCCACCAGTCTGCGTACACCAGTGTTGCAATCGCATGAACCACCATGCTGCAAGGAAACATAGACGCGACTGTGTTGTAGGCCGGAGGGAGGCAGGCGATGCCCCGACCACCATGTTGCAAGGGCAACGACACCGTCGTTGGCCTCATTGCAGCAAAGGGGGTTTGTTGCAGTTGCAGCATTGGGCTATTTCAGTGGTCCAAAACGTTTTGGACGGCTACAACACAAGCGCAACATCTGCCATCATGCCAACCCCTGAGCGTTGGCTCATGTTGCAAATAGTTGGTCACAGTTGAATGCTGAGATCAGACCCCTGTCACGCACGAGATCCAACGACTATCGAGGCAGCTCATCCGATATGAGCGCCAGCCAGCCGACGCATAGCGCCTCCCATAAAGTAATGCGGGCACCATCACCCCACCCCTTTATGTCTCCATCGGTTTAACTCTAGCCATGGTTAAGTCTATCCAGCTTTGGTGGTGCTTCGCTGTCTCTCCATCAGTATAAACAAAGATTCATCCAATGTCTTATCACTGAGCACTAAACACTAGCTGTCTTTCTTCTAGATGAGCACCCAGAATTAATATTGCTGTACCACCTAACATTAGTTGTACCAGACCCATTGACGATTATGACAAAAGGAGACCAGCGCAGCTAGATGGCCACCATATAAACCTTTTGTGTTCGTAGTGTTTTCTGGCGGGGATACGTGTTGGTAGTTAACTATGCGCGCCATGCAAACAGAAACGTTGCCAGAATCGACAAGCTACGAGCTAGCATGATCAATTCTGGATCAAGTTGACAAGTAGTTGGATCGGTGTTTGGATTCCTACCCGTGGCATGGATGGACAATGTGGAAGTGGATGAGAGATTATCTGTCTCGTTTGTACCCTTCCTTGCAGGTGCCCTTTGTTACTGCAGTGATGGACAGAGCGATTGCTACTTCTGCTTGTACATGCTGCATCGATATGTAGGACCAAGAGAAAGCAGTCGGTTGTCATATGTATCTGAAACTATGAAATAAAATCTGCGATTCCTGAATAAGAAACAAAGCAGTCGGTTGTCATGCGTATCTGAAACTATGCAATACATTCAGGCGGGAAGTGGGTTCAGGAGGAAGTAAATGGGCCTTCTTATGTAACCACTGGTCTTGGCGTAAAACTATAGGTTTGTACTCAGTGTTTTGCTGATGATTTACCTAGTTTTTTGGGTTGGGTTGGTGTTTGGGACGTGACTGTCGGGAATCATAATATGTGCGCGCTACAGAACAAAGGTACAAATTACAATGCCAAATCACTACTAAAGGTTATGCTGTATGTTACTTGTGGACACAGAGTTTTGGTGTGATTTTTTCCACGAAAGTTGACGGAAGGGTTACGTGCTTTTTTTAGATCCGTTTTTTTTAATGAAACATCTTTTGAACCGTGCGTCCGAATTGCGAAGAATTTTCACAATTGTCTCTCTCATTGAGATGATCAAACTAATTCCATGTTGGTAGGTTTCGACAAACTTTTTTTCGGGCGTAACTTGTACTCCCAATCAGAACTAACACGTGTCGCCAACATGAACTAATCTGTGCTACCAATCGGAAGTAACATGTCCACCCAAGTAGCACCAACATGTTCTCCGAACTAGCAACATGTGCCCATCCTGCAACATGTACTCCCTGCTGCACCATATGTACTCCTCGCACAACGTAACTTGTACTCCGCAATCTGTACTCCCGCACAATACAACTTGTATTCCCCATGTGTTGCAAGTTGTACTCCCCGCTGTAACGTGTACAAACCATGCCGTGCAACTATATTATTCTCATAACAAGAGTTCCAATTATTCTCTGGTTGTTTAAACAAGCACAATTTCAGACATGGAAAAAAGTGCGTTATCCAATGTTAAAAGCACAAAAGTAGAACAACGATTTCAGACCGAACTCTAGGACCGGCGTAAGTTCTAGGCTTATTTCTTTTGCAATGTCACCCCGATAGACCGAAGCACAGTAAAGCCGTGACAAAGGATGAGGCACGCAAGCTGAAAGGGTCCAACCCCAAATAATCACAAATAATATGACAACTTGATTTCTGCAGGAGATGCTGAGCAAGAGATGGTCAGAAGGCCCGGCTCGGTCCGGGGTGTCATGGATAATCAGTTGTACGCCGGGGCCAGCTTCCCTGTTGGGTGTTGGTTTCTTTGGCATAGCGAGCTGTGAGGCGGTGTAGGTTAGCATTTCCACAACTTGAGATATGTCAGGCCTGTCGCCAGGCGAATGCTGCACACAGAGAAGGCCAATCTGGATGCATCTGGCTAGCCCCGACAAGACCCCGCCTTCAGGCTCAGCCACTTCCAGATCAAGGAGTTCCCCAGGCTCACATTGCTTCCATGATTCCCAGGCCTGCATAAATATTATTCAGTTACTCGGAGTACGCTCATTTTTTTTATATGGCTGTATAGTGTAGCAAGCTGAACTATATTACTCATTTATAGTTAGCAGCGCCCTTTTCAGTGGGAAGAAATTAGACGACGCCGGGAGGAGTGTGTTTTGTCATTATCAGACTTACATCACGAAGGGACGTGGGCATGCTTGTTCTCCTTTGGCCAGTGACTATCTCCAGCAAGACGACTCTGAAGCTATATATATCACACCTGAAAGTCAGGTTCGGCTCTGCTCCTACATACTCTGGAGCCACATATCCTCTTCATTTAACAGAAAACATGGAATTAATTAAGGTCGCATTGATATAGTGAAACTGGTCCATGTCCTCGTAGTCTAACTGAATATGGAAACACTAGATGAGTTGGATTTGTCGGATCTGTCTGGCCGGTCATCAATGAACGTTTGGGCAGTGGCGAAGTCGGCTATCTTCGGGGTCAACATGTCATCCAGAATTATATTGCCAGGTTTTAGATCCCTGTGAATGACCTCCTTGCCGTAAAGGTATTCAACACCTTCGGCGATCTCGCGAATTATTTGCAATCTTTGTGCCCAATTCAGCGAAAGAGCGGGATTTGTTTTGTTCTCCTGCCATTTCCAAATAGGTGGGTGAGGCCACAAAACAGATAGTGTTAAGTTGTGGATTACCATTGTACATATAATGAATTGATGATAGATTAACACGGCACACATTACAGTGAGTACCAAATGTGTAAAGATCCAAACTCTTGTTCTTCATCCGCTCGTAGACTAGTATCCATTTGGGTCCTTCCTGGCAATGGTAGAGAAGCTTAACAAGATTGACATGCTTGACTGTTGGCATCATTTCCACTTCCCTTAAGAAATCTTCCTTGCTTTTTTCAGTAATGCAAGAGTGTTTCAGCCTCTTTACAACAACCTTTGTACCATCGGGTAGCTTCCCGTGCTGATTATATAGTAACGTGTTACGATTTAGATTCAGCATACATATGCAGTAATACAATCAAGTACTCCCTCCGTCTCAAAATAAGTGTCTCAAGCTTAGTACAACTAGAGCTAGTACAAAGTTGAGACACTTATTTTGGGACGAAGGGAGTACTACTGAAGGGTGTGGTTCAGCGGTTGGGAAGTCTGATTATATTATCTATTTGTGTACTGTGTAGTCAATGTGTGAGAAATGTCAGTTCATATGTACAAGAAATAATTGAGACTTTGTAGACGACGCTAAATCTGCCTTTGCCAATGATATTTGCTTCAGAGAAACTTCTTGTAGCGTCTATTATAGCAGGAAGACCAACTTCTCCAGGGACAGACGGCATAGGCGAAGCTAGAATCTGACGACGATCATCAGGAGCGACATCTGCAACTCTGGGACCATCGTGTACTGGAAAATAATTTGGGCTGTGAGATCGTTTCCTTCCTACTTCAGAATAGCGTAAGAAAGAACACACAAGAGATTAGTGTTTTTATATAGCTGAGAACTTACCTAATGCCCTTTGTGTGTCGTTGTCTCCAGATGAAAAAACAGAAGGCAAGAAGAACCAGAATGATGATCAGGGCTACAGATAAACCGATAACAATACCAGTAGGAAACATGGATACAGATGGCCCACCTATTATATGAACAATCAAATTTGGAAACGTATAAATTCCCTTAAATGTGAAAATTTTCCTTCAGTATTAGAACAACAGGTTTCACTTTTCACCTAGCACAGTTATGCATTATATTGCTTCTGTGGTAAAAAGGTTTTGCATTATATTGCTCATGTATAGTAACAACAGGTCCAGAACATGGCGAAACCAGAGGAGTGAAAACTAGAATAAATTATGCACAATCATATACTCCTATAATGCCATGACAAGTGGCTCCTTTTAAGGACGACCTGGATGCACATATTTGAATCCAACAGTACTTAATAAATTTTGAAAAGGGGAATATATTAATATTGCGAAGATACCAATTAATACCAATTACACACAGCCCATAAACAAAATGAAGAAGAAGAAAAAAAAAAGATCCCGCTACAGTGATCAATTCCTAGTAACTGCAGCACAAACCACCATCAAGACAACACCCAAAGTTCAAATTCTTCAAAAGCGACGCCTCCAAGAAGGAAACAGTGCACAAGCACCGTCGTCGCCCGATCATCGATCTGAGGTTTTCACCCTGGAGAAAATCCACGCTCTCAAAACAATGCCTTCAACAAGGCCACTACCAGGCACAACCAATTAAGGCCAGACCTTGGGTTTTCACCCTGAAAATTAAGACACTGTACTCCTCCAGTGTTGCTGCCCCCTCTTGCCGATGCCGCTGCTACTAGTGACGAATCACCAAGCAAAGTCCTTATCGCCTCGAAGACTCGATCCGCCATTACTAGGCCTCAGACCTCAGCCACCATGACGTTCTCCGACATTGTCTTCATCATGAAAATCGAAATACCGACATGTCCCATAATGTCAACAAATAACGAAGCTTCGCGTCACGCCCTCCTAAAGCAACACGACCTGAAATAGGGGCGCGCAGGACCGAATTCCATCCGATCCAGCAATCTACAGGAGCCAAGCACCCAATGAAGATCTCCAACGGAGCCTTCCGGAACTCATCACGGGTCAGATCAATGAGGGCCGATATTGTCGTGGGAACGAGCCTGACAGTAGAAGATAGGGGTACGAAGGGAGAGGGCAGAGTCCTAGCTACAGCGAGGATGTACACACGGATGTACGAGTTCAGGCCCCTCTCGTGGAGGTAACAGCCCTACGTCTCGGTGCTCAGGAGCTTTCTGTCGTGTGGAATATGGGTGTTACAGGGGGTGCGAACCCTTGTGCCGAGGGGAGGGGCGGCTTATATAGAGTGTGCTGCCCCTCATAATGTCCGGCATCTAAGGGTTCGATCGTGGCTATAAAGATGAACGTTACTGGTAACGTATGCAATGAATGCTACTTATGATCTAGACAAACGCCTGCCCGTTGGCCTCCCTGGGGTGGCTTCTGATCTTCTGTGGTCGACTGTCTTCTAGTTCTTGCCGAGTGAAATGTAGCCGTCGAGTGGATGAAGAAACCTCCGAGTGGATGTCGTCGAGTGACTTGTACGTCTTGGTGATTTCAGTCGGAGACTTCCTTGTAGTCCTTAAGTTTGATAAGGCAGTGTCCTTAGGTAAGGTATGTAGGTCAGGCCTATGACCCTACCCTAGGTACATAACCCCATCATTAGCCCCCGAATGGATCGAGGTTCGAGTGAAAAAGGGGTCGATGCAGGTTCTGATATGGCACAAAAATTCCGAGTGCATTTTAGGATTTCACTGAAGTCTGCGTCGACTGGAATCTTTGTCAGTCATCTTGATCGATTCTGTCTTGAAATGTATCCGAGTGAACTTCAGCGCGAAATCCGGTCCGAGTGGCCAGCTGGGTCCTCTGATGCGACCGGTCGCTTCGTCAGGCCCGGATTTCACGGGATTCGAAAATTGGGTAAGCGCGCGCCGCGTGACGATGACGCAACGACTGGGGCAAGTGGGAGCACGACGCCTCGATTTTCGCACCGCCATTTCTGCCACGTACCGCTCTTCCTCTGAAATCGGGATATCCTGAGATCTGGTGGGTCCACAGGTCAGTGACTCACTCGGGCGGATATAAGAGGCGACGACACCGGGGCCGGTACAGTGTTTCTCCCCCAAATCTTCACTTCTCCTCCGCCTCCCCTGCTCCACGCGCACCGCTCGACTCCGCCTCGACGACCGCCGCCGCGATGACGAAGAGCAAGACGGAGAAGCTCGAGCGCGCCAAGAAGGGAGGAGCCAAGGCGAAGAAGCCGTCAGGCGCCCGATTCACGGCGCCGCCGGGGTGGATCCAGGGAGATTTCCTCCCATCGACTGTCAAGGCGGAGGACGTCCAGAACCTTGTCGACGACGGGCTGGTTGCTGAAGGGTCGTGGAGGCTGTCGGAGGGGGAGCCTGAGCCGGAGCCGCGCGACGGTGAGCGAGTCCTCCTCCTCACCCATGTCGAGCGAGGTTTTTCTATGCCTCCCCATCCATTCATCCGTGGTTTCTTGAACTTTTTCGGAACGCAACTCCACCACTTTCCTCCGAATGCCATCTCGTACTTAGCCGCGTTCATCACCATGTGCGAGTGTTTCTTGGGTTGTCCTCCTCACTGGGGCTTATTCAAGCACATATTCACCATTCGGTCCCAATGTGTGAAAAAAGCCAATCCTAGTGATAGTAAGACCAATGTCATCCAGCTATGCAGTGGTCTGGGGCTTCAGAAGAGGGGTAGGAGTTCGTTTCCGTCAATGACTTTCCCTGATTCTGTTCGAGGCTGGCAGTCGACATGGTTTTACTGCAAAGATGTTGCATCCCCCAATATGTCGACTGGTCTTCCCCCTTTCACCTTGGATCGACCTACTACTCCCAGAACACTGAGTGTGGCAAAGGGAGAGAAAGTCCAGGTAGGGATTCTAGTGAATGCAGTAGTAGATCTGGTCCGTGGCGGAGTGACTG
Source organism: Elymus sibiricus (assembly GCA_039707655.1). Lineage (NCBI taxonomy): Eukaryota > Viridiplantae > Streptophyta > Magnoliopsida > Poales > Poaceae > Elymus > Elymus sibiricus. The sequence continues at coordinate 524,874,085 of CM077665.1, forward strand.
GTATGGATCTCTTAGAGACGTTTCTCAGTCGACGAATCCAGCCTCTTCAAGCCAGGGATCACACTATGTGGCATTATTCGGGCCCCGAGGATTCCACTCGGTCACATCCAGAGGAAGTTTCCGACGAGACCGTTGCTCAGTGGCTCAGGAGCATCACCGGAGCCTGTGATAATCCTCTGGGAGCCAAGCGAATCTTGCCCTTCTCTGCTTTGAACCCACCGACGAACCTGGTGAGTTATATCTTTGTCGAGTGTTTTTATATTTTGTCGAGTGACTGCGTCTTCAGTCGACTGACTTCACAGTTTGCATACCGCAGGAGTTTACGAACATGTATTCGCCCGTGCCAAATGGGGAGCAGCCGGAGGATGGAGAAGAGAGCGCAGGCGACAGCGCAGACATTGACTACGCCGACGACAGTGAAGGCAGCGACGACGACCTGGAAGAGATTGAGGAAGGCGAGGTAGAGGCCCAGGCTCCTTCGCGCGTCGAGCGTCGTACCAAGCTGCGTGAAGACCCGGAGGTCGCCCCAAGCAAGACTTTGGCATCAAGCACCAGGAACCTGAAGCGCGACCGTGCCGCGACATCTGGGTCGACTGAAAAAGCTGCGAAACAACCCAGGCCGGACGCACCAAAGCCTCGGAAGGCTCTGCCCCGCATAAAGATCACTGTGCCCGTCGCTTCAACGTGAGTGTTTATTTTCCTTTTCTGCTGTCATGAAACTTCGTGTTTTTGCTGACCGAGTGAAACTTATTTCCCAGAGCTGCTACCTCGGTGACATCGCCTCAGCGGGATGAGGGGGATCACATGGAAGTGGACACTCCTGACGCGGCCACCTCCCAACGAGGTATAATAAATCTTCACTGTAGACTGTTTTTTGAAGGTGACTCGTCGAATGAAGAGATTAATGTTGTCGATTGACAGTTGAAGACGTCATCCAATTGGAAGACGACGAGGAGCCGCAGCAGGGTGCTGAGGGCGAAGTTGTGGCCTTGGACACTCCACGCGTACGCACTCGGAGAACATCATCAGGACAGGCACCGCGTGGGTCGACTGCTGCGTCCCCTCGAGATCTTGGTGATTCTTCCCGAGACAGACCTGATCCTGTGGTTCCGCTGTCGAGTGCCCCACCAGCGACTTCAACTCTTGTGACCTCGACGCCGATTGGGCAACCTCAAACACCTCTCGTGACTTCAACTGCAGCACCGACTCATCTGGCGCCTGCATACCCTCTGTACCACGTCCCAGAAGACCAGACTGGAGCTGCCAAAGAGGCCATGATCCAGGCTAGGCAAATGATGCTGCGAACGAAGGAGGCGTACGAGGCCAGCAAGTTAGCCTATGATGCCAGTTCAGCGCTTCAAGCCAATGTCCGAGTAAGTTCGATTGTAAGTTCATTTCCGATTGAATGCCTGTCCATCTTGACCATACACCCACTGGGTGTTTTCTTCAGATGCATACTTGCTTGTTTTTTCCTCGAGTAGATCGGATCTTAGTCGAGTGGTTTTTGGTCCAGTGGGGGCACGCTGAGTGCACCCACTGGGTGTAGTCCCCGAGACCGCTGTCGAATGGCGAAGACGTCGGCAGGGGTCTTGAATTTGTGTTGGTAGTTGATTGTCACTCGACAGGTCAGACCTGGTCGAATGTTCTCTGGTCCAGTGGGGGCACGCTGAGTGCACCCACTGGGTGTAGTCCCCGAGACCGCTGTCGAGTGCTTGCTTCGGCGGGGGTCTGATAGAGACAATGATTGCATGTTTGCTTCTTTTGTTTATACTCGGACAGGTCAGACCTGGTCGAGTGGTTTTGTATCCAGTGGGGGCATGCTGCGTGCACCCACTGGGTGTAGTCCCCGAGACTACTGTCGATCGTTTACGATGGGCAGTAGTCTTAAGAACTTGGATTCGGAGTCCTTTTTCATACTTGGAGTGCCCTTGTCACCTGTCCTGTAGGTTTCATGGACATCATTTCCATCAACCATGATATGACGCTATGCAAGGGTGTGGGGTGGGGCGGCGGGCCGCCATCCAGTCGACTGAACATGTGTTTTTCCACTCGGGAGTGAAAAAACATTATTGTCGACTGAATTACTTCTTTGCTGATTTTAGAAAGCCTGTGGACTCGGGACCCAGTATGTCGAGCTGGAGAAGGAAAAGAATCAACTTCTGCTGGATCTGGAGCTGACGAACAACAACCTGGACCGTGCACAGACTGAACTGAAGACCTTGGGAGGTAATCCTTGTCGATTAATTGCATTATTATTTTCACCTTCCATCAGGACTTTGCGGAGCCGAGTGCCTCCCACTACCGGGTCTACCACCAGCGCTTGCCGACCTGGGGTAGCAATATGAGCTGGGTGATCCGACTGGTCGAATGTAATAGCAGTCTGAGACCACTTGAGGTATGTGGGGGTAGCAGGAACAGCCATGTTGACTTCCCTGTTGATAACTTTCAGTCGACTCTTGCTTTCAACATCCGCAAAAATCAACAGAGTGGCATTGACTTCAGGAAACTCTTCTTTGTCTTCATCATCCTCCTTTTCAGGAGCTTTCTCACTCGACTGACCTTCCTTGAACTGCTGAATCAACAGACGGCACTGACGAGTGGTATGCTTAGGCAATATCACATTGCCTTCTTCATCTGTCTTCGTGTGGATTGCACACGGTAAATCCAGGACATCGGTTCCGAACTGAAATAGGGGCGCGCAGGACCGAATTCCATCCGATCCAGCAATCTACAGGAGCCAAGCACCCAATGAAGATCTCCAACGGAGCCTTCCGGAACACATCACGGGTCAGATCAATGGGGGCCGAAATCAAGCAGAACACTGTCTTGACGCTAGAAGAACCCTAGGAACGCCTCCATTGTGCAAGCACGTGCAGCCTCTCTGCCAAGCCTCATGGCCTTCAGATCTGGACCGCAGTGCGCACACACAGAGGCAAGGGAGCCTCAGCCAACACCAATGCAGAAGAGAACCGGCGCACAGCCGAGCCCCACCGCCGCACCCCGCCACCACTCGACGAGCCCCGCCGTCGTAGGCTGCCTGCAGGCCGCAGCCGTCGCGGCCACAGAGCACCGCCGAATCCTGCCGGGAACCGCCGCCACAGCCCCGGGGGAGCCGCGAGAAGGAGCCCCGCCACCGCTGTTGGCCACACAGGCTTTGCCCGACGGCTTCATCCGGCGGCGGCAAGGGGAGAGGAGGAGAAGAGGCCGGCGGCGCTGGGTTTCGGGAGTCGCCCCGTGTCGCCCAGGCGAGAGCGACGCGGGGGTTGTTTAGTACTTAATAAATGTATTCACTATACCGAAGATGTAACCTAATTGTTACACATATTCAACATAATTCAAAATTTTAGAAAATGCAACTAAATTAGAGAATACATTGTTTTATTTTAATCCAATACTCCGCCAAAAATTAACACGTAAAGTAAAAAATACCATCAGGTCAAATATTTATAAAAAAAGGGCTTCAAAAAATGTTATATGCCGAAATCAATTTTTCTGCCTACAGTTCTAGCAAACTTCAAACCGGAGTTCAAAAGTTGTGTTTCATCTACTTATTGAAAATCGTTACCATCTATGGTTTCAACCCTCACTGTTTCTATGTAAAAAACTTGAGAAATTCAGAAGTGTGAGCCGAAATTAGTTTCACGACCCTATTTAAACCAAGTTATTATCATGGCCCGGTGTTTTACTTTGTTTCAAGATATTGTTCTCTTCTCTACTTATGTCAGGCAGCTGTGCCTATTCGTGAACACAGAGTTAAGAAACTATTATCATTCACACTTGGAATTAGTGCACAAAACATTTAGAGATTATCAACACAGAAGATTTTGAAAAACACCTACCACCATGTCTATAATTAAACACCTACCACCTCATCTTACATTGCACAGCAGATGCCGGGCTGAACCCCTTGATGCAGCTGCAGAACGACGTTGATGGCTCATTAGCATTGCACAGGACCGAATTCCCCACAACTGCCATAGCGGTCATCAAATGGCCCTCGGCGCTTGGAAGAAAATCTTCCATGCCCGGCTGGTCAGGTCCCACACAAGGAGTTGGTATACTCTGTCATCAGTCAGAAGTAGACATGAGAAGGAGGTTTCAGCCTTGAAAACATAGCGATAGGTGATTTCACTTGGGCTGCTTGTCAACCGGTAAGCAAACTTGTCAGAATAAGTGGACATCTCCGTGACACCGCTGAACCGTAGGCCGTTCCATGGCCCCGGCCGGTATATCCTTTTGTTACCATCCAAGAGTACGTTTTGTGGTACGCCCCCCGTGTCAGTAATGTAGCTAAAGTTCCCTGTGGCAGGGTCATTGGCAAAAAAGGTACCGTTAGCTACATGAGATGCACATATATCTATATGTGGCTGCAACTCGTTTCCGAAGGTAGTTGTATGAAATGATTGGTGGTTAAAGGTCAAATATCTGACTTGTTGTAGTCTATTAGATATAGGCAAGAAGGATTCCACAGCTGCAATTGGGTAGCTTTGAGTTTTGGCGACTTGCTCAAATTAGCGCTTACGCGGTATAAGACTACAAGTATAGCAAATAGCAAAAAGATCTTTGTCTTCTAAACACAAAGTTCTATACCCCTAAACATTTTTCTTATCTTGGATGCTGCTGACAGTTGGCCTAATTTGGTGCTTGGGTCGTCCGAAAGGGTGGCAGCACAATTATGCACTTGTCTTGAAGAAGTTAAATATCCACTGGTAATAGAACATGCCTTTGGTTGGGTGCATGTGGAGTGAGAATGGTGAATCACAATTTTGAATTCTTAACATCAATCCGCTTCCTAGACAAAAAAATATAATGTTCTTTGAACAGTTCAAACCAATAACACTTATTTCCATATGTGTTGCTCTATATTTTGTTTAATATATAGCTCAAGCATCTAAGTACTCGGATCATGGAACAACACTTAATGAACCATACTTGCGATGCAATTCATCTCCAATGATTTGCACGCAACAATGCCGTCTGACTTTACAGTTTGTTCACACAACATTGGAGATGAAATATGAACATACCGTTTTCAGTTGACGTCTGAACCTGAAGATGCATCCGGAGGTTGAGCACCACCGGCGAGGCCAGGCACACCCCGTTGGCACGGCGGGATGTCATCGGGAAGCGATTTCCCGGGAACGGTACGCCAGTTGGTCGCCGTGGGGGATTGGGGGCAGCAGAGGAAGCCCGCGTGAGGCCGCCGCGCTGCGCCCAGATCCAGCCGACGACGACAAGCGGTCAATGGAGGGCCAGCGTTCTCGTGCGCTTCGACGAGGATGGCGACGGTGGGGACGTCCGCGCGCAGGTGGCGGATGGCCCATCGCCGGCACCACTGGTCGACCATGGCAAATCCTCCCTCGCGAAGCGAAGTCGCGCGAGAACCAGGGGAGAAGCACATATAGCTGTCCGGCGGTGGGCGATGGGCGGCGGCCGTGGCTCATATCTGCTGACCGCCGCCGGCGAGTGGGCACTGATAGCGTGTGTCGTTCCGGGTTGTGCCGTGCGTGCGAGCGGAGAGGACGGAGTCGGGGAAGAAGCGGGCTGCGGGCTGAGTGGCAGAGTGGGCTTTCGGTGGACCGAGTCCAGCCCATGTCCTTTTTTTTAATACAAAGAATGCCCATGTCCTAATGAATGTGTCACCTAAAAAAAAAATCTATATAGTATACATAGTACTACTTAAAAATATATATACTACTCAAGAAGAATGTAAGGTTCCATCTTTAATTGTATTTTCCCACCACCCCTTCGTCAAAACTTTCATGTATGATAATCAATCATCTTAATTTACTTACCTTCTGAACCAATTACATTTTAATATACTTACATTAAACTTCTCATCAAACTATAAGGTAAATCACATATAGGATTTGATAAACAATTATTTACAAAAACGTATTGGACCCTCATACTGACCGAACGTCAGATTTGGATCGATCCCAGATCGAATGAATCATTCCCCCTGGGAGGGGGGAAACGAAAATCGTTCGATGTGAATCGACCCGCCGCGTGAACCCTTTAGTGTCGGAGTCGATTCCGGCGAATCTCTTGTAGGGGGGGGGGGGGGGATATACTAGCCTAAGTACTATGGTAACAAGAGATGCAACATTTTTAGGCAGGTTCGGGCTCTCTCGAAGAGGTAATACCCATACGCCCTGATTTTGATTGTATTGACTGAGAATGGAGTACAGAGTTTGACCACGAGATTGTCTATGGCCTCTACGTGCCCTACCCCCAGGTTTATATAGATACCAGGGGGCTAGGGTTACAGCTATGGCGGCTACGGATTTGATAGATCGTGGTGTAGACGATTTTTGATCTTGTAGTAGGAGTCAAGCCTTCAGGATTCTCCATGCACCCGCCATGGGTCTTCTGGGTGCATCCCATTAATGAACCGTCATAGGACTCCTCGACCCAGCCCATCTGGCCGGACGATGACATGGAGAGTACCCCCTAGTCTAGGACACCATCATTTAGGCCTAGCATGAACTCTGTAGGCCTTTCCATCAACAACACATGCTAATTACAAAATAGGTAAAAAAAAAGGCCCAACTTTACCACAATGGGAAAGTCCTATAAAATTCTAAGAAAAAGCTGCATTCGACTAATTAACTAACAATATACAAAATATGCCATCCTCTTGTAGCAAATTTTCCTGCTACAAGTAGTAGTATTTGGACGTTAGTTTGAATATCAAAACAAAAATACAATTGAATTGTCAGAAGATAAAAATAACAAAACTGCCATCATGTTCAAATGGATTAGATATTAAATATGCATTGCAATGTTTTGACTACCTTTGATAATAAACAACCAACTAGTGGGTGAGTCTTTCTACAAAAAGGTTTCTAAAAATATAAAAATATCTAATACAACCAAAAAAGTAGTCGTCATGGTTGCAATGTAGTTCTATGTAGTGATGCTATGTAGTTCTGAAATATCGATTAGCTCATGTTGTAATTAAACTTTAATGAACTTGTATGTCTCTTTAGTTTGGACAGTCGTTCAACTTATATGTAATCGATGCTATTTATTAGTAGGACCATGAATCGTGCTATTAATGTGTTGCTTTTCTCTTCCGATCCTTTTGTTGCATACTTATATATTGCTTATGTATTGTTTGTGAATTGCTACTAACGTTTTGTTTGTCTAGTGCATAGAGATGCCGTGGTATGTCGTGTACAAGGGTAAGGTTCCCGGAGTCTACGACGACTGGGAGGAGTGTCGGACACAGGTTCACCGTTTCAGCGGTAACAGTTACAAAGGGTACACCACTAGGGCGGAGGCGGAAGCTAGATACGCGCGCTATCTAGCGAGAGAGAGGAGGGAGCGTTGGAGGAACCGGATGAAGACCAGTTTCATCGCGATGATGCTCATCGTGATGACCGCAGCTCTCTTCTATGTGATGGTAGTTTAGATGATCAATATCGACTTGTAATGTGAAGACAAACTCGCTACTCGCGGTCTCGAGACTTGTAATGTTCTAACTTTGTTCGGTATTTTGAATTCGGAGACTAATATGATGAATTGTATTCGGAGACTAATCTTCTATTGTATTCGATAAATCTGCTGTTTATATGTTGTGCTGTCTATATTCTGTGCAGTAATATATTTTGTAACCTGTGCAAATATCAGAAAAGAAAAAAAAAATCCTAATATTCATACTAGCGGCGCACCACACTGCACTTTAGTGGCGCACTGCAATAAACACACTAGTGGCGCATTATCTAGAAGTGCGCCATTAGTAACCCAGAGCACAAGGTAAATATGGCCCCCTGGGAGGCATAGTAATGGCGCACCAGGGGACATAGTAATGGCGCACTGCCAGGTGCGCCACTATTGGCTGGTATACTAATGGCGCACCAGGGGTGCGCCATTAGTACTTGTTACTAGTGGCGTGATGATAGTGGCGCACCTATAGTGCGCCATTAATGACCAAAACAGGTGCGCCACTAACAGGCCTTTTCCTAGTAGTGTTGTATGTGAAATGCCATGCATAAAATGTTACAATCGTCACGCGTGAGAAAATAAAAAACCATAGCAATTATGTTTGAACGTAGAAGTTGTCGTTGTTTCAATTAAGATGACGGCAAAAAATAGATTGGAGAAGAACAATCGTGAAAATGTCTCATGAAGAAGACATGTGTCCTGGGATGTTCAAGTAATTTGCCATGTCCAAACAAACATAATTTACCATGCTTTGATCAAGAATTTTTCCATGGTACAAAAAAAATCAAAATAGGAATTTATGATGGTGTATAAGATAATAGGTTGCCTTGGTGTTTACAAAAAGAATTGTCATTGTCCAAACAAATTTTGTTGCCATGGTCCAAAGAATTAATTTTCCATGGCCCAAAAAGAACAATTGAAATGGTCCAAAAAATGGAAAATTTGTCGTCATGAGATAATGAATGCAATATACCGTGTGAAAAAGAAAGTTGCAATATAGATTTGCCATTGTCAAATAAATAGATTTGCCAGTGTCCATAAAATTAATTTTTCCATAGTGAAATAAATAGTATTCCATTGTCCATAAAAGAACTTTGCCATTGTCCATAAAAGAACTTTGCCATTGTCAAAGAAATAGATGTCGTTGCCAAAGAAGTAGATTTCCCAATGTCAAAAAAGAAGTAGATTTTGCCATTGTCATAAAGGAGATGTAATTTACATAGTCCATAAAACAAATTTACCATTTTTAAACAATAAAATATTTTTGCCATTGCCAGAAGAAAATTAGATTAGCCATTGTCAAAGAAATAGAATTGCCAATGTCTAAAGAAGTAGATTTCCCATTGTTCATAAAAGAGATATTTTCCATAGACCATCAAATGAATTTTGCCATGTTCTCAAAGATAAAATTGCATGGTACAAAGAAAATAAATGTGCCATGGACCAAAATAAAAAAAAATGAAACATATAGTACGAAAAAGGCATCTTCAGATGCAAATGATACCATCTATGTAGTTGCCATGGAAAAACCAAATTTTTAAAGAAGCCATGAAAAAAACATCTTAACTAACCATGACAACATACTTCGAATATATATGTTGAAAACACTACGACAATAGCCAATGTATTCTTTTAGGTTGCCATGGCAACACATCTTTAAAAAATAGAACCCCTAACTTTAACAAGCATTACAGACCCCATGAGTATATTTTTCCATGGGAAATGATCAATAAGACCATAGTAATTTGACATAGTGTATAAAATTAAATGATATCCAAATGATGATGCATGTAGAAAAAATATATCAATTGTAGATCATATGTCATGGAAAATTTAGAGAACATAGTGCATTGCTATGGAAAAAATGACTTCTAAGAATGAGTAGCTATTTGTCGTATCCTATGATGATTCATAGCAAAAATCATTCAATATTTCCATGGCAACTATTTACTAAACAAAAGTATGGCAGGTATAAAAGTTTGTAAATTTGTCATGCCAAATGATGATAATTTTCCATGGCAAACGATCTCTAGTTCTTAGTAATTTGCCATGGTGTATGAATTAATCGATATCTAATTCATGAGAAATCTAGTAAAAAACTTGTAAATTATAGAATTTTGTCATGGCAAATTTAGAGCACTCTAATTAGAGATCTCTAATACATGGGAAATTTGGAGAACATAGTGCATTGCATGGGAAAACGGTTTGTACAAAATGAATAGAAATTTGCCATGGTCTATGAAAATTCATATCAATTTTGCCATGAAAACTATTTACCGAAAATATGTAATTTTGCCATGTCAATTGATGATAATTTTCTGTGTACCGACCAGAAAACCAAGCGTGCGTACCGGCAACAAACGATCGTACCGAACAACCCTGTTCTCGACCATCTACTCGTGCTTTGTCCAATATAAAATCAAGGACTACGAACAAAATATATTGCTTAGCTTCTGGTTGTAGTTGTTGTTTGCATGGTTGCAGACTGTTGGTGAAAAATCTTTTAGGAATAGAGTCTCATGTCATAAGTAATAAATTGCCAAAGTAAGCTTTGTAAAGAACATCGTCAAGGAAAATAGTAACACTGTATGAACATAATTATTTGCAGACAACTGAGGAAAAAAATCCTTCAAATACACCCGGAAAAAACCCCTTCAAAATAGTTCGCTTAGCTTCTGGGATGTAGTTGGTCTCCGCGCCAATTGGCTCAAGGTCATCTATCAAAAGTGAGTTGCCAATGAAAGCTATGGGCAATAATCATCGTCAAGATAGGTAGAAACGCATTATGAACGTAATCATTTTTATGCTTTTGAGGAGAAAATGCTTCGAATACTTCGCTTAACTTCAGGCCCATGGTTTTGTGTTGCCCAGTGTTGGACTGCTACGGCTGGACCGATGGCAGGTTTAGCCATCTCTTCCGGCCTTTTACCCATGCTATCTGGCCGATTGACGTGTATGCTTCATGTGCTCATTTGATCTCGGGTGGGGTTCTCGATTTTTCAGGTCATTTGTTGTGTCTCCATCAGGCACAGAGTTTGATGTCATCAAAAGTAAATAGTCAAGGAAGATACGAACGCCGGATGAGCATAATCATTTGTAGACAGTTGATGAAAAATTACTTTAGATAGTTCTCTTAACTTCCGGCATGTAGTTGGTCTCTACGCCAATTGGTGCAATTTATCATCTAGTTATCATTAAGAATGAACCGTCTGATAAATCTACAGTTCATGTTAATGTGGTTTGAATCAATGTGTGACTTGAAGATAAACTTTCATAAGAGTGAAGCATATGTCACCAGAGCGAGCCCGGAGGACCGTTTGAGAGCAACCCACATTATGAAATGCAGGTTGGGATCCCTCCCGATCAAATATCTTGGTATGCCGCTCACCAACAAGCATTTGACCATTGAAGACTTCCTCTTTATCACCGATCGAATTTCCGGTAGAGTTGAACCATGTGTTGGCAGTGGCAGGTACCAATTGACTAGCGGCAAGACAACGCTGATCAATACCTTCTTATCTAGCTCCCAGTGTTGATCAAGGGTTTCTTCTTGTTGCAAGATGGGGTTCATGCAATGTTTGATCTTGCCAGATCCAGGTTCTTTTTTGGGGTAAAAAACTTGATAAACAAAATATCACATGGTGCATTGGTGTACCATTTATGCTCGGAAGGAGGTTGGGGGCCTTGGTATTATCAACACCAAACATTTGAACCGGTGCTTGATGGGAAAGTGGGCCTGGAAAATCCTGACGGGCGTTAGAGGACAATGGTTAGACATCATCAAGTAGAAGTACTTTCAACACGCTCCAGTTTCTATAGATGCATGTCACAACGGATCACAGTTTTGGAAATCAATTACGAAGATCCACCATCTGCTATCTGTTGGTGTTGTGCCGAAAATTGGGAACGGCCAATCCACGGTGTTCTGGCTGGATGTTTGGCTCGGGCCAAACCCGTTTATGTCTGAGGTCCCACGTCTCTTCGCAATTTAGCAGTACCCAAGCTCATTGGTCAGCGAGAATTGGCAAAACGAACACTGGAGCCCTCAATTTTGTCGCTCCCTAGGGCCATTCTAGTTGGAAGAATGGGGTCATCTGGTTGCGTTGCTCAGGGAGACTTCTCCATCGACCGAACCTGATTATAGTTGGAAGCTTGAGCCATTTGGTCAGTTCTCTACTAGTTCTCTTTACCTTGCCTACATCAAGGTGCCGCCCGCTCCATTCCAAGCAATTGATATCTGGAAACCATGCATTCCAACCAAAATCAACTTTTTTCTTTGGCGGCTTGTGCGTGATAGACAGCCATTGGGTGTGGAAGTGCAGAAGCGGCACAGACTAGGGGATGACCTGTGGAAAAATGGAAGACGCAAATCATATTTACTTCAAATGCGTCTTGGCTCAATTCCTTTGGGGATGTATCCGAGACGTCATGACGTGCAACTGGGCACCAACTTATTTTGTTACTTTTCACACTCTTAGTGGGAGTCTGACGGGTCTCTCACGCAAATTAGCGCGGGTTATCTTTTCTGCGCTATCTTGGACCCTATGGCAAATTAGAAACAGATCTCTTATTGAAGGCATTTTTATTAAGCACCCAGATGATGTGTTGTATAAAATGACCATATTCTTACAACTGTGAAAACCGCTAAGCAAGACCCACTGATGCATCTACTATTGAGGCGATGTGTGGCAAACTCAGACACAGGCAAATGCTCTTAGGGAGGAGGGCAACCAGCATGGAGACTGATCGCTAGTCGTGCGCTGATGTGTCAGTCTGGTCATGTCATGTGTCGTGTGTGTTTTGTCTCTTGAGTTATTGGCCCTGTGGGTCTGTATAGAACTTACTTAGTTGTTTTATTTTCCTTGTCGTTCGAACCTTGTTGTAAACGCTTTAAGGCCTTTAGTTGGCAAAAGGCAGGGAAGTGCCTCTTTCTAGAAAGGTATAGATAGATCTAAATTAATTAGGTATAGATATAGATAGTAGATATTATGTATGGACTGTGATAACGTCCAAACGTTCCGCTTATTAGGTATATATCCGAACGATTCTCCCGCGAACTAAGTACATGCATACACCGGGTTAGTCTTCTCTTCTAATTACATGCATGTAGAAAAAACAAAATTGATGATGTCAGTAGATTCTTTTTAAAACTGAAAATTCAAAATGTTTTGTAGCTCAAACTGTCGTTCCGATTGAAAAACCGTTTTCACATAAAAGATTCGTTGCGACGAGACCTTCGAAACTAGATCCCATGTTGGTATGTTCCGACGACATTTTTTTTCAGGTCAAAAGTTATCACGACCAGCCTAAGTAAGTTACCACGATTGTGATACATAAGTTACCATCTTGTTTATATAGAAATTATGGGGGCATAAAAATGGTCAACCAATCTTCTCCCCACGTGTAAATGAACTAGAGGACAGAATATCTGACGTCATCCTAGATTACCCATTATTTCAAAACTTCAAAATGTTTTGTAGCTCAAACCGTCGCTCCGATTGAAAAACCGTTTTCACATAAAAGATTCGTCGCGACAAGACCTTCAAAACTAGATCCCATGTTGGTATGTTTTGACGACTTTTTTTTTCAGGTCAGAAGTTACCATGCCCGTAGTACTAACTTATCATGGTGTTTACATTGAAGTTACCGGAGGTGTTTCAACTATCTTTTTTTGCCTGGGTCGAAAATTTACCATAATGTTTATAAGTAAATTATCATGTCTACAGTACCGCCTACCATCGGTGACGTGCCTCGGCCGTAGGGTGAGGTCCACATGTCGACATGGCATGACTCACTTTATAAACAGAACTTTGCGGGTCGTGTCAGTCCAGGGCTGTTTAGGTGTGTGTCGGGTTGTGCCGTACCCGGGTCGGCCTGTTGGCCACATATAATCAGGTCTGTGGCGCATAAAAATACCATGCTATTTACGCAAAAATTATCGGGTGTATGTGGAGATATTTCATCAACCCCCCCCCCCCCTCACCACCGTCGCCAAAAGTTACCAGGACCGGTGTACATAAGTTATCGGGTCTACGATGTGTGAGTTACCATGCTATTCACACAAAAGTTACTGATAGGATATTTCATCAACTCTCCCTGCCCCGTCACCAAAGTTACCATGACCGAGGTACATAAGTTATCAGCTCCATGATGTGTGAGTTACCATCTATTCACACAAAAAGTTACCGGGGTGATATTTCATCAACCCTCCCCCATACCAAAGTTATCAGGACCGAGGTGCATAAGTTATCAGGTCTGCGGTGTGTGAGTTACCATGCTATTCACATAAAAGTTATCATGTGATATTCCATCAACCGCCCCTGCCCCCTCTCCCTTGGCGCCAAAGTTACCAGGATCGGGGTATATAAGTTATCAGATCTGCGATGTGTGAGTTACCATCTATTCACACAAAAGTTACCGGGAGATATCCTCACCCCCCGCACGCTCGCGAAAATTATCCAGGGTGTACGATGTGTGAGTTACCATGCTATTAACATTAAAGTTACCATGGGTATATTTCATAACCCCCCGCCCCGCGCGCGAAAATTACCCAGGGGTGTACATAAGTTATCATGTCTTGGGGACGTAAAAAAGTCATGTTATCTGCACATAAGTTATCGTGGTGTGTTTCAACAACTCCCCCGTCTCCACCCCGTCGCCAAAGTTATTAAGACTAGGATACATAGGTTATCTGGTTTGTAGTGTGTGAGTTACCATGCTATTCACGCAAAAGTTACCGGGTGGTATATTTCATCACCACCCCCCACACCCCCCCCCCCCCCCCCCCCCCCCCCCCGCGCGTCGCTAAAAGTTACCATGACCGGGGTACATAAGTTATCAGGCTACGAAGTGTAAGTTACCGTGCTACTAACATTAAAGTTACCGTGTGTATATTTCACCACCCCCTCACCAAAGTTATCAGGACCGAAACACATAAGTTATCAGGTCTGCGATGTGTGAGTTACCACCCCTGCCCCCTCCCCCCTCCCGCGCTAAAGATACCAGGACGGGGGTATATACGTTCCATGGTGAGAAAAAATGCACAGAGAAAAAAAGTACAGAGAAAAAAGTACTATCATTGGCACTCGATGAGTGAATCAAAAGATTACGTTGAATAAAAAATCATTGGCATTACTGGGGGTATATTTTCCACAAGTTTTATAGAGAAAACGGAGCATGGGACGTGCGATCCCCATTGAACATTGCACAAGTCGTTTCGTCAGACGATTAAAATTAGAACGTTCGTGATAAGACCAAAAAATTGATGCACTAGAGTAAACCAAACAAAATCCAGAAAAAATGTTTTTCGTTGATACTTAAGTAAACAAGGTTCTAAAGATCTTATCTGTTGTTGTTAGACAACGACTATGGTAGGCTCAAGGAGATCCCAGGTTCAATTTCCTCCCTAGCCTTTTGGGTTGCACGTGACGTACGGGTGCTTGGATCGAAACGAAACGCTAAAGGTACGCTCGTTGGAGCTAAACGACGCGCCGCAACTTTCGTTAAAGGGAACCACGGGAGTTAATTTAGACTGCGCGATCATGATCAAATGACTCTGTGGTAGTTCGGATAAGTTGCAAAACTCAAGTGGTTCGGAATTTAGCTTTCCAACAAATTATGCACTTGAGAAAATCCAAAAAGAAAACAAGAAAAAAAACATTTTTGGGATCATACGAAAGGACAAAAGGTGGTTAACTATCATGTTTCCATTCGTTAGACAACCACTAGCATAGGGACGAGTTGGTTAGCGTAGTGCCTAAACATAGTGCAGGTGCTAGGTTCGAATCCTCTTCTAGCCATTTAATTTTTCTCGCACCAACTACTAAAAAAAACTCGCCCAGGGTTGGGGCGATCCCATCGTTCGGATCTGTTCCTAGGATACGAACGTTCGGAATTTACAAATTCCCATTAGATATAGATATAGATATAGATATAGATATAGATATAGATATAGATTAATTAGGAATAGAAGATTAGGTACCCTAAAAGTCAGGTGCAAACTGCCTCGCTCCTGCACCTATAAATACGAGTGCTGTCCTTGGCTTACCTTGCGCCACACCCACTTGAGGACATTGTGTCTAGAGATAACTCGCGGGCATCAAAGATCATGGCTAGATCAGCGGTGGTGGTGATGTGCGTGGTGCTTGTAGTGGTGGTGGCACAGGGTGCGGTGGCAGAAAAGTTGGTGTGCACTGCTAAATTGGGTATGCTTGTGCCTTGTGATCCATCCATCAAAGAAGGACCTTGGAGTGCACCTTCGGCGTTGTGCTGCTCGAACCTCCGGGCGCAGGAGGAGGAGGGCTGCATCTGCCCATACTTGCAGGATCCGTTGTACCGTGAAAGCATCAATCGCCCCAACTTCCGCAAGACACTCACCTCATGCGGCATCCGCATTCCGCCGGCATGTCCAACTACATGTTAGGAATTATGGGTTATTGTACATCTCTTTTACAATAATAATAAACGACATCTTTGACGGGACGGCAGTTGGTGCAGTGGTAGCATATATCAAGAGACTGCAGCCAAGTTCTCACTTTTGTCCTTCATACATGCATGTTGGCCGTTCTCTGAATGCTTCAGCACACATGATAGAACTATCTTCCGAGTTTGATGTTAATTCTATTATTGTGTATTCTGCTCCGGATTCCATCTGGAAGACTCTGTATATTGATGTTCGTAATCAATAAGTTTCTCAAGAAAAAAAAATACTAGTAGGAAATTTAGGACAGTAAAACTGCATCCAAACCGAGCCCTCTCACGACCTAACAATTTCTGGCCGTTCATTCGCGTCATCTGGCTGATCTGGATCGTTAAATGTGTTGTAGATTTCGACCTTCACCGCAGTTTTTTTTTCATGGCCCATTTGTCCTAAAGGCTGCTACTCGAGAAGAAAAATCTAAGGTGAGGTATGTGATTCTTTGGGCCTTTCCTGCTGGCCCATTTGGCTAACACCGCACGCGAGACATAGGCTCCACCGCTCGATTTCCGAGGGGATCCAGCCCATGCGTGCGATGCGGGTGACACAGGGGCGGCTCGATCCAGCCGAGAGATCGATGCTTCATCTGATCGAAACTGCTCCGCTGAAACTTCAGTTTCTATTGACACATTCATGGTGGCTGATGAGCCGATCGTCTCCGCTGCCAAGCGGTGCAGGTACGTGTATATATGCTTCCTCCCCTACCACTTTTCACTCATCCTTTCCGTCGCTTCACCTCGTGAAAAAGCTTCGATCTAATCTAGCGCATGTACCAGAGACGATGCGGAGCGAGGCAGTGTGAAGCACGATGCGGGATGATGCAGTGGCGACCGGCCGAGATAAGTGACATGGCACGGGCCGTGTCAATCGATGTCTCAAGGGCCGATGCAGGAAAGTTCATCCGCCGTTTATCAACAGAGTTGTCAAGCTGGCATATGTTTGTTTAATGGGGGAGCAGTAGAGGCGCGGTACAGTTTTGCACTCGTAAGGTGCTATCCGCATTTTTTTTTTCCTCGCCGTTACCATTCTCCATCTGATTAGTCCGATTTGTCCTAATTCCTAAAATCTGTTTTTTCTATTCCTTTTCTGCTCCAGGTTATGGTATATTGGTTTGGGGACTGCTGGTTCTGGAATTTTTTCGGAAGAGATATTCATGAGTTGATTATATGCAATGACAATCAGGTTAGTTAACATGGAATGCTAAGTCAAGATGAGTTCCTTGTCCACTGTATGTCTGTATACTGTAGTCTGTAGGAGAGTGGCAAGGCAGATAGATACCTTAAGCTATTACGCGTGAGCTACATTTCCATTCTATAAAGACTTTTTTTAGTTGGTACGGTCTTCTACTATTAGGCCAAGAAAAAGTTCAGGATGTATGCGTATTCTAGAAAGAAAAAAAGTGCAGGATGCACGGCATTAGCGCTGGCTCTTGGCGGAGTCGATGAGCTCGCCGTCCACAATGAATTTTATATGTCCTTCGAATCAACATTTAGTCAGCAAGGTACATAAGATGCTCGTATCGTATTTTATCTAATCTAATGAATTGAATCTGATGATTTTTGAAGGTCAATGATGGAAAAGATTTCTCACTCCATATTGAATCGATTGACAGCTCCTTAGAGCATCTCCAGCCGTTTGGTGCCCCCAGGGGCGAAAATAGCGCCGCCTGGGGATCAACCGACAGAAAAATCGGCGTGGGGGGCAACCGGTTCCCAGTCGCCGCCCCACGACGCCACCCCACGACAAGTTGAATGCAAAATTTAAAATAGCAAACGGCGAAAACATGCCAAGTTTCGGCCAAATTACGACTAGATTCGAACGTTTTTTTTACAAAAGTAGACAAAAAAAACTAGGTAAACTACGCCGTCGCCGCCGCCGTGCCGTCTTCTACATGCCGACCAGCCTGTAGAAGTCCGTGTAGTCGCCGCCGTCGTCGTCGTGTCATCGCCGTCGTCGCCACCGTCGTCGTCGCCGTCCTGCGCGCCGTCGCCGTCCCTGCTGCACCCCTGCCCTGGGTCGCCGTGGCGATGCAGCTCGGGGTTGGAGGGCCTGCCCTCCTCGTCGTCGCTGTCGAGGATGACGACGCCGCCCTCCTCAAGGGCGCGCCGCTGGCGTTCCATCTCCTCCCGGACGTAATCGTCCCGCGCCCATTTGAGGGCCGTCTCGTCGGCGGCGGCCATGGCGAGGTGCTCCTGTTTTATGGCGGCCGCCGTCGCCGTGCCAGGCTCTGTCTTGGGCCTGACAAGGCGAAGCTGGCCGCCGGGAGAGGGGGGGAAGGCTGGCGGCGGCGACCCTCGTTGATGGTGATGCCGCCGCCACCGCTGCGCCCGCTGCGACGGAGGGGCGTCTTGCCTGGCTCGGGCTTCACGGCGACGAGCGGCGTGCGCGCGCCGGAGGAGTGGGAGCCGGACGACGAGGACAACGCCGTGGCCATCCGCCTCGGCATCCACGAGGAGCCCCTCCGGCGCGAGATGGAGGACGGCTCGGGGTACTCGAGCCGCGGCGAGTCGCCGCCCTCGATGTGCCCGGGAACGCCCCACCATAGGCGGCGCCCCTCGGAGTTGTGGCGGCCGCGCGCCGGGCCGCCGTTGGTGGAGGCTAGCTGGTCCTCGCGGCGGCGCTCGAAGTACGCCGTCCACAGCGTGTTGCTGTCGGCGGCGTACCTTGGCTGTTGGCGCACCGCCTCGGTCAGCGACGAGCGAATCCTCGCGATTTCGGCGCGCCGCTCGGCTCCGGTTGGCACCGATGGCACCGGGACTCCGCCGGCGCTGAGCCTCCACGCGCCCGGCACCCGCATGTCCGGCGGCGCCGGGTAGTCCGCCTCGTACAGGAGGCGGGCCTCGTCCTCGTGGAGGTGGCGGCGGCCGAATCCGTTTAGGGCCGCTCCGTCGCCTGGGTAGCGCGCGACCATCGCGGGAGAAGAAGAGAAGCTCGCCGGGGGAGAGTGTGGTTGAGGGCGTCGGCGGCGAGAGAGGGGAGGAGCTGTGGCGAGGAGTGGTGGGGCTGCCGGAGGTCACCTTTTATTGCGGCGAGCGGGCGACAACGTGCGGCCGCGTGGAGGGAAAGGTGTGGACGCGCGTCGCCCGGCATCAATGGAAGGCTGACCGCCGGGCAGCCTTGCATTGATTCCGTGGGAATCCGAGGCGATGAGGACGACGAAGCGCCGCGGGTCGCTGACGCGAAGGACCCACCGTTTTTCGCGCCAAAAATCGTTCCCCCGGCGCCCCCCAGCGCGCCGGGTTCGGCTTGGGTTCGCCGGCGCCAATTTCGGCCCTAACCGGCGAAAATTGGGCTCCTGGGGGCGCGACTGGGCCGTTTTTCGCGCGGCGGCGATAAAAAAGGGCCTTGGGGGGGGGGGGGGGGGGGGAGGGGGCTGTTGGGGGGGGGGGGGAGGGGGGTGGCGAGTGGAGATGCTCTTAGTGGTTGTTTGGATAACCAGTATTTGGTTTGCAAAACCGGTTTTAAGAGTATATTTAGGAAAACCAGTTTTAAGTTGTTGCTTTATTAAAACTGGTTTATAGAATACTTTGTTTGGATCGACATATCTTTCGGGTCATCCTCAACCTTGAGAAAGATCTCAAGCCGTTCACGTGAGAGGTGAGGAGGTCCGAGTGGAGGCACCACCCCAGCACGTCGGCCACTGTACAGTTCGTGCTGCTCCCGACGGGCCCATCATGGACAAGGAAATGGGCCCGCTCGACCACGTAATGTCCATCAACACATAGGGGGCTGCTTGGCATGGTGCGCGCGGCCGCCGGGGAGCTCGGGCGCCACACCAGTGAGCTACGCCATGGTGGCCGTGAACGCCGAGGAGATGGAGGCCATGACGGAGATGCACAACATGCTGCATGGGAAGAAGGTGTTGCGCCTGCGCATGGTCGACGTGGCGGAGGCCACGTTGTTCCTCACGTCCGACCAGGCCAGGATGTTGGGTTCGTCAGCGGCCACGACCTCATCTTCGATGGCGCCGCCACCGCCATCAAGCGCACATACACGGCGGCCACAGCGATGCCGAGCACGCCCACGGTCGCAGGAGAAACGCCGTCGTCGTCCTCGCCAAGAAACAGTAGCCACCTGGAATGGCTGATCTTGCCGTAACAAACAGACGTACTTGGACGCTACCCACATGCGTAGCTTCCATGAAAGCTAGGGTCCTTTGCGACAGAAAGGAGGGATAAATTAAACTGGTTTATGGAAAAACTACTAATAGTCGTTTTTCCAAATACTCGTTTTCCTGGTTTGTGGGAAACCAAGTTTTCCTTATCCGAAGATTTGTTGGACCAACCAAACAAAGTTTTTGGTGGTTAGAATCCTATAAACGTGAATAGTGGAAACAGGTTTGGTATAAATCCCGTATCCAAACAACGTGTTAGTCACACTCTCCTCCGATTGGAGGGATGGACTCAC
Source organism: Elymus sibiricus (assembly GCA_039707655.1). Taxonomy (NCBI): domain Eukaryota; kingdom Viridiplantae; phylum Streptophyta; class Magnoliopsida; order Poales; family Poaceae; genus Elymus; species Elymus sibiricus. The sequence goes on from CM077665.1 coordinate 524,894,417, forward strand.
CGGAGGCTGAATCTGCTCGCTGGAGCAGTTTCAATCTCGCTTGAAAAACAGAGGAAGAGCAAGGCAATAATTGAAGAAAAACACACAACGTTTGGGTCCAGCACCCCTTTCAGCTGGTTGGGGTTGCCTTCCTTTATTTTTTTGATTTTCAGAGTTGTGTTGAGAGGCTACACATTGTCTCTCCCCTTTACAACTTGTTGCTGAGCAACTTTACTACAGGACGTCCACAACTGCACTCCCATGCTTTGCACGATCAGCTATACCTTGCTGACGGCAACACCATGCCTCTACTCACCCTATTGCCTAACAGTTAGCAGCAACTGTAGATGACACTCCAACGCCTAAACTTGTGCTTATACAAATTGCATCAAGGCCTGGCTCTCAGGGCCGGGCCGGCAAAATACGGGGCCCTGTGCGACACTAAAAAATGGGGCCCCATTTCACAAAAAATGAACTAGCGAGCAATTATAATATATATATATATATATATATATATATATATATATATATATATATATAGGAAAATGGGTTAGTACTCCTAGGAGTACATACTCTTATGCCAGGTGTCCCACGTTGCTTCAATGCCCCACTATCTCACTTGTGAATTTGTTATCTTTTAATTTTAAAATAAACAGGATAATATCTCATGCAAACATCCGGTTGAGAACTTGTTAGCACGCCCACGTAAATAGGGATTCCGGCTCACCATATCTCGCTGGAAAACGGACATGCACGTGCATTAAGGAAATATATACGCTCACGCATGTCACGGCGGCCTCGTGTAACAAAACAGAAGGCGACGGCGGCGGCGGCAGCGGCAGCGACGGCGAGGGTGACGGCGGCGGCTGCTGCGGTTGCACATTTGACACCACTATGGGCCCGGCCCTGCTCTCTCTCTCTCTCTCTCTCTCTCTCACACACACACACACACAGTGTACAAGATTAATTGACAACATCGATGACCATTCAGATTTATATTGAATGATCTGTGCTACCGCCGTTCAATTTTTGCAGCTTTTAAAATTCTGTAGACAAGTTGTTTGATGTAAGTCCAACTAGGCTGCAAATCATTGTTATTGAAGTAATATATGAACTAATTTATTACCATATTTTGTAATTTTGTAGTTGAAGTGGTTCCTCAAGATTAGGCTAATTTGTATGCTTCCCATTCATAGATCTAGCATAGTTTCTTTATATCCTTGACATGCATAGCCCATTTTGTGTTTGCAACGCCATATAAGATAACAAAGGATTATTATTTTACGGGTAAAAAAAACATATCCTTTGGAGATAACGTCATAGGAAGAAGAAGAAGAAGCAGCATCGAAATATTTCTGTTCTCTCCCTGAAACTTTTCACAAACTATTCAATACCCCATGAAATGAATCTCAAGTATTTAATTTTCATATTTTTATCACGTGAAGCATTATTATTATATCTTTGTTTTTATCATACCACTTATGATGCTTGAAACTCTATAATATTTGACTGACGTCCTAACTTTGTTTTCAAGCGTTGATTGGGCTCACATTCCTACTTCGCTTTCTTAGTGCGATGAAATGGGTTTGAGACATGACCTCTCATGATGTTTCTAACATTCTTTCTTGAAGTGTCTTCATGTTGTGGGCATATGTAATCTTACTATTGCGCTCTGTATTGATATCTAACTTCAAAGCTTAGGCGCTTTTGATTCAAACATTTGGAAATAACTTATAAAGCTAATATCAAGCTCCAATATAGTTTCACTACTATAATTTTTTGAGCCAACACAAAATACCCTGAAGATACATGTTCATGCAAATTAAACTTCCGTCTTTCGTGTGTCCACATATCTACATAATTCATATCATTATATCGCAAATGGATGGATGTGGCAACGCGCATCATCGATGATCTAGTAGTTTTTACATCCGGAAGTGGTACAAGAAGGTGTATAGGAAATAATAATACTTCAGCACAATATTTGAGTCAAAGTTTGACCATCTACCCAAATAAAATAAAATAAAATGTGTATGCTACAAAACTTATACCATTGGATTTGTATTCAAAAGTAGATTTTCACGGTATAATTTTTGTGACACAAAGTTTATGTATTTTTATTAGTCAAACTTTGACCAAAAATATTTGGAACAATACAATGTCGAAGGTCAAATATGGAACTACAATAGTAATAGCTGCCACATCATCATAACTAATTGTACTGGCCGGAGAATCATAAATACATGTACTAGCTAGTCATCCGTATCAAACTGTCCAAATAATTGTAATGTAACTAGTTGAACTAGCAGTGTGGCCCGCTCGATGCGCGGGCTAGAACTTTAGAAATATTTATAATGGGAACCTATTATTTTGTTTAAAATAATTGGTACATGGAGTAAGTTTAGATTGGTATGCTCATATAACTTAGATTGGTGCATTGTTCATTTTTACTGAGATGCGAGAAAATCAAATTGGCAAATTTATAGTATGGGTCCTAGTGTTGGCTAATGAATTATACATAATATTGGATTATTAAGTTTAAGTGCCCGCAAGATAAAGATTAGTATGTCTACCTTTGGGACTGCACACAAATTAATAATTTCATATGGGATAGACATGTGGTGTAGCAATCGACTGTAGCGTGTTGAGATTTTACCGGTCTTCATGGAAGTCATATATAGTGCGTATACAAATTTGAATAGCTTCTGATAGTTTTTTGGAGTTTTGAAAATAATACTACCCGGTGTTTGGACTGTACAGTGGGCCATCAACCCTAACTTATCCATAGGCCCATCATTGTTGTTGTACGTAATTTTGATATTTTTTTTGGAAAATCGTAATTGTTTGATGTCCATATTTATTTCTAAGTCAATTATTTTCAATCCTAAGTTTTCAATAAATAATTCCTACCAATTAAAATATAGATATTCTTCTTGTGTAGATTTATTTAACCATATTTGTATGTTAACGTGACATACGATTTTAGTTTTCTAATATTATTAATCCTTGTCAATAATTTTGTGTGATAAAAATTACAGAACAAACTCATTCAAAAAAGCTTCAAGGCATAACCTGCTACTATATCAATAACTCTACTATGAGGCAATATAGCATTTTCTCCGGGATTAACATATGTGACATTTAGACACTGACACGGTTGTCAAGTTGTATGTTTGAACCCTAAAAAAAATATAATAGTCCACAAAAATACAACTATATATGATAGTCCAGCCAAATAATAGACACAAGTTTGTATGTTTGAACCCTATATATAATATTTATTTTATATATAGGAGAAGTCAATATGTTTAGAATATTTATTTGTGAACCGGTGTTAATACAAATTGTTTCCCCCACACTCTTTTTTTTCTTATTTCCAATATTATTGTAGAAAACAAAATCACCATCAATAGTATTAAGGGGGAATTGACTATCACTACCAGATGTCAACAAACTGTACCGCACATCATGACATACGGAGGAAGGAAATCCATATTCTAGTCAGCTATTAACACTGAATGTCTTTGTGTATGAAATTTCGCGGGCAAACTCACAGTTCATTATGTCAAACTGAGAAATGAGACAAAACACTCTTGTAGCAGACTGTCAAGATGAGAAATGAAACTATTAGTCTTTCTATACCTTTGTAGACAGAACACTCTTCCAGCTAGTGTCTAAACGGTATAGATAGTGCTTCCCCGCTGATGTGATTTAGCCAATAATTATACACAGTTACAACTTACAAACTGTCCACATAGACAGTAAAAGCACACCATAATATATGACGTGCCTATTTTATCATTGTCTCCCAAGTAATGAGCCTATTTTCAGCCAAAAAACACTGCCTTCCCAAACGTTACATCTAAGATATTAAAATTCTAAGGCCTTGTTCGGTTAGTTCATAAGATGAATATGGATTTTCTTCCAACATCTTGCTTTCTGGCAAACCAAAGAAGATATAAAATTTGTACTTCAGCCAAAGAGCATCCCATGGTGCTCCACCTGCATGTTCTGAACAAACACCACTTTAACAGTCTGATTTAGGTCCAAAGAAGATACAAAATATGCACTTCAGTCAAAGAGCACCCCATGGTGCTGCACATGCGCACGGCCGACCAAACACCACATGGCTGGTACAGTAAGAAATATTCGTAAGAAAAATTTCCACTCTAGGATAAACATCTCTCTGAAAAACGAAACTGCTCACAAGTTGGAGCATGCATGTTTGCCCCGATCTATCATCTCACGCACCTGTTTTTGTTTCGGTGAAGAGTTTGTAGTCATACAACAGTGTTTTCAGTTCCGCGTGGCAATGTCATCCATCTGCTACCCCGCCTCAATTTCTAAAACAACTACAAAGAAAGTAAGCCAAAAGACCATGTACTCACCATGTTCTCAGGCTATGTGAAGTGTATAGCCCATCATCTTGCAATTCCTTGAGAATATACCTGCCAAGTGCATCATATAAAAGAAGTTGGGTACTACCTTTTCTCGGAAATCATCCTTCGAATCCAATTGAGCTGATTTGATGAGGGCATTGTTCATGCTTCCACCTCCTTGGACCTTCACTGCGAGACTCCAAATTTTATAATTGGGGACGAACCTAGGACAGAGCAGATAGTATGAATGGAACAAATCAAGATTGAAGAAAACAAATCATGTCATAATTTCTTTTACAAACTTCCCATAAGTTCTGACATCAGATGCAAATTCGTCCCGTCAGGTGGACTGAAATAAGGTGTTACAACCTTATTAACTACAATTATCGGATACAAATCACTGGCTTCATTGCCAAACTGGCTTCATTGCCACACTGAGTTAACATCTCTATCCCCATGGGTGAAAAAACGATACAACGAAGGAAAAAAAACATGGTAAAGAGGGAAAAAGAAAGAAGGGGAGAGGGCACAGGAGAAGCGTGCATGCAACATCAACCTCGCGTGGATTTGGCCGCTCGTCGAAGGCTTCCCCTATGAGCAGCAGGACACCGATGTGGCATACCTCGCCTCAACTGGTTCTTGCTACCGTGCTCCACGCGTGGATATCGCCGGTGCGTCGGCTCTCGGGGCGGAGCACGATGACGGTGAAGTAGACCCCACGTGGCACGCTGTGACCATCGCGCCAACGTCCGATGCGGCTTTCCATGAGCAGATGCTTCGTATCCAACTGCCGGAGGCGAGACGGTGATAGAGCCTGGAGAGAATGGATGCGACAGTGAACACTCACCAGATGATGAATCTACAAGCCGTTTGCCACGCCAAATTTCCAACCGCCGGCGACAGGCCTCATCAGAGGCTTCCAACTGCCGTCAAGGGCCGACGGGCCTCATCCGAGGTCAAAACTAAGCACAAGAACACAAATAACATAAATAGTAAAACCAAACAATCAAGAAAAGCCAGTAAACTAAGGAAAAGAAACAATACTACCAGAAATAGACCCAACACGGCCTTAGGAAGCTTGCCCAGACAATCGTCCATCAGCAGCACCAACCGAAGAAGAACCCGACGACAAACGATCAACTGGAAGAAAACCATGAGAAGCGAAGAGGTAGATGTACAACACAACTATTTATAGCAAGGAGGGGAAAAAGGCAAAGAGAACCACCGGGGAAGCCCAGAATAGGCAACACAAACCGAAAAGTAAGACGTGTCCAACAAATGAAGCAACAGTCAGCAACCATGCAGCTGACGTGGCCACATGCATGTCCCATAGAAGGGAACGTAGACCAGGAACACTGCAGGGAAGGCCACGTTGGCCTTTCTTGGCAGAAAAGGCCACGTAACCTGAGTGTGTGGACCAATCTAGAGAAAGTCACGCTGAATTTTTTTTTGGCAGAAGAGAAGGCCACCACAGCACAAGACCAATCAAAGACGGATTTGATCACCTCCTCACCTAGCATAATATTATATATATTTGATCACCCAACATAACATATATATAACGCACCTACAGGACACGCGTCAAATCCACAGAAGGCGAAAAAAAAGGTCAAAAAAACAAGAAAAATCAAAACCTTACGGGCCTAGAGTCTGTTTATGTATACTACAAATACACACCTGTCGAGTAGGTTGTGTCTCTTGAACGATGCACATACCTAAGAATACAAAGATAAATGAAAGACATGACTATCTATCCATCTCAAAAAAAAAAAAAGACATGAATATCTATCCGCTATCCATCGGAAAAAAAGAATGAAGACATGAATATCTAGAGTGTTCATGACCTGGTACGTGACAAATTAAAAGGAAGATACATTTGTAACCATGTCCTTCCGTCAATGAAGTCTTCAACTTCGGGTAAAAAACAAAGTCTCCATCTTGCTTCATGCCGGCAACTTGCACGCGGGAACTGGATCCATCAAAGTATTCGGCTGATGAATGAAAAGGATTGGGACAATGGCTTGAAAGGGATTAGGACCATGGTTAACGGTGGTACACCAATTCGCAACAAAGAGATGTATAGCTATAAATTTAACTTAATTAGTATACACGGCGACGGCACGGCAGTGAAATGCTTCTGCTGCTTGATTGTCCAGTTTGGGGCCCAGGTTTCATCCTCTTGCGGGAGACATTGTAGGTTCCTCTTCAATTAGGAAATACTTAGGCCCGTCGTTGCCGTACTGCTGTCCCCCTGCAGACAGAAAAATACATGCATGGCAACCGTTAGGGACATGTTTGTGAAGCAAGGACGGGACACAAAATCTGATCCCGTGGCTACCCAGCATGAGGGCTATCGCAGTGGTGTGCATGATGCGTGAGGACGAATAGCTCACCCTTGACCGGTCAAACCTTGGCTGCTGGCTCATTGAGATAACAACCATGATAGGGTAGTATACATATAGAAAATCATAATTTCAAGTTTTCACTATGGACGGAGATTAAGAAGCATGTGTGCATGCACATATATACACTTAATAGTTCTCAAAAGGGAAATAATTCTGGTAGACTTTTCAGGAGCAGTTGCAAGGAATACTGAGCTCATGGTTTAAGGTCTGATCCACATGAATTATAATGGAAAGCTCAAACAACTGCAATGCCACACTATCGCTGCAGCTTCTCTCATGTTCAGATATGATATATATGTGCAGGTTGCAGCTGAGCGTATCGACACGTCCACGATGGCGGTGCCTCAATCCTGTCGAAACTGCAACTGCAGCGGCACACGCTTATCGCCCTTATGGACGCCACCGCGGTAGCTACTGCAGCATATATGGATCGACCACTTCCGTTATCTGCAAGTAAGAGGCGATGAGCAGCGAGAGGCATATATATTATATATGGAAATTTGTAACCTCCACACGTTCGGATCTACTGCCTGCACCTTATCTTTCCGCTGCCTTTAATATCGCAAAAAAGAGACCACCCTTGGAGTCGAAACTGCGACCTCATGGCTGGCTGGATACTCGTCTCAGCAACCACCAGGTCAAGACGTGTGTTGTGTTTATGCTGGCAATCGTCTTTTCAAATTGCATCAGAAGTACTCTGCACTGCTCGTGCACGATTTTTAGACAGGACACTGACTTCGTTTTATTTGATTTTTTTTCATGTGCAAAAGTGAAACAGTTGTGCATGCGTGTAGGAGGAGGTGAACTTGGGCCTTCTAGTAGTAGGATTCATGCGTGCTTACTAACCAACTCATTCAATACTAATTCAAGAATTGTATCTTCCGAACGTTCGGACAACTATGTTAGATTCGAACAACGAACTCCGGTCTCCTGGAGAAGACCCATCGCGGGCTACTACCACACCACTTGACGTCTTTTTGTCAGTTAAGCGATAGTCAGCATACTTGATCCGATAGAGCCACGTCAGCATAATTAAAACACCATTTTTTTGCCAGTTTTCGTGCGATTGATTCGATAAATTAATTTCAAGGCATTGTCTTCTTCCATTTGATATTCCGTGCAGCCATCCCATTTAATGTCAACGATTTTTTATTCAACGTAATCTTTTGATTCACTCATCGAGTGCCATTGATAGTACGTGTTTTTTCTATGTGCATTTTTTCTCACCATGGAACTTATGTACCCCCGTCCTAGTATCTTTGGCGTGGGCGGGGGCGGGGGGGGGGGGGGGGGGAGGGAGGGAGGGGGCAGGGGTGGTTGATGAATATTCCCCTGCTAACTTTTATGTGAATAGCATGGTAACTCACACATCGCAGAGCTGATAACTTATGTGCCTCGGTCCTGATAACTTTGGCAAGGGGGGTGGTGAAATATACCCACGGTAACTTTAATATTAGTAGCACGGTAACTTACACTTCGTAGCCTGATAACTTAGGTACCCCGGTCATGGTAACTTTGGCGATCGGATGAGGGGGTTGATGAAATATACCACCCGGTAACTTTTGCGTGAATAGCATGATAACTCACACACTACGAACCAGATAACCTATGTACCCTAGTCCTGCTAATTTTGGCGACGGGGTGGATATGGGGGGAGTTGTTGAAACACACCACGATAACTTCTGTGCAAATAACATGATATTTTTTACGTCCCCAAGACATGATAACTTATGTACACCCCCGTGGTAATTTTCGCGCGCGGGGCGGGGGGTGATGAAATGTCCCCTCGGTAACTTTTGTGTGAATAGCATGGTAATTCACACATCGTAGACCTGATAACTTATGTACCCCAGTCCTAGTAACTTTAGCGACGGGGGTGGGGGAGTTGATGAAATATCCCCTCGGTAATTTTTGTGTGAATAGCATGGTAACTCACACATTGTAGACCTGATAACTTATGTACCCCGGTCCTGGTAACTTTGGCGACGGGGGTGGGGGGAGTTGATGAAATATCCACTCGGTAACTTTTGTGTGAATAGCATGGTAACTCACACATCGTAGACCTGATAACTTATGTACCCCGGTCGTGGTAAGTTTGGCGATGGGGGTGGGGGAGGGGGTTGATGAAATATCCCCTCGATAACTTTGTGTGAATAGCATGGTAACTCACATATCGTAGACCTGATAAATTATGTACCCCTGTCGTGGTAACTTTGGCGACGGGGGTGGGGGAGTTGATGAAATATCCCCTCGGTAATTTTTGTGTGAATAGCATGGTAACTCACACATTGTAGACCTCATAACTTATGTACTCCGGTCCTGGTAACTTTGGTGACGGGGGTGGAGGGAGTTGATGAAATATCCACTCGGTAACTTTTGTGTGAATAGCATGGTAACTCACACATCGTAGACCTGATAACTTATGTACCCCGGTCGTGGTAAGTTTGGCGATGGGGGTGGGGGAGGGGGTTGATGAAATATCCCCTCAATAACTTTGTGTGAATAGCATGGTAACTCACATATCGTAGACCTGATAACTTATGTACCCCTGTCGTGGTAACTTTGGCGACGGGGGTGGTGGGTGAAGAAATATCTCCTCGGTAAATTTTGTGTGAATAGCATGGTAACTCACACATCGTAGACCCGATAACTTATGTACACCGGTCCTATTAAGTTTGGCGACGGGGGTGGGGGGGGGGGGGGGTTGATGAAATATCTCCACATACACCCAATAATTTTTACGCGTCACAAACCTGATTATAGGTGGCCAACAGGCCGACCCGGGTAGGACACAACCCGACACACACCCAAACAGTCCTAGACTGGCACGACCCGCAAAGTTCCATTTATAAAGCGAGTCATGCCATGTCGGCATGTGGACCTCACCCTACGGCCGAGGCACATCATCGATGGTAGGCAGTATTGTAGACATGATAATTTACTTACAAATATCATGGTAAATTTTCGACCCAGGCAAGAAAAAGATAGTTGAAATACCTCCGGTGACTTCAGTGTAAACACCATGATAAGTTAGTACTACGGGCATGGTAACTTCTGACCTGAAAAAAAAAAGTCGTCGAAACATATCAACATGGGATCTAGTTTCGAAGGTCTCGTCGCGACGAGTCCTTTATGTGAAAACAATTTTTCGATCGGAGCGACGGTTTGAGCTACAAAACATTTTGAATTTTCCGATAGAAAAAATCTATCGCTGACATCACTTGTTTTCTTTTGTTACTTTAGCTTCCACGCATGCGTAAGAGAGAAGCCAGTGTGGCTGCATGTGGTGTTGTAGGAGAGAGATCCTGCATGCAACACACGATTAGGAAATGCGAGCGTGCGGGCGTGATTAGCGAGCGGGGAAAGCAATTGTTCGTATCTGTCTTTAAAATCAGAACGTTCGGTAGTTAGTAAAGTCCATTATATATTACAATATATTAAAGCTACTAAGCCAGCCCCTACCAGGTGCATCCGCCGTTGTAGCCGGGGACTCTCCCTGAGCCGACACGTGGCACAACTAAACAATACACCAGTATAAATAGTTATCGTGTATTTTTTAAGAAACACGGTACAATTAAAATCGCTCACATACACGACACTACAATCATCCCTATGAATGTAAACACGCACACTCTACATCTATGAGCACCTCCAAGAGACTGATCCGACACAACATCTTGGGATTGATAAAGTCGCTGGATACGTTTTTGTACACGAGACACAATTGAACAGTACACCGGAATAAATAGTGATCATATTTTTTAGCACTGTACACCCGGAAGTCGCTCACATACACAAACATAACATCACCCCTATGAACGCGCACCCTACCCCTATGAGCACCTCTGAGGCACTGATCCGGCACATCATCTTGAGATTAACGAAGTCGCACATACACCTTCATGTCGACGGGAACGTCTCCTCTCACTGAACGCACATCGCCGGAAGGCCTGAAATAAATTCAGGAAAATGCGAGCATCACTAGTAGAAAAAGGCCCATTTGTCTCGGTTCCAGAGGCCCATTTGTCCCGGTTCTGGAACCGGGACTAAAGCCCAAAACCTTTAGTCCCGGTTTGCTTACGAATCGGGACCAAAGGCCCACCACGTGGCCGCTGCGGGGAGCCCAGGCAGGAGGACCTTTAGTCCCGGTTGGTAACACCAACCGGGACCAAAAGGCATCCACGCGTCAGCATCTGGCAGGAGCTGGGTTTTTGTTTTTTTAAAGGGGGGGGGGGGGTTTAGGGGGTTTTGTAGGGTTAATTTAGGGGTTTCATATTGTGTTAGCTAGCTAATAGAGAGAAGTGTCCTCTCTTTCTCCGTGCTTGGTCGACGCTAGCTACTATAGAGAGAACTCGACACGCTAGCTAGTAAGCAAATGAAGGAACCATTAAGTACATAAGATCGTCATGAACATATACAGAGAGAAGTGATCGACCTCTCTTTCTCCGAGAGATTGATCGAACAACAAGTTTTCGTATATCTATCCGACGCTACTACATATATACAATATAACATCTTTTACAATCCCTAACATCATGTACCTAAGATCCAATCACAAATTCGCATGGTATTCTCCGTCTTTAGGTATGACGTGGTCAAGAAATAATCCCGCCAATTCCTCTTGAATTGCTCGTATGCGATCATGTGGTAGGAGTTCATCCCGCATCTGCCAGATCTAATTTAAAGAAGGGGGTCAATACATGCATATATATTAATAAAAATCAACACAATTGATGGTAATATATAAAATAAAATTGTGAATATTATTTACGTACTTCAAATTGTTTGTCAGAGAAGCCCTGCTCAGAGGTCGAGTGGCGAATGAACTCGCATACGTAGTATGCACATAAAGAAGTCCCTTCTTTCTGGTACAAGCACTTTACGAGAATAGAGTTCAATCAAACTGATAAGCAAGCATGGTAATGATATATTGATGAAAATTTGAATCAATTAGAGATGCGCGGAACTAGCTAGTACTACTTACTTTGGGGTGCGTAAATCGCAACTCCGAGTTTAGACCAGGAACCTTTCGGGTGAACTTCTTCCAAACCCTGCCAGGCAAAGAAAATGATTACTTAATATCAAGAAATTAACGAAAGTTGCATGCCGATATGGTCCCGGTATTGACTGAACTTACTTCTTGAGCATTGCAGTCATGTCCGCATAATTCTCGGGATCTTTACGTCTCGAGTCTAAGACAGTTACTAATGCCCCGTCAAGCTTAATGGATAGCAGAATAAAGTGGTAACTGCGCACGCATATATAACTCATCAATTACATTACTTAACCTCGAGTAAGCGAAACCGAGTATACAGAGAAGACAACAACACTCACTTGAAGTTGTAAGGAAAGAGTATTTCCCTTTTGTTTTGATGTATAAGGAACGACTTTAGCAAGTTCTTCTCGGTCTCTTTGATTGAGTTTCGTACCGTCCATTCATTTACGGCATCTGGGCTAATGAACCCAACGTCGAAGATTCCTAGTTTTTTGCATTCGACGATCTTCAATCTGCATAATATAGTGAGGATAATTATATATACATGCAATGAACAAGCTGAGCTAGAGACTTAACTATAGAAGTAATACTTACAGACAGTAGGCAGTCATGAGTTGTTTGTCGAGGGCCCGTTGATTGTATAACTGAAATAACTCCACAAATTCAACAGGCATCACGGAAAGTCCAATGAATTCGTGCTCTGGTTTCACTGCCATATACATAGTGTCTCTCCCAGACTCCCTGCAGGTTTTCATGTACCACTCATGCAATTTGTACATCATCGTTGTTAGAGGAGGATGATCAGGTTTGACGAGAGGCTTCCCGTGCAAGTATTCATATTCTTCTTTTGTTACCTCAGCCGTTTGAAAAATTACATCATCCCCCAAGTAATCACCAGGATTGGTACCGGGCACCATCCCCGGATGATTAGCGACGATATCGCTAGACACCTTGAGCGGGGGGCACGATTGCTTCTCCTGATCGCCAAGCTGGGGAATTGTTTTCCCACTTCTTCGTTCTGCTAACCTGATATCACTAGAAGTACTTCCCGACCGCCGCGCTTCTTCATATGTCTTTTTAATAATCCGGACATAGTTGGAATCCGGCGGAGGCGGTGGTGGTCGCTTCAGGGCATCGATAGTGCGCTTCACTTTCACCGGATCTAGCTTCTCCTTCGGAGGTGGAGTTTTCTTTGCAAAATGGGCCCTCAATTGGGCCTGACATATCTCCTCGTTTTCAGACTCGGTCCTCTCATATGGTAACTTTTCCAGAGGCTTGAGAGATGGACCGTATCTGTATTCCCTCCCGCCTCTGCTTCTACTGCTAGCCGCCGGAGCGGCGGCGTCTCTCTTCCGTCGTTGCTTACGAGGCGGAGAAGGAGGCGGAGTGCTCCGACGCGCCGGAGGAGCCGGAGCGGCGGCGTCTGTCTTCCGCCGTTGCCGACGAGGCTGAGGAGGAGGCGTACTACTCCGACGTGCCGGAGTAGGCGAAGGAGGAGGCGGAGTGCCCTCACGCGTCGGAGGAGCCGGAGAAAGAGGCGGGGTGCCCTGATCACTCGCCGGAGGAGGAGGAGGAGGAGGCGGAGTGCCCTGACTCGCCGGAGGAGGAGGAGGAGGCGGAGGTGTCCAGTTTGGAAGCTTGATGTACTCCTTCTGCCATAGACATGTACTCCTCAGGGCATGACCCAGCCGATTCTCCCCTTCACCTGTAGAGTGGTCAAGCTCGAGCTCCTCAAATCCCTCCATTACTTTATCCACCATCACAACAGCATAGCCATGTGGAATCGGACGGCAGTGAAAAGTTCCGTTGGGTTGAGGAGGTGCAACAGAGCCGACAGCCGCCAATAAAGTGAGGTTCCGGCATTTCGTCATAAGCTTGCAATGTTGAGCCTCCGTGATAGTATCCACGGGGTAGCTAGGAGACGTGAAGTCAGGCTGAACGGGCTCCGTGGAAGCGACGCTGCTTCTCTGCTGAGATGGCGGGGTAGCTTCTGGGGTAGCTTCGTGCCGCTGAGATGATTGGCCGGCAGCTCGCTGGCTCTCAGCTTCCTCTAGCTTTTGTAGTCTTGCATTGAGCTTCTGAATTTCGCTCAGCTCCGCTTTCCTCTTTCTCTCCCGGCTTCTGTAACCGCCTGCGTCAGGAAACCCAACCTTCCACGGAACGGAGCCTGGTGTGCCTCGTGTTCGTCCAGGGTGCTCAGCATTCCCTAGGGCCTCAGTCAACTCGTCCTTCTCTCTGTCGGGAATGAACGTCCCTTCCTGCGCTGCGGTGATATACTCCTGAAGCTTGTTCATGGTTATTGCAAGTTGCTCGTTCGTCCAACGGCACTTCCCTGTTTTAGGGTCCAAAGTTCCCCCAACCCCAAAGAACCAAGTTCTTGAACGGTCTGGCCAGTTCAATGTCTGTGGTATGACGTTTTTAGCAATCAGGTCATTCTCAGCTTTGTCCCACAACGGCCGGGCTTTGAGGTAGCCACCTGACCCCGTGTGATGGTGATACTGCTTCTTTGCAGCATTGATCTTGTTTGTCTCTGACATTTTCTTACTCTTGTCCGATGTCTTGTAGGCCACAAATGCGGGCCAGTGATCTCCTATCTTCTCAAATCGGCCGGTGAATTCTGGAGTCTTCCCTTTGTCGACAAACTTTGATTTCAACTCATTCTTCCACCTCCTGAATAGATCTGCCATCTTCTTAAGAGCACACGCCTTGACCATTGGCTCTATAACTGGCTTATTCGCATCCTCCTCTGGCGGTAGGGTGAAATTTGCCTTCAGCGCGGTCCAAAGATCATGTTTCTGTCTATCGGTGACATAATCACCATCAGGGGCGCCGTCCTTAGGCTTATTCCATTGCTTGATGCTGATCGAGATGTAGTCCCTAACAATAGCTCCGCACTGAGCAGAAAATGCGTCCTTGGTCCGCTTGGGTTCAATCGGATGGCCATCGTGCGCGAGTGCTGTGATCGTGAACTTTTCATCCTTGCGCAACCTCTTCTTCGGGCCTCGTCTCGTTACCGAAGTTTGGCTCGATCCGGAGGGCTATAAAAGAAGAAAGAAGAGTTAATATATCAAAACAATTAATGCATCAATTAGCTAGTCAGCACAGGCTTAATTAATATATATACCTCGTCGGACTTTGCAATAGCTCCCTCCTCCGTTCGGTCACCGGAGCCGTCATCATGGTCTTCTTCTTCCTCCGGCATTCGGTCACCGGAGCCATCATGATCATGTCCTTCCTCCTCCATTGTTCGATCACCGGAGCCGTCATCCTCTCCTTCCAGACCATCGGTGTCGTTGAGAAATGACAAGACATCACGTCCGTCGCGGATTATATCCCCCAACAACTGTTCTTGTTCCAAGTCTCTTTGATCCATAGTTTCTGCAAATATTACAACATGGCAAAAAATTGGATCAACTTGTGCACATCCATAATGGGGGCATTCTTGATAAATCTATGTTACCGGAGTTTTCTTCTTTTAACTTGGTAAATTTGGGTGGCCTCGACAACGCTTCTAGGGTTTGGGGTGGCCTCGACAACACTTCTAGGGTTTGGGGTGGCCTCGACAATGCTTTTTCAGTCCCGGTTTAGCGAGAGGGGGTTGATCGATCGACGTCCCCCCTCATGTTGGAGAATTACCGGAGTTTTCTTCTAGGGGTTTGGGTGGCCTCGAGAGTTTGTCGGGTAGGGGCGGGAGGGGGTAGGAGATCGACAACGCTTTTTTTCTAGGGTTTGGGTGGCCTCGAGAGTTGGTCGCCCGATATGTCCGACGTCCGCCCTCATGTCGAAGTTATCGGGGAGTGGGTAGATCGACAACGACGTCGCTCTTTCTTCTATGAATAAAAAAAAACATCATCTCTAGAGCACGAGAGCTCCGATCGAGACTATTCCGGATCCGTTGGAAAACTCTCGGGGAGCCGATGCCAACATGATGATAGCGGGGGGGGGGGGGTGCTCCCATGGCCTTGTTGGCATCTCTAGAAACATACATCTATGATCCCTCATACATACAAAACATACATCTATAATCCCTCATACATACATACATACAAACAAAAAATACATCTAAAAAATACATCTAAAAAAATACATATATGATTCCTCATACATACATACATCTAATAAAAATACTCCCTCATACATACATACATCTAATCTATGAACAAATTATGAACAAAAAAACAGCATATAAAAAAAAACAGAGGGGGCAGGGGCGGCGAGCTCACTGGGGGCGGCGAGGCGACGGCGACGTCGGGCGGGCAGGGGCGCGGCGACGGCGACGAGGCAGGCTCGGGGGCACGCGCGGCGACGGGGAGAAGGGAGAGGCGACGGCGACGGCGACGTCGGTGGCGGCGAGGCGACGGCGACGTCGGGGACGGCGAGGCGACGGCAACGTCGGGCGGGCAGGGGCGCGGCGACGGCGACGAGGCAGGCTCGGGGGCACGCGCGGCGACGGGGAGAAGGGAGAGGCGAAGGCGACGGCGACGTCGGGGGCGGCGAGGCGACGGCGACGTCGGGCGGGCAGGGGCGCGGCGACGGCGACGAGGCAGGCTCGGGGGCACGCGTGGCGACGGGGAGAAGGGAGAGGCGACGGCGACGGGGAGAAGGGAGAGGCGACGGCGACGGGGCAGTGCGGCAGCCTGGCGGCGACGGGGGAGAGGAGAGATCGAAGGAAGTGAATCGAAAAATTGCAAAGTGTTGTTTATATACCTAGGGAATTGGTCCCGGTTGGTGGCACCAACCGGGACTAAAGGCCCCCCTTTGGTCCCGGTTCGAACCACCAACCGGGACCAAAGGTGTTTTTCGCCAGCTCAAAGGGCGGGAAGGTCAACCCTTTGGTCCCGGTTGGTGGCACGAACCGGGACCAAAGGGTGGTATTGGTCCCGGTTGGTGCCACCAACCGGGACGAAAGGGTGACATTCGTCCCGGTTGGTGGCACCAACCGGGACCAAAGGGCTGCGGCTGGCACCGGTGAATGTTTAGTCCCACCTCGCTAGCTGAAGGGCGCCGAAACCGGTTTATAAGCGCTGGTGTGCCTCCCCTATCGAGCTCCTCTCTTATGCAGGCTTTCGGGCCTAAACCACGCACTGCCTGTGGGCCTACTGTGCCCTGTGGCAGGCCCGGTAGGTGGCAATTTTTTATTTTTTTCCAGTATTTTTGTTTTGTTTTTTCCTTTATTTATTTTTTTAAATTTTTTTCCAGTATTTTTCTTCTGTTATTTTAGTTCATTCTTTTTAACAAATAAATAATTTGATAATTTTAGTTAATATTTTAGTTGATTCTTTTTAGTTCATTCTTTTTAACAAATAAATAATTTGATAATTTTAGTTAATATTTTAGTTGATTCTTTTTAGTTCATTCTTTTTAACAAATAAATAATTTGATAATTTTAGTTAATATTTTAGTTGACTCTTTTTATTTCATTTTTTTAACAAATAAATAATTTGATAATTTTAGTTAATTTGATAATTTTAGGCGGCATTTTTTTTATTTTTTTCCAGAATTTTAGGCGGCACTTCAAATGAACTCTAAAAAGGTTGAAAGTTGGCATGGTATCATCAATTCACCCACATAGCATGTGCTAAAAAGTTGAGAGGGTTACGGCAAAAACTGGATGCACTTCGTGTACAAAATGGACAATTTCTTTCGAAGTATTAGGGTTTCGGACGAAAACTCATCTGTTACAAAGGGATTTCATTTTTTTGAACTTATTTGAACTCCAGACTTTGTGTGTGTTCAAAATGCACCATTCAAAGCCACATCATCAATTTTCAACCCTTTCTGAATTCATTTGGTATTTTTCATGCACTTACTGATTTTTTTGAGCTAAATGACCCTGAAATTGAAAAGCACTGTAAATGAACTCTGAAAAGATTGAAAGTTGGCATGGTATCATCATTTCACCCACATAGCTTGTTATAAAAAGTTGAGAGGGTTACGGCAAAAACTGGATGCACTTCGTGTACAAAATGGACAATTTCTTTCGAAGTATCAGGGTTTCGGACGAAAACTCATCTGTTACAAAGGGATTTCATTTTTTTGAACTTATTTGAACTCCAGACTTTTTGTGTGTTCAAAATGCACCATTCAAAGCCACATCATCAATTTTCAACCCTTTCTGATTTCATTTGGTATTTTTCATGCATTTACTGATTTTTTTGAGCTAAATGACCCTGAAATTGAAAAGCACTACAAATGAACTCTGAAAAGGTTGAAAGTTGGCATGGTATCATCATTTCACCCACATAGGATGTTATAAAAAGTTGAGAGGGTTACGGCAAAAACTGGATGCACTTCGTGTACAAAACGGACAATTGAGCATCATCCTTTCTATTTGTCTTTTATTTCTTTCTAAGTGTCTTTGTAAAAATGGAGTTGGAAAAACGAAATATACCGTCAGAAAATGAAAGGATTTCTAGATAGATCAACAAAACACACGGTTTCCCCTGCATACAGCCCGACAGTGGCTCGTGAGTGCCTGCATATGAAATGCACCGTCGGACCGTATGCAGGGAATCCGAAAGATTTGTATTCGGTCGATGAACTAAATGATTTCTAGATAGATCAACAAAACACACGGTTTCCCCTGCATACAGCCCGACGGTGGCTCGTGAGTGCCCACATATGAAATGCACCGTCAGACCGTATGCAGGGAATCCGAATGATTTGTATTCGGTCGATGAACTAAATGATTTCTAGATAGATCAACAAAACACACGGTTTCCCCTACATACAGCCCGACGGTGGCTCGTGAGTGCTCGCATATGAAATGCACCGTCAGACCGTATGCAGGGAATCCGAATGATTTGTATTCGGTCGATGAACTAAAGGATTTCTAGATAGATCAACAAAACACACGGTTTCCCCTGCATACAGCCCAACGGTGGAAATATGAAATGCACCGTTGGACCGTATGCAGGGAATCCGAATGATTTGAATCCGAATGAGTACACACACTAAGTGTCGAACATGTCCGAGAGGTGGGTTATATATAGGGTCGTGTGCCTCTTTAGTCCCGGTTGCTAGCACGAACCGGGACTAGTCGTTATAGTGCTGATCCAACAGCTCACAAGCGCTTGAAAGAAACACACGATCCGTGTGCTTCTTCCTGATTGGTACGACCTTCACCGCCCAAGGTTATAAAGAGTTGAGAGGGTTACGGCAAAAACTGGATGCACTTCGTGTACAAAACTGACAATCTCTTTCAAAGTATTAGGGTTTCATACGAAAACTCATCTGTTACAAAAGGCATTTCATTTCTTCACATGTAACTACAATGATATAGTTGTGGAGAGAAAGTCTTCACTTTTTCTTCGCTTGTGTCCTTTGCTTATTGCGCCGTAACCATGGATAATCTTCATCGTTTAAGAGGGTGCTTGGGTCAGCCTTGACTTTGAAGGGAGGAATTTCATGAAACTTTTCATAATCTTCAGACATGTCTGTCTTGCCCCCCAATCCCACGATGTCTCTTTTTCCTGAAAGAACTATGTGGCGCTTTGGCTCATCGTATGATGTATTCGCTTCCTTATCTATTCTTTTTCTCGGTTTGGTAGACATGTCCTTCACATAGAAAACCTGCGCCACATCATTGGCTAGGACGAATGGTTCGTCTGTGTACCCAAGATTGTTCAGATCCACTGTTGTCATTCCGTACTGTGGGTCTTCCTGTACCCCGCCTCCTGACAGATTGACCCATTTGCACTGAAACAAAGGGACCTTGAAATCATGTCCATAGTCAAGTTCCCATATGTCCACTAGGTAACCATAATATGTGTCCTTTCCCCTATTGGTAGCTGCATCAAAGCGGACACTACTGTTTTGGTTGGTGCTCTTTTGATCTTGGGCGATCGTGTAAAATGTATTCCCATTTATCTCGTACCCTTTGTAAGTCAATACAGTCGAAGATGGTCCCCTGGCCAACGAGTACAGCTCATCAGAAACAGTGTTGTCACTCATGAGACGTGTTTGCAACCAACTGCCGAAAGTCCTGATGTGTTCATATGTAATCCAGTCGTCACACTGCTCCGGGTGTTTGGAGCGCAGAATATTCTTGTGTTCATCGACATACGGGGTCACCAAGGTAGAATTCTGTAGAACTGTGTAGTGTGCTTGAGACCAAGAATGCCCGTCCCTACATATTATTGAGTCCGCTCCTAGCGTGCCTTTTCCAGTCAGTCTCCCCTCATACAGTGATTGAGGGAGACCAATCTTCTTAAGGTCAGGAATGAAGTCAACACAAAACCCAATGACATCCTCTGTTTGATGGCCCATGGAGATGCTTGCTTATGGCCTAGCGCGGTTACGAACATATTTCTTTAAGACTCCCATGAACCTCTCAAAGGGGAACATATTGTGTAGAAATACAGGGCCCAGAACGACAATCTCGTCGACTAGATGAACTAGGACGTGCGTCATGATATTGAAGAAGGACGGTGGGAACACCAGCTCGAAACTAACAAGACATTGCACCAAATCACTCCTTAACCTTGGCAGGATTTCTGGATCGATCACCTTCTGAGAGATTGCATTGAGGAATGCACATAGCTTCACAATGGCTAATCGAACGTTTTTGGTAGAAGCCCCCTCAATGCAACCGGAAGCAGTTGCGTCATAATCACGTGGCAGTTATGAGACTTTAGGTTCTGGAACTTTTTCTCTGCCATATTTATTATTCCCTTTATATTCGACGAGAAGCCAGACGGGACCTTCATACTGAGCAGGCATTCAAAGAAGATTTCCCTCTCTTCTTTGGTAAGAGCGTAGCTGGCAGGACCTTCATACTGCTTTGGATGCATGCCGTCTTTTTCATGCACACGTTGCTGTTCCTCCCGTGCCTCCGGTGTATCTTTTGTCTTCCCATACACTCCCAAGAAGCCTAGCAGGTTCACGCAAAGATTCTTCGTCACGTGCATCACGTCGATTGCAGAGCGGACCTCTAGGTCTTTCCAATAGGGTAGGTCCCAAAATATAGATGTCTTCTTCCACATGGGTGCGCGTCCCGCATCGTCAGTCGGAACAGATAGTCCGCCAGGACCCTTTCCAAATATTACTTGTAAATCATTGACCATATCAAGTATGTGATCACCAGTACGAAGGGCGGGCTTCTTCCGGTGATCTGCCTCACCTTTGAAATGCTTTCCTTTCTTTCGACATTGATGGTTGGTCGGAAGAAATCGATGATGCCCCAGGTACACATTCTTCCTGCATTTGTCCAAATATATACTGTCGGTGTCATCTAAACAGTGTGTGCATGCGTGGTATCCGTTGTTTGTCTGTCCTGAAAGGTTACTGAGAGCAGGCCAATCGTTGATGGTTACAAACAGCAACGCATGTAGGTCAAATTCCTCCTGTTCGTTCTCATCCCACACACGTACACCTCTTCCATTCCATAGCTGTAAAAGTTCATCAACTAATGGCCTTAGGTACACATCAATGTCATTGCCGGGTTGCTTAGGGCCTTGGATGAGCACTGACATCATAATGAACTTCCGCTTCATGCACAACCAAGGAGGAAGGTTATACATACATAGAGTCACAGGCCATGTGCTATGCTTGCTGCTCTGCTCCCCAAAAGGATTAACGCCATCTGCACTTAAACCAAACCATACGTTCCTCGGGTCACCTGTAAAGTCGCTCCACTTTCTCTCGATCTTTCTCCACTGCGACCCGTCAGCGGGTGCTCTCAACTTCCCGTCTTTCTTACGGTCTTTTTTGTGCCATTGCATCAACTCGGCATGCTTTTTGTTTCTGAACAGACGTTTCAACCATGGTATTATAGGAGCATACCACATCACCTTGGCAGGAACCCTCTTCCCGGTGCGCTGGCCCTCAACATCACCAGGCTCATCTCTTCTGATCTTATACCGCAATGCACCGCATACCGAGCATGCGTTCAAATCCTCGTACGCACCGCGGTAGAGGATGCAGTCATTAGGGCATGTATGTATCTTCTGTACCTCCAATCCTAGAGGGCATATAACCCTCTTTGCTTCGTACGTACTGCCGGGCAATTCGTTATCCTTTGGAAGCTTCTTCTTCATTATTTTCAGTAGCGAACTAAATCCCTTGTCAGATACACCATTGTCTGCCTTCCATTGCAGCAATTCCAGTGTGGTACCGAGCTTTCTGTTGTCATCTTCGCAATTTGGGTACAACCCTTTTTTGTGATCCTGTAACATGCGATCGAACTTCAGCTTCCCCCTTTCACTTTCGCATTCTCTCTGTGCATCAACAATGACCCGGCGAAGATCATCATCGGGCACATCGTCTGGTTTCTCTTGATCTTCAGCTTCCCCCATTGCAGCATCACCGTATTCAGGGGGCGGGTAGTTGTCGTCATCCTCTTCTTCTTCGTTGTCTTCCATCATAACCCCTCTTTCTCCGTGCTTGGTCCAAACATTATAGTGTGGCATAAAACCCTTCTGAAGCAGGTGGAAGTGAAGGGTTTTATAGTTGGAGAAAGCCTTCGTATTCTCACAGACAGTACATGGACAATGCATAAAACCATTCTGCTTGTTTGCCTCAGCCGCTTCGAGAAAATTATGCAGGCCCTTAATATACTCGGAGGTGCGTCGGTCACCGTACATCCATTGCCGGTTCATCTGCGTGCATATCATGAATAGAGAAGTGACCAAATTAATAGAAATTCATCATCACATTAAAGCCAAAGTACAGTAGTGACCAAAATAAATACATAACGTTCATACATAGTTCTCATTATTGAACAACATATAGCTCTCTAGAGCATCTAATTAAAACATACATTGAAACTAGAAAATTTAAATGCAACAACAAATGCGATCATAACCGCAACTAAGGTACCAATTGATCCAACGGCATAATGATACCAAGCCTCAGTATGAATGGCATATTTTCTAATCTTTCTAATCTTCAAGCGCATTGCATCCATCTTGATCTTGTGATCGTCGACGACATTGGCAACATGCAACTCCAACTTCATCTTCTCCTCTTCAACTCTTTGTAATTTTTCTTTCAAGTAATTGTTTTCTTTTTCAACCAAATTTAACTTCTCGACAAGAATTTCTATGTCGGTTGGAATTTCCAGGTCACATACCTCCTAGATTAAAAAATCTATGTCACGTTGGTCGGCATAATTGTCATAAACACTAAATAAAACAAATAGTTATAAAAGATAATATATACCACATCCGAATCATAGACCGGACGAGGGCCGATGTGGGCGGATACCATGACCATGGCACTATATAATAACAAACAATAATAAAAGTAAGAAAATTACACAAGTATCTATCTAAATGATACAAGTAAGAACTTTTTTCTTTTAGAAAGAAGATAAGAAGAAGAGGCTAACCACGGTGGTGCCGGCGCCGAGATGGGCGCGTGCGATCGACGGTGGTGAGGACGGGGACGGGACAGGACGGACCGCCAAACCTAAACAAATCTTGTGGAAAATGGAGCTTGGACAAGGAGCTTCGAGAGGAGAAAGCTTAAGTGTGGTTCGGGCATTTCATCGAACACCTCATGTGCATAGGAGGTGAGCTAGAGCACCACAAAGCTCTCCCACGGCCGGCCAAAAAAAGTGAGCAGTGCATTGCTCTGCTCGCGGGCAGGGGGTATATATAGGCCGACCATTGGTCCCGGTTTGTGGCTGGAATAGGGACTAAAGGACACCATTTGGTCCCGGTTCCAGCCACAAACCGGGACCAATGGTTGTGGGCCAGGAGCCAAGCCCATTGGTCCCGGTTCGTGTCTGGAACCAGGACCAAAGGGGTCAGACGAACCGGGACCAATGGCCCACGAGGCCCGGCCGGCGCCCTGGCCTCACGAACCGGGACCAATGCCCCCATGAGTCCCGGTTCGTGAGTGAACCGGGATTAATGGGCTTCCCAGGGCTAGACCAAAGCCCTGTTATGTACTAGTGCATCAATATCAAGTTAGGACTTGAACTCTGGTGGGCAAGGGATACCACTATCCTACTAACCATCCAACCACATATTGGTTTGTAAATAATGATCGTATATGAACAGTAATCTTAGGTGAACGGTAAATTTATATAAGCAGTACTCTCGATGACCAGTGACAAATATAAACAGTAATTGTATTTAACTATTGCTGCTGCAGGAATAGTGACTCATATGAATAGTATTTTCAATAAAAAAATACAAGACGATTCCAAATAATCCGGCAAAATTACCAAATAAATTATATCTGAAAACGAATATTACATAGAACATGAGATACCATTCTAAATTTATTTATTTTTGCGTCAAGACGCTATTTGACAAGCTCAAAAGAAAACAAATTAGGTTTTTTTTATCTGCTTGTGTTGTAA
This sequence comes from Elymus sibiricus, assembly GCA_039707655.1. Classification (NCBI taxonomy): domain Eukaryota; kingdom Viridiplantae; phylum Streptophyta; class Magnoliopsida; order Poales; family Poaceae; genus Elymus; species Elymus sibiricus. The sequence continues at coordinate 524,918,486 of CM077665.1, forward strand.
AGTCTTACTTCATAAATTCAAATTGGTCATAAATAATAAAATTTTACACATAACTAAATTGGTATATACAACGATCATATACACATTATTATTGTCTACAATTCAATGTCCTTTCAATTTTAGTTATAGGTCTACTCGCAAAGTAACTCACTTAATCTTCTGTCTTTCCACAGTAAACCCATGTTTTTACAAACTCCAATAAATAAATACATAAAGTATTTTAGAGACTACATCCAATTGGAATGTCCTTATCAATACAGATTAGCGACATGAGCATAAATTAGGGACAAGATTCACATTACCATGTCGTCCAAAAGATATGTGCTACTTTATTTTTTATCACTCATTTATGCCATCAACGCTAATACAATCGACATGAACTATGATATTCTTATGCAATAAGTTAACAAAATTCATAATTCTTGACCATTTGAGCATGTCAAATATTTGCCCGACTACTTTGATTGTGAACTATGTTTGCTCAGCCCGGTAGTCCGACTCACCAAAAGATAATGATGCAACTACTCGCATTGTTTTCTCCCAAGGATATTGTTGTTTCTCAATGTATAATACACAACTCTCGCTTCAGGAACGTCATTTTTTATGTAATATGATATAGTATCTGATTTGTAATTTCATAAACAATGCTCATTGTTCCTGTAAGAATCTTAAATTATTTCTTGCATAGTAGTCATTGCATATGTACTAGATAGAATGCATAGAATGACACTAAAGCAAGTTATAGAAGAGATGAAATTTGAAAACAATTACATAACTTATAAAGCACAAGAAATACAAACTAACTTAATGGCTTTCAGTATCTTAGCATCACCCACTGTAGTACTAGGTTTCTGCCTGTAAATTTTGTTAAATCTTAAATTTGCACGCTTCCATAAGAAATTCCTTCTGATAATGTCATCAAAAGTAGTGATCTTAATATGCAATATTCAAACATAGCATCCTCGACATTGAATTAATAATACAAGAATCTATGAAGTTCAAGATTGGCTTGCTGACGACTCATTTATTCTTCTATTGCCATCATTTGATGAGAAGCCAAGACTATTTGAAGAGACGCCAAAACTTCTATTTTTGAAAAAAAAGTCAATCTTTAGTAGTGATGTGTGACAAACGTGATTGGGCCCCATTGCCGATGGGAGGTCGGCGCCTTGAGCTCGCGCTGGCCCCGATGCGGGACTAAAATATGAATAGCTTTTGCTATGGATCTTCGTAGTGAACTCACCCACAAGAGTCGGTTTGTTCATTTAACTTACAAGTAAAACGACCTCCAGATTGCATCTCAAGTACTTAATGTGGTCATATTATGAGTAGTACAACTCATAGAAAGCAGGACTATTTTCTCGCATGATTAAATCTTTTATGTACCATTCATAGATGAATTAGTTGCGTACGGATTGTTGCATCTCCAAGGCTTCTTGTGACGAAGATTCATAGTCATGTTGAATACATGGTTGTCGAAGAACCCTGTGATGTTAATTAGTTCAATCATTAGGAGCAACGGTGTCCGTTGAAGTAGAGTAGGATTGGGCGAAATAGTGAGAATTGAATTTAGTATCTCTCCTTCTTCATATAGATAAAGTGGTAGAGCTCCTGATTATTGGTTTGTTTCTTTTCCCAAAAGATGTCTTCTTTGGTAGTGTCTATGGACGATTGCTTAGACCATATTTTTGGTGCCATATTCTAAATCCCGTGATAATTCAATTTCCATAATTTTGTTTGAATGTTTAACAAGTATTATGTTCAGGTGGTTGATTCTTTGGAGTCTCATTTGTTGAATGTTGCAGTGGAGATCCCACATAATGCCAACTTGCAAATTATACAAGTTTGCCGAGATGAGCGAGGAAAAAGTGGTTCTCTATTTCACCGATCACTGGGAAGCCATGCAAGCATTAGATATGCATATAAAGGAGACACTCCATATGTGAATGGTGTAGCATATCGCTTAACAATTGATCTTCGGCAGTCAAATCTAATAGCGAAACAAAAAGATCAAATGATTACAATATGTACAAAAAGGCTTCCTCTATATAAATCATTACAACCAGCTCGACCGCAAACCCATTATAATTTCTTTTCTCATGTTAAAATAAAAAACATGCATGCATGCATGGGATGAGGCACTGGCGCGGCGTGCCGCCGCGCCTTCTGCCTGCTAGTTAACATATATTAAAGCTGCTAAGCAGCGCCTCTTCTCGTGTGTTTGCCATAGTGAGCCAAGTTGCTTCCTTCATTGACACATGTTGAGTTGGTTTTTCTTTTTTTCCTACTTTTTTATTTTATCTGTTAATCATTTTTAGAGGCTATTAAAATATAGACGTGGGCTTGCTATTCACATCAATTTCCCTCGTACGTTCTACTCCCTCCATTCCTAAAGTTAAGCTTTTTTAGAGATTTCAGTACGAACTATATACGGAGTAAAATAAATTAATCTACACTATTAAATACGTCTATTCATACGTAGTCCGTATTTGAATTGTATTTTAGTAACGAAAAAATACATAGCCGTGAGGTCTTCTATGAGCGACATATGTGTCTGGTTTTTCTCTGGTTTACTCTTGGTTTTTTGTAACACTGTTTATTCTTGATTTTGCACTGTGTCTAGACCAAGGGAAAAATAGCACGCTTTATCATTGCTAATAGCAAGCTATAGCGTTCTGAGCAATTTCTCGCTAAATAAATCAGTGTATAATGTCTCGCTAACAATGTATTTTAAAGGTAGCGCCATAGCACACTAATTTTTCCATTGGTTTAGACTAGACTAGATGTTTCTCACGAACTTCAGAAACCGCGCAAGTCTCACCCTATCACTTTATCATCACACACCGGTCTAGCGAAACCGCGTTTTCTTCTCTTCTTTCTCTTCCCGGTTCAAATCCACCCTTCCATATGCATCAGAAGCGTCGACTCCCCCATGGCTGTCGAACGATGCCCCGCCTCTCCCTATGGGAGAAGAGCACCGCATGCGCCCAACCTCGCCCACTCAACCGTGCCTACCTTAGCTGGCTATGTGAACCAGTGCGGCCGCCGACATGGATTTCTTGGGATGGGCTGCTCACACCTAATCTCACCATGAGGCACTCTCTGTCAATACTTCTCCCCGCTGGCCGCGGGGACCGACGCCACAAACTCGGCAACCATCCATTACCTGGCACCCCTCCGCCGACCCCCCGCCGACTTCTGCTACCTCGCAAACCTTACCTCGGTCGTCTCCCTTACTTCCCAGTTCCAGCGCCTTTCCTCGACCGATAACCTTGCCGACCGCCTCCATTACATCACGACAGATGCGTCCCTGACTTTAACTCTGGCAACCGCTTCCTCCTATTTGACCACATATGATTTTTCTTTCTCGCCGCGACCTGCGACCCATCGTTCTATGTGTTTTGGTGCAAGTAATATTTTGTTAGTTTCAGCTGCAATTTTTTAGATTTTGTAGGATATACATTTCACTATGCTACTTTCCTAAGAAAGAAGGTGTTCACAAATGTTGAATTTGATGCTTATCCCTTGTGGAATGAGTAGTAATAGTTTCTAGTTAGCATACAAAGGCTGATTGCCTAACATAATATAGTTTTATCATCTTAAAAAGGTTGTCAAATATTGTACAAATGAATGTTCATTAGCAAACCTTGGTAATAATGCTTGTGGTATTGGCAAATTGCATGGTGATTATATTTGATTAATTCTTCTACCTATTCAAAGGCTCTGCATTTATACGTTTGATTGATAATAGCAGGCTCGATCTGTTGAAAGACATAAATGATGAATAGAGATTGAGATGAATATGTGAGATTAGGATGAGTATGCGAGCTCCATTTCATTCCCGCATACAACAAAGCAAACCTTATATAACCAGCGATTTTGACTATTTGCAGCTATACACAATATAGTAAATGTATTGTCTACTTGACCATATGTTACAGTTCAAATGCATAAAAGGCTCATGATCTCATCTTCTGAATGCAAAAATTGAAATGAAATGAAGGTTCATGACCTGATGTTTTGAACATAGCGTCCTCTTCTATACAAAGAGTTCATCTACGATGCTTGGTAGCTTTACTATGCATGGTCTAAGGGACCGGATAATGTTCTACTAATTGTTACCATGTTATCTAATAGCCACATCAAATAAATGCAAAATATGAGAAATACTTGACATGTCCGTTTTAGTTGAGGTTAGTGAATTGTTTTTTCATTATCTTTTGTATAATGAAAGCCTTCAGTTCCCCTTTCTTACTACACTCAGTCTATTTGCTTCTGCGGAATAAATCAAATATATCTATAGTATGCTAATTAAGTCTGACAGAATTCATGTGTTCATTGTGTTGTTGAAGGTGCATTATGAAAGGACAATGAACAATAGATAGCATTCAATTTATTGGCATCTCCAAAACTTTTCGGCGTTCGACATCATGAGCGAAGTGGATAATTGGAAGGGAGCAATCACGTGAGGATAATATGCACTGACAGCTATGAAGCTAGAAAATCTTATTATGTTTACTTTACGAGGTATATAACCTTTTAGCCCAATGTTCACTTCAATTGTATTCCTCCGATCATATTTGTATGTATGTCATCAGAGTATATAATCGAACCAACAATTTATAATTATTTCGACAGTTCGTAATCTTCTCATGCTACTTAATAAAACTGAACATCATAAATTAAACACGAGCAATCAACGAATTAAGTTACAATTTAGCCAACAAACGGGCTCATACATGGGCGCGGCGTGGCGCCGCGCCTTCCGTCTGCTAGTTATCATCATGTCATGTAGACTGTACCCACGGCACGATCCTTCCTGTACAGCCCTGTATGACCTTCGTTCCTGAAGTTCCTGAACCATCCTTCGCTGAGTAGCTAGGTCCGTTAGTACATCCTCAAAGTACCCGGCCGACGTCCACACAAAGCACGGCGAGAACATAGACATTCCTCGGATCCCAATTGCCCCAAGCCCTTCTTCTACCGTGCGGCTTCTGTGATGATGCACATAGAGCGGAGACTTCACCACTCGGGCACTCGGTGCCCGGCGGCAGCGAAACCACGTTAACTCCTCGAGTAGGATAATTAGGGTTAGTACGTTTTGACCCAGTTTGCTTGCCTGAAGATAAGCGATGGCCATATCAAATCAAAACGTACAATTTTTTTTTTTGAGGGATGGCTTTATTAATTTAAACAACGCTTACATCATTCGCTAAAAGTCCAGAAATAAAATCGGGAGGTGCGTCCAACCACAAGTTTGGTGGATCAACACGTCTATTATGAGCTAGCGCATGGGCTACCATATTAGATTCACGGTTACAATGCTCTAATAAGACCTTTCCGAAGTCGTGAAGAAATGTTCGGCAAACGTCAAGAATAGGAGCAGCGATCATTGAATGGCCAGTATTCTGTTGAATTGCTTCCACAATGACTAAATTGTCCATCTGTACCAACAAAGAGTTGGCACCAATAGAACTGGCTAACTTGAGTCCCTCCACAAGTGCGGCTGCTTCCGCTGACACTACGTCTGCCACGTGTTCGAGTTTAGCCGTTGCCGCGCCCACAAACATACCGCTGCTATCCCTTATAATTGCCCCGCAAGCACCTGTATTCTCCTCTTCTGAGAACGCCGCATCAACATTAAGAATAAGTTGGCCCAGCATCGGTTTTCTCCATAGGTTCTGACGAGGGGTTGCTGCAGATTTGCTCGCTGCTCTCACAAAATTCAGACAAAGTGCACGGATAGACTGGCTTGATCGAACAGGAGTCTGAACCTCTTCCTGTCGCACAATTTGCCTTCTTCGCCACCATATATACCAGCTCGCCACAGCGATCAACTCAGTTAGATCAACCGAGTCCATATATTGTGTTTGATGCGCTGGGTCGCAGAGAAATATCTCCAGTATCTCCGCCCCCGATCTGCCAGGTGTAGCCACTTGTTTTATTATTTCTTGTACGCCTAGGCTCCTCCAAATCTCTTGAGCCTGGGTACACTTGAACGCCATATGTGCAACATCTTCCGCTTCTTTCAAGCAGAGGGGACATTGTCCTGATTGAGCTATATGCCTGTTCGCTAACACGCAGCAGCAAGGAATTGCATCATGTAAACATCTCCACAAGAATATTTTAATCTTACTTGGTACCTTTAAGCTCCAAAGTTTCTTCCACGCTGGGTGAGCCAAAGAGCCACTTATTCCAGAGGGATTTGAGTTACTTGATACGTAGGTTTCCTCCCATTGCCTGTAGTAGGCAGACCGGACAGAAAAAATGCCCGACTTTGTAAGGTGCCAAGAAACAAAATCTTCCGTATCATGATGAAAGATCGGAATTTGCAAAATCCTCTCCGCATCAATATGCCAAAAGTTGTCCCGTATTAGTGTTTCATCCCATTCTCCAGTGACAGGGTTTATAAGTTCATTCACCGTCGTCAGAACACAGTTGCCCCGGACTGTTACAATCTTTCTGGATATACTATTTGGTATCCAGCAATCTTCCCAGATGTTTATCTTCATCCCATTGCCTACCCTCCATATGCAGCCTTTCTTGAAAGTTTAGTCTAGGCTTCCATCACACGTTTATCTTTTCTTTACGTAATGGCATAGGTGAGTAATTTTCACAAACTTTTTTACCAAAAGGATATTTTCTAGATCAAACGGTTGTAATTATATGACGTATCAAACTAACAGTCCGATGTTTCTGATTATTGTGAGAATTTCTAGCTTAATTCCCTATTTTATACCCGTATTTTGCTTTTATAGTAGATAATAGATAGATAGATACCGTCTTATACATACAAATTAGACAAAATCGAGGTGACTTACACTCATTCTAGGAGAACATATGTATTATCACGATTCATTCAAAAAACAAATACCTCTATAATTTTGTCCAAATCTCACACGACTTGAGAGATATTACTTCACATCGTTGCTCATGTACGTAGCAGATTTATCAACAGTTCAACACGGGTTCCATAGGTCACAGTCCTTTTGTATGCAAATTTTATATACCATTATCATAAGGAGCTCGCCTTGGCGTCGCCCCCGCCCTGGGCGACTCGGGGGCTCTCCAACCCTAGGCGCCGCCGTCGCTGTGACACCCTGGTGTTATGCTACCGTGATCATTGTAATTAAGCTACAGTAATGATCATGAACAGTGCCTAGTTATTTCGCTAAGTGAAGTTTGATCAAGTTGGATTCAAAACCCAATTCAAATTCCAATGCAAATGCCCTGTGGTTTTATGTGATGAAATTAAATTTTCAAACATCAAAGAAAAAAATGTTCCAAAGTTGTGGAATATTCCAAAACAAATAATGTTGAGGAAACAACATCACCAAACTTCTGGTGTGGACCCCACCATCAATAACAGTAACTAAATGCATTTTAAAATGCATTTAAATCAATTATGAAAATACAAACAGATTCTAAAAACCCCCAAAGTTGTTGTGGACTTTTGGAATATTACAAAATATTAATTGGAACCAGTGGCACAATTTTTCTTAAAGGAATATTGCCCAAAAGAAATTAAAACAGAAACTGGAAAAAGAAAACAGAAAAGAAAACAGACAGAAAGAAAAAGAAAAAGGGGCAAAGCCCACTTACCTGGCCAACTGGGCCGAGCCAGGCCCAGCCCAACTCACCTGCTCCCCACCTCCATGTCGTCCCTGCCATGGCCGAGCTCGCCCGCGCTGGCCACCGCTCGCCACGGCGACGGGAGCAGGTGGCTGGGGATAAGGACGGCCCCGTCCCTCCCCCCTGGCCTTCCTGGCTACTCCTCCCCCTCGCCCCGAGCTCGCTCGCTCCTCTCTCCCCCTCCAGATCCACCGCGCCCGCGCCGCCGCCGCCATGGTTCCGGCGTAGCCGCGGCCACCGCCTCCCGTTCGCCTCCCCGTCGTGTCCAAAAGAGCCGCCGTGACCTGCTCGTCCTCCTCGACCCCGAGCTCGAGCTCCTGCGCCTCTGCATCGTCCTCTCGCCGTCGTCTTCTTCCTCGGGCGCCCGAAGGTCGTCGCCGTCGATTCGCCGCCGTCGAGCCTCCCCCGAGCCCATTTTGAACGGCAACACCCCGCGGTGAGCTCCTGCTACCTCCCCCTGTCCTCCTCGCGACGAGCCGATGCTCCTAGCGCTAGTTCCCACCGGTGCCCGAACGCGCCGCCGCCGGACCTCGTCGCCGGCGCCTCTCCGGTGACCATTTGGTTCACCCACCGCCACCGTTCGATTCCGCGCGTCGCGTAGGACCCCGTAGTGCCCGTAGTTAGCTCGAAAACGCCCCCGTTCGCAGTTTGCCATCGCCGGCCGAAGCTTCGCTCCGCCGCCGTCGATGTGCTGCTCGCCTCCGTCCACCTTAGCTCGTCCCGATGCCCGGAGCGGATCGACGGCTCCCCCAGCTTTCGAACGCCGCCGGCCGCGCTCGAAATGGTGCCCCGTGCGCCATTTCCGAGCCTCTCCGGCGATTCGGGTGCTCGCCAGAGCAGCTCCGGTGGCCGGCCGGCGCCGCCGCTGACCTGGCTGGCCTGGGGCCACCCCCAGTGCCACTGCCAGTGGGCCAAGCTGACCCTGGTTGACCCGTTGACCACGGTCAACTGCTGACTGGGCTGGCCCCAGCCACTGACATATGGGGCCCAACACCCCTGTGTCAATGACAGGTGGGTCCCCCTGTCAGCTGGCTAATTAGCTAATTAAGATAATTAAAAATAATTATTTGTGACTAAACAGTCACTGACATGTGGGGCCCTCCCCTAATTGAACCTGTTTAGTTTAATTTAATAAACTGGAATTCCACTGTGTCTATGACATGTGGACCCCACATGTCAGGTTCAAACAGTAGCTGATACTGTTGACTGCTGATGCAATGCTTGTGTCATGCTGACGTCATCATTCACTGTTCTGGATAATGTTGATTTAATAAATAAAATTAATTCCAGAAATTTATTAAAACTTTGAAAAATCATAGAAAATAATCTGTAAGTCAGATGAAAATAATTTATATATGAAAGTTGATCAGAAAAATACCACGAATCCAAATATGCCATCCGTTCATCTGTCACATGCTTCTAGCATGATGAACATGAAACTATCCCCTCCGATTCGTCTGTTCGATAAATCCGCAGACCCGGGAAATATCGTCAGATATTCTCCCGCTTCGTCTGCAGCGCGTAGTACTGCGTTAGTGCATTCCTAGCTCTGCGTATTGCCTTGTCATGCATCATGTTGCATATGTGTGCTTTATATTTATTGTTTCTTCCCCCTCTTCTCTCCGGTAGACCCCGAGACTGACGCTGCTGCCGGATACGACTACGCCGTCGACGATCAGTCCTTTGCCGCAGAGCAGCAAGGCAAGCAAAACCCCCTTGAGCATTCCGATATCACCCATCTCTCTCCCTATTATGCTTGCATTAGAATTTTTCTTGCTGTATTAGTTAGCTCCTATCTGATGCATAGCCTGTTTTTGATGAACTGATACCACACTTGTTTTTATATCAACTGTCTAGAATAGGTGGATCAGTGAACCCCTGAGACCCCCTTAGTCCCCGTTGCCCCTGCTTTCATCGTCGACACCGAGGACTTGAAGACAGAAGACTCAGTCATCATGACTGACAAGCCGTTACCGACACTTCACTACACACCCCTTAAGTAGGGCACTGCAGAGTTACTACCGAGTGCCGAGGGTGATACCTCACTTAGCACTCCTGGTGTTAATTCTGTAGCGTAGTTATCGGTAATGGGTATCGAGGGTGATTCCTCCTTTCCATTTACCGGTAGCGACTCTTGTCTTACTCTTACCTCGAGTGGGATCCATCGAGGGTGATTCCTCGGATCTCCACTTGGTGTATAGACACACATTTACTATGACCTGGTTACAGAAACATGTTAAGACGGGTCGGCCCCAAGGGTACCCGCGAGAGTGATATGTGGTGGGGTGCGCCGGTAAGGCACCCGAGTGTTATTGGCGGGGCGACGAACTGCATTTCTGGGTTCGAGCTTGCCCCGCACAAATAAATTGCTAATGGGTTGGGTACTTGATCTGAGTTAGGTCATTGGCCTTAATACACACTAACCTTCACGTGGGGAAGTTATGGGCACTCAGCGTCGTTGTATCAGCCGAAGCTCTGCGGACGTCAGCAATGGAGCGGCGCGCGATGGATTGGACTGGACGGTGCAGCTCTTGGACTGGAGTGTACTAGGTCTGTTTCCGGCCGCGTACGCATCGTGTAGGAGTGCAAGGGCAAGTGGGCCCACGAACCTGCGCACTTAGGATTTAGACCGGCGGGCTGGCCTCTTCGTTGAGTCTAGGTGGGGCGACGACGTGCTGATATCCCGAGGCCGGGCATGACCCAGGAAAGTGTGTCCGGCCGGAGGTGACTCAGGCGCGTTGGGGAATATGTGGTGCACCCCTGCAGGGATGAAATATCTATTCGAATAGCCGTGTTCACTGTAACCGGACGACTTGGAAATGTGCCTTGACCTTATACAACTATAACTGTAATTTAATTTGAAATGAATTGTGGCTCCGGGATTGCTTCCTCGCAGGGAGTCGAGGAAGGATCTCTGGGCGTGTTTACTTAATAAAATTGCTACCACAATATGACTATATATGAGCTACAGGTCTACTCTCTTCTAATGCTACAAGATGCTGAAGATGCTAGTCTTCGATAGGACTAGGCCTTCTCCCTTTTCTTGCTTTCTGCAGTCAGCCCAGATATAACCACTTCATTGATAATGATGCATGCTTAGTATAGTTCTGATGTCAGTCTTGCGAGTACTTTGGATGAGTACTCACGCTGCTTTGCTTTTCTCTTTCCCCCTCGATGCGATACAGCGTTCAGTCGATGGAGCCCAGGAGATGGAGTACGCCGGAGATGACTGCTACACCGCCGATGGAGCTTTCTACTATATGGAGACTGCCGACGCTCAGGAGTAGTTAGGAGGTTCCCAGGCAGGAGGCCTCGCCTCTTTCGATCCGCTGCTTATGTTTGTGCTAGCCTTCTTAAGGCAAAACTTGTCTAACTTATGTCTGTACTCAGATTTTTTTTTGCTTTCGGTGACTCGTGCTTGTCGGAGCTTTATATTCGAGCCCTCGAGGCCCCTGGCTTGTAATATGGAGCTGTATGACTCTTTATTTGTGTCTTTTGTCGTGTTGTGGTATCAATCAGTGAGTCCCTAATCTTGGTCGTACGCATTTTGTGCATGATTAGCGTACGATCGAAATTGGGGGCGTCACAAGTTGGTATCAGAGCCAGGTTTCGATCCTGGGACCTGTGGCTTACGAGCCCACATCTCAATCGGGTGGTATTAGGATCTTTTATTCCTCGTCTATACTCTGGGTTCTGATCTCTCTTTTCTTTCGGGTTAAAGATTTTGCTAAATCTAACATTAGGTTCTCGTGATCACATCCACCGGAGAATTGTTTCGTCGAAAATTGACTTCTTTGAAGTTATGATGCACGCACTGTCATTTGACATCTTGAATCTCCTTGTTACAGATGCGCCCTGATAGGCAGATCATTCGTCTGACCTACGCGCACGATACGACTGGGTTCCCAGCCATTCTGGTCGGCCTCTTGAAGAAGCTGGGATATCGCTGGTACCCCGAGTACACTGTTTACGAGGACTACCGCGAGTTCAACCAGGAACAGTATGAGGCTGTGATGGTTATCTGGGATCGACAGGACCGCTCCATCACTGAGCTGCACACCTTCCGTGGCATTGGAGTGACTGTTGAGATGGCAGTACAGGATGCTGCCTATGCTGCTATTGTTCGTCTCCGTGCAGTGAACCCTTGTTTGGAGGAGACGGCATACAGATACATCCCGTATGCCCCTGCTGGAGTTGATACTGCTGCCGACGCTGAGGTCTTGACTCCTTTCGCGCCGCAGCGTACCGACCGATCCTACACTGCTGTCTGCGCCCCCTACGTGAGTCATCGCTACGACCCACAGGTTCTGGTTCAGTACACTGAGGCACTGGATCGCACAGTCAGGGCTCTTAACGTCGAGCTGTACGCCACCCGTGCTCGTCTGTATCAGGCTATGGAGCACTTGTTGCCAGCAGTTCGTGCGAGGATACGTCCGGAGCACATTCTTTACCCGCCCCGGACTGAGTTTCCTCCGGGTCTTGGATGGCCTGAGGTTGGAGGTCGTACTCCGGCACGTGGACCTGCGTTCCCGCTTGGTATGCAGGTTCTGCATCGGAGTCTGCACGGGATGCAGGACCCTGCCATCGGCTTTCACAACCGGGGTCATGCACAGTTCCCCGGCTACTTTCGTTGTCCCCGACGCTGATGCGTTGTTGTATCCCTTCATCGCGTGCCTGCGTGCCGCCTAGTTGTCTTGGTTAATTTCATGCCGGATCTATCGTCTATTCTGTAACGAACTTATGGTTTGTAATAGACTTATGTATGGATCTGTATGTTGAAGTTGAATTACTATGTCGTATCTATTGCACTGCTTTCTTTGTGCAATTTACTTCATGAATGATTCATTGATTTTGCAATTGCAAGATGCTAAGCTACCACTGTTATTAATTTGACAGAATGGTTAGGCCAGCTGGTCGTGGTCGTGGTGCGCCTGAGCCACCACCACCACCGGACTACATGGCTGGTATGATGCAGCAGTTTGAACTGAATCGACAGTTTATGCAAGGGCTGATGGACCATTTCCCAAGGCCGAACATGAATCAGCCGCCAGCCCCAGTGACGCTGCAAGACTTCATACGTCTCAACCCTACAACCTACCGCAGCTCAACTCCGCCGCTTGACGCAGATGATTGGCTCCGTGACATCACTTATGAACTGGAGTCTTCAGGCGCCCCAGAGGCTAGCTATGTCACCTTTGCCTCGTACTTCCTGAAGGGCCCCGCTGCTCAATGGTGGGACATCCACAGGCACTCTCAGCCTGTTGGAACAATCATCACCTGGCCAGAGTTCCAAGCTGCTTTCCGTGCTCGCCACATTCCTCAGGGAATGATGGACAAGAAGAAGCGTGAGTTCCGCAACTTAGTTCAGGGCAACAAGACTGTGGATGCTTATCAGCGGGAATTCCTGGACCTGTCTCGCTATGCTGAAGAAGACGTTGCAACTGATGCTCGTAGGCAGGAGAAGTTCCGTGAAGGCCTCCATCCAGATATCAAGCTGGCACTCCTTGCTCAAGACTTCGGTAGCTTTGCCACCTTGGTGAACAAGTCCATTATTGTGGAGACGGGTCTGCAGGACTACAAGGACAGCAACAAGCGCAATCGTGACATGGGCTCATCTTCGGGTCCATCCGCTCAGAAGCGCAAGATCTGGATACCCCACAACATGTACCATGCACCGCCTCCTGCTCCGAGGCCGTCCTATGCTGCACCTCGTCTGCCTCCACCCCCACCTAGGCAGCCGAGGCTCCCAGCTCCGCCACCACGAGCTCCTGCTCCCCCTTCTCGTCCTGAGGATGGGCTGTGCTTCAAGTGTGGTCGTCCAGGACACCGTGCTAGAGAATGCAGGCAGAATCAGAATCAACTTGCACTGCCTTCCAACCAGCCCCGCAACAACAATGCCAGGCCTAACACTGGTCGTGTTCAAGCTAACAATGTTGATCTGAATCAAGCTCAAGACCAGCCTGCTACTGTGATGGGTACTCTTCTCGTCAACTCAGTACCAGCTTCTGTATTGTTTGATACAGGAGCATCGCATTCTTTTATGTCTGAAAATTTTGCATACATGCATAACATTAAGTGCGAAGAGATGAACGTCCCAATAGTGGTAAACACCCCCGCAGGCCAGTGTCAGACTTCCATTATTAGTCACAACGTCCCTGTTGAAATTGAAGGGTTGGAATTCCATGCCTCCCCCATAATGTTGAAGTCTTCCAATATCGATCTCATTCTCGGAATGGATTGGTTGAAGGCACATACCGCTTCAATTGTTTGTGACACCAAAACCGCCACCTACTGCATCCTTCGAATGAGATTGTAAGCTATCATGCTCATCTTGTTCGGAATGCCGAAGCCCGACTATATGCCATGAATGCATTAAATGAGTCACCTCTTGAAGGGGTTGAGAATATTCCAGTTGTCCGGGATTTCCAAGATGTTTTTTCGGAAGAACTTCCAGGGATTCCCCCTGCTAGAGCTGTCGAGTTTGTCATCGACTTGGTACCTGGTACCACTCCCATAGCCAAGCGCCCGTATAAGATGCCACCACATGAACTCCTTGAGCTTAAGAAAGAAATTGACAATTCGCTTCGTCTGGGGTTCATCCGTCCAAGTTCCTCTGCTTGGGGAGCACCTTCTCTCTTTGTCAAGAAGAAAGATGGTACGAATCGATTGGTCCAAGATTATCATCCCATCAACCAAGCAACAATTCAAAACAAATATCCGCTTCCTCGGATCAACGATCTGTATGATCAACTTGCTGGTTCAGCAGTGTATTCGAAACTTGACTTGAGGTTGGGTTATCATCAGATCCGGGTTCGTGAAGAGGATATTCCCAAGACTGCATTTGTTACTCGCTATGGTTCATACGAGTACACCGTCATGTCCTTCGGATTAACCAATGCTCCAGCAACTTTCTCTCGGTTGATGAATTATATATTCATGGATTACCTCGATAAATTCATCGTGGTTTATCTGGATGATATTCTGGTATTCTCCAAGAATAAAGAAGAGCATACTGAACATCTCCGTCTTATACTGGAGAGGCTTCGAGAGCATCAACTCTATGCTAAGTATTCAAAGTGTGAGTTCTGGATGGACGAAGTAACCTACCTTGGTCATGTGATTTCCAAGGATGGTATTGCGGTCAACCCTGAACGAGTTCAGGCTATTCTTGACTGGACTCCCCCGAAGAATGTCAAGCAAGTCAGAAGTTTTCTCGGTCTCGCCAGCTATTGTCGTCGATTCGTCGAGAACTTCTCCAAAATTGCAAAGCCCTTAACCAATTTACTTCACAAAGGTGTTAGATATGAGTGGACAGAAAGGTGTCAGGAGAGCTTTCAGGCACTTAAGGACAAGCTGACCTCTGCTCCAGTGCTTGCTCCTCCGGATACTCGTAAGGACTTTACCATTTATTGCGACGCTTCTCGTCAAGGAATGGGTTGTGTCCTAATGCAAGAACGCAGAGTGGTTGCTTATGCATCCCGTCAATTGCGTCCTCATGAAGAGAACTATCCAGTTCATGACCTTGAACTTGCCGTAGTAATTCATGCACTGAAAGAGTGGCGGCAATACCTTGTTGGAAACCGTTGCGAGATCTACACCGATCATCAAAGTCTGAAGTACTTGTTTACTCAGCCAGATCTGAACCTCCGTCAGCAGAGGTGGATGGAGCGCATAGCAGATTACAATGTGGGTATTTCTTATACCCCGGGCAAGGCTAATGTAATGGCTGACGCTTTGAGCCGCAAATCGTACTGCAATTATCTTGAGGTTCACAAGGTTCACCCCCTGCTTCAAGAAGAATTTCGCAAGCTGAACCTTCATATTGTTCCTCAGGGTTATCTCGTTCCCCCTCCACCGGAGTTTCGCAAGATGAACCTTCGTGTTGTTAACCAGGGTTCTTTGTGTAACCTGGTTGTTGAACCAGATCTTGTGGGCAGCGTCAAAACTATGCAACTCTATTGCAGTGAAGTTGAAAGGATTAAACGCTATCTGTCGGAAGGAAAACCATCATTCTTCACCGTGGCTGATGATGGCGCCTTGTACTTCAAGGGTCGATTATTCGTCCCCACAAAGAAGAAAAACCTGAATATGACGGCTAAAATATTGAAAGAAGCTCATGATACTCCGCTGTCTATTCATCCGGGTAGTACCAAGATGTACCAGGACATCCGTCAAAGGTTCTGGTGGCCAAACATGAAGCAAGACATTGCCCGCTATGTTTCAGAATGCGACATTTGCCGTCGGATCAAAACAGAACATCAAAAGCCTGCTGGAACTCTGCAACCTATTTCTATTCCTGAATGGAAATGGGACCATGTTGAAATGGACTTCATTACTGGTTTTCCCAAGTCGCAGAAAGGTAATGATGCTATTCTTGCCGTCATTGACCGGCTGTCCAAAGTCGCACATTTTCTGGCTGTCAAGGAAACTATTACTGCTAGTCAACTGGCAGATCTGTACATGTCCAGAATTGTTTCACTCCACGGTATTCCACTGGTTATCAGTTCAGACCGTGGCACTTTATTCACTTCAAGATTCTGGGCAAGTTTCCAGGAAGCTATGGGAACTCATTTGTCATTCAGCACCGCTTTTCACCCTCAATCCCAGGGACAGGTTGAAAGAGTCAACCAGATTCTCGAAGACATGCTTCGAGCTTGTGTCATCTCTTTCGGCAAGAAATGGGAGGAATCTCTTCCGTATGCTGAATTCTCCTACAACAATAGCTATCAAGCCAGTCTGAAGATGGCTCCTTTTGAAGTATTGTATGGACATAAGTATCGGACTCCTCTGAATTGGTCAGAAACTGGGGAGCGTACACTTATCGGTCCGGATATTATCCAACATGCCGAAGATCAAGTCCGCATTATTCATGCAAATCTGAAGGCTGCTCAGTCTCGTCAGAAGAGTCAGTATGACCGTCATCACACAGATATGGTCTATCAACCTGGCGAAAAGGCTTATCTTCGAGTCACGCCTATGAGAGGTACACACCGATTTGGAATCAAGGGCAAGTTGGCTCCTCGATATATTGGTCCTTTCACTGTTCTCGAACGGCGTGGTAAAGTGGCATATCAGTTGGAACTACCGCCAAACTTTTCTCAGGTTCACGACGTGTTCCACGTATCACAACTTCGTCGCTGCTTCAAGGATCCTATCCGAGCAGTGAATCATGATATGTTGGAGCTGCAGCAAGACCTTTCTTACGAGGAGCAACCAGTCCGCATTCTCGATGAAACTGAACGTCGGACTCGTCAGAGGGTTACCAAGTTCTTCAAGGTGCAGTGGGCAAATCATTCTGAAGATGAAGCCACTTGGGAACGCGAAGATCTTCGTGCAGAATACCCCGGGCTCTTCCCTTCTACTTCTTAATTCTCGGGGCGAGTATTCTTGTAGTAGGGGAGAATTGTGACACCCTGGTGTTATGCTACAGTGATCATTGTAATTAAGCTACAGTAATGATCATGAACAGTGCCTAGTTATTTCGCTAAGTGAAGTTTGATCAAGTTGGATTCAAAACCCAATTCAAATTCCAATGCAAATGCCCTGTGGTTTTATGTGATGAAATTAAATTTTCAAACATCAAAGAAAAAAATGTTCCAAAGTTGTGGAATATTCCAAAACAAATAATGTTGAGGAAACAACATCACCAAACTTCTGGTGTGGACCCCACCATCAATAACAGTAACTAAATGCATTTTAAAATGCATTTAAATCAATTATGAAAATACAAACAGATTCTAAAAACCCCCAAAGTTGTTGTGGACTTTTGGAATATTACAAAATATTAATTGGAACCAGTGGCACAATTTTTCTTAAAGGAATATTGTTGGAAATATGCCCTAGAGGCAATAATAAATTGGTTATTATTATATTTCCTTGTTCATGATAATTGTTTATTATCCATGCTATAATTGTATTGATTGGAAACTCAAATACATGTGTGGGTACATAGACAACACTGTGTCCCTAGTAAGCCTCTAGTTGACTAGCTTGTTGATCAAAGATGGTTAAGGTTTCCTAGCCATGGACATGAGATGTCATTTGATAACGGGATCACATCATTAGGAGAATGATGTGATGGACAAGACCCAAACTGTAAACGTAGCATTTGATCGTGTCAGTTTATTGCTATTGTTTTCTGCATGTCAAGTATCTGTTCCTTTGACCATGAGATCATGCAACTCACTGACACCGGAGGAATACCTTGTGTGTATCAAACGTCGCAACGTAACTGGGTGACTATAAAGGTGCTCTACAGGTATCTCCGAGGGTGTCTGTTGGGTTGGCATGGATCAAGACTGGGATTTGTTACTCCGTATGACGGAGAGGTATCTCAGGGCCCACTCGGTAATACAACATCACAATGAGCCTTGCAAGCAATGTGACTAAAGTGTTAGCCACGAGATCTTGTATTACGGAACGAGTAAAGAGACTTGCCGGTAACGAGATTGAACTAGGTATAGTGATACCGACGATCGAATCTCGGGCAAGTAACATACCGAAGAACAAAGGGAACAGCATACGGGATTAACTGAATCCTTGACATAGAGGTTCGACCGATAAAGATCTTCGTAGAATATGTAGGAGCCAATATGGGCATCCAGGTCCCGCTATTGGTTATTGGCCGTAGAGGTGTCTCGGTCATGACTACATAGTTCTCGAACCCGCAGGGTCTACACACTTAACGTTTGGTGACGATTAGTATAATTGAGTTATTATGTTGGTGACCGAAAGTTGTTCGGGGGTCCCGGATAAGATCCCGGACATGACGAGGATCTCCGGAATAGTCCGGAGGTAAAGATTGATATATGTGATAATAGTGTTTTGATCTCCGGAAGAGTTCCGAAGTTCACCGGAAGGGGTTCCGGATGTTTACCGAAGTGTTCGGGTGCAGCAACACTTTATATGAGCCAAAGGGATAAAACCCACAAGGTATTGGAAAGTGCAAAAGTAGTTTTGCTGCCGCGTAAGCGGTACTACCGCTTGGTGAAGCGGTACTACCGCCCGAGCGGTACTACCGCTTGTGTGAAGCGGTACTACCGCCCAAGCGGTACTACCGCTTGTGTGAAGCGGTACTACCGCTTGTGAGCGGCTGTGCACGATTCGGCAGAGTCCGAATTGGACTCCTTTCCTGCGGGCCAAACCGACCTTGTGCGGGCAAAACCGACCCGGAGGAGGCTTTTACTCCAAGTTTAGACCCCAAGGCTCAACATATAAATAGAGGGGCAGGGCTAGCACACGGGATACATCAGGATTTCCCAAGCCGTGTGCCGGCAACCCTAGCCCTCTAGTTCCTCCGTCATAATCTCCGTAGCGCTTGGCGAAGCCCTGCAGAGATTGTTCCTCACCACCATCACCACGCCGTCGTGCTGCTGGAACTCAACCACTACTTCATCATCGCTCGCTGGATCGAGGAGGTGAAGGCGTCATCAAGCCGTACGTGTGTTGAACGCGGAGGTGCCGTCCGTTCGGCACTAGATCGGAAGGATCGTGATTGGATCGCGGGACGCTCGGCGATTTGGATCGCGAAGACGTTCGACTACATCAACCGCGTTTATTAACGCTTCCGCTTAGCGATCTACAAGGGTATGTAGATTCACTCTCCCTCTCGTAGATGCTCATCACCATGGATAGATCTTATGTGTGCGTAGGAAAAATTTTGTTTCCCATGCAACGTTCCCCAACAGTGGCATCATGAGCTAGGTCTATGCGTAGATGAGATCTCGAGTAGAACACAAACGAGTTGTGGGCGTGGGTGTATACATATTGCTTGCCGTTACTAGTTGATATTTGATTCGGCGGTACTGTGAGATGAAGCGGCCCGGACCGACATTACGCGTACACTTACGCGAGACAGGTTCCTTCAACTAACATGTAACTTCGTTGCATAAAGATGGCTAGCGGGTGTCTGTCTCTCTCACTTTAGTTGAATCGATTTCAATGAAGAGGGTTCTTTTAGAAGATCAAAAAGCAATCACTACACCACGTTGTGGTTTTGCGTAGGTAAGAACGGTTCTTGCAAACCCATAGCAGCCACGTAAAATTTGCAACAACAATTAGAGGACGTCTAACTTGTTTTTGCAGGGTATGATGTGATATGATATGGCCAATTACATGATGAGATATATGTGATGTATGAGATGATCATGTTTTGTATAGAATATCACGACTTGCATGTCGATGAGTACGGCAACTGGCAGGAGCCATAGAGTTGTCTTTAATTATTGTATGACCTGCGTGTCAATCATTAAGCGCTATGTAATGCTTTACTTTATCGCTAAACGTTAGCTATAGTCGTGGAAGCAACAGTCAGCGCGACAACCTTATGGCGACACGTTGATGGAGATCAAGATGATGGAGATCATGGTGTCATGCCGGTGACGATGGAGATCATGCCAGTGCTTTGGAGATGGAGATCAAAAGCACAAGTTCATGGCCATATCATGTCACTTATGATTTGCATGTGATGTTAATCCTTTTATGCATCTTATTTTGCTTAGGACGACGGTAGCATTATAAGGTGATCCCTCACTTAAATTTCAAGATAAATTGTGTTCTCCCCAAGTGTGCACCGTTGCGAAAGTTCGTCGTTTCGAGACACGCCGTGATGATCGGGTGTGATAGACTCTACGTTCGCATACAACGGGTGCAAGCCATGTTGCACGTGCGGAACACTCGGGTTAAACTTGACGAGCCTAGCATGTACAGACATGGCCTCGGAACACAAGAGACCGAAAGGTCGAACATGAGTCATATAGTAGATATGATCAACATGAAGATGTTCACCATTGAAACCACCTCAACTCACGTGATGATCGGACTTGAGTTGGTGGATTTGGATCATGTTACACTCGAATGATCGGAGGGATGTCAATTTGAGTGGGAGTTTTTTTAAATATGATTAACTAAACTCATTATCTAAGAACAATAGTCTAAGTTGTCTTTGCTATATTTATGTTGTAGATCATGGCTCGCGCAGTAGCACCCCTGAATTTTAATGCGTTCCTAGAGAAAGCTAAGTTGAAAGATGATGGAAGTAACTTTGTGGACTGGGCCCGTAATCTAAGGATTATCCTTACGGCTTCCCAGAAGGCTTATGTCCTTGATGCACCGCTTGGTGATCCACCCGCTCCAGTTGAGTCTCTAGACGTTGTGAACGCCTGGCAGGCTCGTTCTGATGATTACTCAATAGTTCAATGTGCAATGTTGTATGGCTTAGAACCGGGACTTCAAAGACGTTTTGAACGTCATGGAGCATATGAGATGTTCCAGGAGTTGAAGTTTATCTTTCAGAAGAATGCCCGGATCGAGAGATATGAGATCTCCGATAAGTTCTATGCTTGCAAGATGGAGGAGAACGGGTCTATCAGTGATCACGTGCTCAGAATGTCTGGGTACTCCACCCGTCTGGCTGAGTTAGGGATGCCCCTTCCGTCAGAGGCTATCACTGACAGAGTTCTTCAATCATTGCCGCCTAGCTACAAGAGCTTCGTGTTGAACTATAACATGCACGGGATGAACAAGTCAGTCGCCGAGCTGTTTGCGATGCTGAAAGTCGCTGAGTCTGAAATTCAGAAGGAGCATCAAGTGTTGATGGTCAATAAAACCACTAGTTTCAAGAAAAATGGCAAGGGTAAGAAGGGTAACTCTAAGAAGAGTGGCAAAGCAGTTGCTCCTCTCGTGAAGAAACCCAAGGCTGGACCCAAACCAGAAACTGAGTGTTTTCATTGCAAGGGAACTGGACACTGGAAGCGGAACTGCCCCAAGTATTTGGCTGACAAGAAGGCGGCCAACAACAAACAAGGTATATATGATATACATGTTATTGATGTGTACCTTACCAACTCTCGTTGTAGTGCCTGGGTATTTGATACCGGTGCGGTTGCTCATATTTGCAACTCAAAACAGGAACTGCGGAATAGACGGAGGCTGGCAAAGGACGAAGTGACGATGCGCGTGGGAAATGGTTCCAAGGTTGATGTGATCGCCGTTGGCACGCTCGCTCTTCGATTACCGTCGGGATTAGTGATGAACCTAAATAAGTGTTATTTGGTGCCTGCGTTAAGCATGAACATTATATCTGGATCTTGTTTATTGCGAGACGGTTACTCATTTAAATCAGAGAATAATGGTTGTTCTATTTATATGAGTAATATCTTTTATGGTCATGCACCCAATGTGAGGGGTTTATTCTTGTTGAATCTCGATAGTAATGATACACATGTTCATAACATTGATGCCAAAAGATATAGAATTGATAATGATAATACCACTTTCTTGTGGCACTGCCGTTTAGGTCATATTGGCGTAAAACGCATGAAGAAGCTCCATGCTGATGGACTTTTGGAGTCACTTGATTTTGAATCACTTGACACATGTGAGCCATGCCTCATGGGCAAGATGACTAAAACGCCGTTCTCTGGAACAATGGAACGGGCAAGTGACTTATTGGAAATCATACATACTGATGTGTGCGGTCCGATGAGTATTGAAGCGCGCAGTGGTTATCGTTACTTTCTCACCTTCACTGATGACTTAAGTAGATATGGGTATATTTACTTAATGAAACACAAGTCTGAAACATTTGAAAAGTTCAAACAATTTCAGAGTGAAGTTGAGAATCATCGTAACAAGAAGATTAAATTCCTACGATCTGATCGAGGAGGAGAATATCTGAGTTATGAGTTTGGCAGTCACTTAAGACAGTGTGGAATTGTTTCACAATTGACACCGCCTGGAACACCACAGCGTAATGGTGTGTCCGAACGTCGTAATCGAACCTTATTAGATATGGTGCGATCTATGATGTCTCTTGCCGATTTGCCACTATCGTTTTGGGGTTATGCATTAGAGACAGCTGCATTCACTTTAAATAGGGCACCATCGAAATCCGTTGAGACGACGCCATATGAACTTTGGTTTGGCAAGAAGCCAAAGCTGTCGTTTCTTAAAGTTTGGGGATGTGATGCTTATGTCAAAAAGCTTCAGCCTGAAAAGCTGGAACCCAAAGCGGAGAAATGCGTCTTCATAGGATACCCAAAAGAGACAGTTGGGTATACCTTCTACCTCAGATCCGAAGGCAAAGTGTTTGTCACTAAAAACGGAACATTTCTTGAGAAAGAGTTTCTCTCGAAAGAATTGAGTGGGAGGAAGATAGAACTTGATGAGGTTATTGAACCTTTACTTCAACCTGAGAGTAGCGCAGCGCAGAAAGTTGTTTCTGTGGAGCCTACATTAGCTGAAGAGGAAGTTAATGATGATGATCATGAAGCTTTGGATCAAGTTGCTATCGAACCTCGTAGGTCGACAAGGACGCGTACTACTCCTGAGTGGTACGGCAACCCTGTCTTAGAGGTCATGTTGTTAAACAACGATGAACCTACGAGCTATGGAGAAGCGATGATGGGCCCGGATTCCGAGAAGTGGTTAGAGGCCATGAAATCCGAGATGGGATCCATGTATGAAAACAAAGTATGGACTTTGGAAGTATTACCTGAAGGGCGTAAGGCCATTCAGAACAAATGGATCTTTAAGAGGAAGACGGACGCGGACGGTAATGTCACCGTCTATAAAGCTCGACTTGTGGCAAAGGGTTTTTCACAAGTTCAAGGAGTTGACTACGATGAGACCTTCTCACCCGTAGCGATGCTTAAGTCCGTCAGAATCATGTTGGCAATAGCTGCCTTTTTTCGATTATGAAATTTGGCAGATGGATGTCAAAACAGCGTTCCTTAACGGTTTCCTTAAGGAAGAGTTGTATATGATGCAACCAGAAGGTTTTGTCGATCCAGAGAATGCTGACAAAGTTTGCAAACTCCAGCGATCCATTTATGGACTGGTGCAAGCATCTCGGAGTTGGAATCTTCGTTTTGATGAGGTGATCAAAGCGTTCGAGTTTATACAAGTTTACGGAGAAGCTTGTATTTACAAGAAAGTGAGTGGGAGCTCTATAGCGTTTCTAATATTATATGTGGATGACATATTGCTGATTGGAAACAATATAGAAATGCTGGAAAGCGTAAAGGAATATTTGAACAAGAGTTTTTCAATGAAGGACCTAGGAGAAGCTGCTTTCATATTAGGCATAAAGATCTATAGAGATAGATCAAGACGCTTAATAGGACTTTCACAAAGCACATACCTTGATAAGATTTTGAAGAAGTTCAAAATGGATCAGTCCAAGAAGGGGTTCTTGCCTGTTTTACAAGGTGTGAAGTTGAGTAAGACTCAATGACCAGTGACTGCAGAAGATAGAGAAAAGATGAGTGTCATCCCCTATGCTTCGGCCATAGGCTCTATCATGTATGCAATGCTGTGCACAAGACCCGATGTCAGCCTTGCCATAAGTATGGTCGGAAGGTTTCAAAGTGATCCAGGAATGGAACACTGGACGGCGGTCAAGAATATCCTGAAGTACCTGAAAAGGACTAAGGACATGTTTCTCGTTTATGGAGGTGATCAAGAGCTCGTCGTAAAGGGTTACGTCGATGCAAGCTTTGACACTGATCCGGATGACTCTAAGTCGCAAACCGGATACGTATTTATTCTTAATGGGGGTGCGGTTAGCTGGTGCAGTTCCAAGCAAAGCGTGGTAGCTGATTCTACATGCGAAGCGGAGTACATCGCAGCCTCGGAGGCGGCGAAGGAAGGTGTCTGGATGAAGGAGTTCATGACAGATCTTGGAGTAGTGCCTAGTGCACTTAACCCAATGACTCTGTTTTGTGATAATACTGGTGCCATTGCTCTAGCCAAGGAACCAAGATTTCACAAGAGGACCAGACACATAAAGCGACGTTTCAATTCCATCCGCGATTACATCAAGGAGGACGACATAAATATTTGCAAAGTACACACGGATCTAAATGTTGCAGATCCGATGACTAAACCTCTTCCAAGGGCTAAACATGAACAACACCAGAACTGCATGGGTGTTCGATTCATTACAATGTAAATCACATAGTGATGTGAACTAGATTATTGACTCTAGTGCAAGTGGGAGACTGTTGGAAATATGCCCTAGAGGCAATAATAAATTGGTTATTATTATATTTCCTTGTTCATGATAATTGTTTATTATCCATGCTATAATTGTATTGATTGGAAACTCAAATACATGTGTGGGTACATAGACAACACTGTGTCCCTAGTAAGCCTCTAGTTGACTAGCTTGTTGATCAAAGATGGTTAAGGTTTCCTAGCCATGGACATGAGATGTCATTTGATAACGGGATCACATCATTAGGAGAATGATGTGATGGACAAGACCCAAACTGTAAACGTAGCATTTGATCGTGTCAGTTTATTGCTATTGTTTTCTGCATGTCAAGTATCTGTTCCTTTGACCATGAGATCATGCAACTCACTGACACCGGAGGAATACCTTGTGTGTATCAAACGTCGCAACGTAACTGGGTGACTATAAAGGTGCTCTACAGGTATCTCCGAGGGTGTCTGTTGGGTTGGCATGGATCAAGACTGGGATTTGTTACTCCGTATGACGGAGAGGTATCTCAGGGCCCACTCGGTAATACAACATCACAATGAGCCTTGCAAGCAATGTGACTAAAGTGTTAGCCACGAGATCTTGTATTACGGAACGAGTAAAGAGACTTGCCGGTAACGAGATTGAACTAGGTATAGTGATACCGACGATCGAATCTCGGGCAAGTAACATACCGAAGAACAAAGGGAACAGCATACGGGATTAACTGAATCCTTGACATAGAGGTTCGACCGATAAAGATCTTCGTAGAATATGTAGGAGCCAATATGGGCATCCAGGTCCCGCTATTGGTTATTGGCCGTAGAGGTGTCTCGGTCATGACTACATAGTTCTCGAACCCGCAGGGTCTACACACTTAACGTTTGGTGACGATTAGTATAATTGAGTTATTATGTTGGTGACCGAAAGTTGTTCGGGGGTCCCGGATAAGATCCCGGACATGACGAGGATCTCCGGAATAGTCCGGAGGTAAAGATTGATATATGTGATAATAGTGTTTTGATCTCCGGAAGAGTTCCGAAGTTCACCGGAAGGGGTTCCGGATGTTTACCGAAGTGTTCGGGTGCAGCAACACTTTATATGAGCCAAAGGGATAAAACCCACAAGGTATTGGAAAGTGCAAAAGTAGTTTTGCTGCCGCGTAAGCGGTACTACCGCTTGGTGAAGCGGTACTACCGCCCGAGCGGTACTACCGCTTGTGTGAAGCGGTACTACCGCCCAAGCGGTACTACCGCTTGTGTGAAGCGGTACTACCGCTTGTGAGCGGCTGTGCACGATTCGGCAGAGTCCGAATTGGACTCCTTTCCTGCGGGCCAAACCGACCTTGTGCGGGCAAAACCGACCCGGAGGAGGCTTTTACTCCAAGTTTAGACCCCAAGGCTCAACATATAAATAGAGGGGCAGGGCTAGCACACGGGATACATCAGGATTTCCCAAGCCGTGTGCTGGCAACCCTAGCCCTCTAGTTCCTCCGTCATAATCTCCGTAGCGCTTGGCGAAGCCCTGCAGAGATTGTTCCTCACCACCATCACCACGCCGTCGTGCTGCTGGAACTCAACCACTACTTCATCATCGCTCGCTGGATCGAGGAGGTGAAGGCGTCATCAAGCCGTACGTGTGTTGAACGCGGAGGTGCCGTCCGTTCGGCACTAGATCGGAAGGATCGTGATTGGATCGCGGGACGCTCGGCGATTTGGATCGCGAAGACGTTCGACTACATCAACCGCGTTTATTAACGCTTCCGCTTAGCGATCTACAAGGGTATGTAGATTCACTCTCCCTCTCGTAGATGCTCATCACCATGGATAGATCTTATGTGTGCGTAGGAAAATTTTTGTTTCCCATGCAACGTTCCCCAACAAATATTGCCCAAAAGAAATTAAAACAGAAACTGGAAAAAGAAAACAGAAAAGAAAACAGACAGAAAGAAAAAGAAAAAGGGGCAAAGCCCACTTACCTGGCCAACTGGGCCGAGCCAGGCCCAGCCCAACT
This sequence comes from Elymus sibiricus, assembly GCA_039707655.1. NCBI lineage: Eukaryota > Viridiplantae > Streptophyta > Magnoliopsida > Poales > Poaceae > Elymus > Elymus sibiricus. The sequence continues at coordinate 524,945,112 of CM077665.1, forward strand.
CACCTGCTCCCCACCTCCGTGTCGTCCCCGCCATGGCCGAGCTCGCCCGCGCCGGCCACCGCTCGCCACGGCGACGGGAGCAGGTGGCTGGGGATAAGGACGGCCCCGTCCCTCCCCCCTGGCCTTCCTGGCCACTCCTCCCCCTCGCCCTGAGCTCGCTCGCTCCTCTCTCCCCCTCCAGATCCACCGCGCCCGCGCCGCCGCCGCCATGGCTCCGGCGTAGCCGCGGCCACCGCCTCCCGTTCGCCTCCCCGTTGTGTCCAAAAGAGCCGCCGTGACCTGCTCGTCCTCCTCGACCCCGAGCTCGAGCTCCTGCGCCTCTGCATCGTCCTCTCGCCGTCGTCTTCTTCCTCGGGCGCCCGAAGGTCATCGCCGTCGATTCGCCGCCGTCGAGCCTCCCCCGAGCCCATTTTGAACGGCAACACCCCGCGGTGAGCTCCTGCTACCTCCCCCTGTCCTCCCCGCGACGAGCCGATGCTCCTAGCGCTAGTTCCCACCGGTGCCCGAACGCGCCGCCGCCGGACCTCGTCGTCGGCGCCTCTCCGGTGACCATTTGGTTCACCCACCGCCACCGTTCGATTCCGCGCGTCGCGTAGGACCCCGTAGTGCCCGTAGTTAGCTCGAAAACGCCCCCGTTCGCAGTTTGCCATCGCCGGCCGAAGCTTCGCTCCGCCGCCGTCGATGTGCTGCTCGCCTCCATCCACCTTAGCTCGTCCCGATGCCCGGAGAGGATCGGCGACTCCCCCAGCTTTCGAACGCCGCCGGCCGCGCTCGAAATGGTGCCCCGTGCGCCATTTCCTAGCCTCTCCGGCGATTCGGGTGCTCGCCGGAGCAGCTCCGGTGGCCGGCCGGCGCCGCCGCTGACCTGGCTGGCCTGGGGCCACCCCCAGTGCCACTGCCAGTGGGCCAGGCTGACCCTGGTTGACCCGTTGACCACGGTCAACTGCTACTGACATATGGGGCCCAACACCCCTATGTCAATGACAGGTGGGTCCCCCTGTCAGCTGGCTAATTAGCTAATTAAGATAATTAAAAATAATTATTTGTGACTAAACAGTCACTGACATGTGGGGCCCTCCCCTAATTGAACCTGTTTAGTTTAATTTAATAAACTGGAATTCCACTGTGTCTATGACATGTGGACCCCACATGTCAGGTTCAAACAGTAGCTGATACTGTTGACTGCTGATGCAATGCTTGTGTCATGCTGACGTCATCATTCACTGTTCTGGATAATGTTGATTTAATAAATAAAATTAATTCCAGAAATTTATTAAAACTTTGAAAAATCATAGAAAATAATCTGTAAGTCAGATGAAAATAATTTATATATGAAAGTTGATCAGAAAAATACCACGAATCCAAATATGCCATCCGTTCATCTGTCACATGCTTCTAGCATGATGAACATGAAACTATCCCCTCCGATTCGTCTGTTCGATAAATCCGCAGACCCGGGAAATATCGTCAGATATTCTCCCGCTTCGTCTGCAGCGCGTAGTACTGCGTTAGTGCATACCTAGCTCTGCGTATTGCCTTGTCATGCATCATGTTGCATATGTGTGCTTTATATTTATTGTTTCTTCCCCCTCTTCTCTCCGGTAGACCCCGAGACTGACGCTGCTGCCGGATACGACTACGCCGTCGACGATCAGTCCTTTGCCGCAGAGCAGCAAGGCAAGCAAAACCCCCTTGAGCATTCCGATATCACCCATCTCTCTCCCTATTATGCTTGCATTAGAATTTTGCTTGTTGTATTAGTTAGCTCCTATCTGATGCATAGCCTGTTTTTGATGAACTGATACCACACTTGTTTTTATATCAACTGTCTAGAATAGGTGGATCAGTGAACCCCTGAGACCCCCTTAGTCCCCGTTGCCCCTGCTTTCATCGTCGACACCGAGGACTTGAAGACAGAAGACTCAGTCATCATGACTGACAAGCCGTTACCGACACTTCACTACACACCCCTTAAGTAGGGCACTGCAGAGTTACTACCGAGTGCCGGTGTTAATTCTGTAGCGTAGTTATCGGTAATGGGTATCGAGGGTGATTCCTCCTTTCCATTTACCGGTAGCGACTCTTGTCTTACTCTTACCTCGAGTGGGATCCATCGAGGGTGATTCCTCGGATCTCCACTTGGTGTATAGACACACATTTACTATGACCTGGTTACAGAAACATGTTAAGACGGGTCGGCCCCAAGGGTACCCGCGAGAGTGATATGTGGTGGGGTGCACCGGTAAGGCACCCGAGTGTTATTGGCGGGGCGACGAACTGCATTTCTGGGTTCGAGCCTGCCCCGCACAAATAAATTGCTAATGGGTTGGGTACTTGATCTGAGTTAGGTCGTTGGCCTTAATATGCACTAACCTTCGCGTGGGGAAGTTATGGGCACTCAGCGTCGTTGTATCAGCCGAAGCTCTGCGGACGTCAGCAATGGAGCGGCGCGCGACGGATTGGACTGGACGGTGCAGCTCTTGGACTGGAGTGTACTAGGTCTGTTTCCGGCCGCGTACGCATCGTGCAGGAGTGCAAGGGCAAGTGGGCCCACGAACCTGCGCACTTAGGATTTAGACCGGCGGGCTGGCCTCTTCGTTGAGTCTAGGTGGGGCGACGACGTGCTGATATCCCGAGGCCGGGCATGACCCAGGAAAGTGTGTCCGGCCGGAGGTGACTCAGGCGCGTTGGGGAATATGTGGTGCACCCCTGCAGGGATGAAATATCTATTCGAATAGCCGTGTCCACGGTAACCGGACGACTTGGAAATGTGCCTTGACCTTATACAACTATAACTGTAATTTAATTTGAAATGAATTGTGGCTCCGGGATTGCTTCCTCGCAGGGAGTCGAGGAAGGATCTCTGGGCGTGTTTACTTAATAAAATTGCTACCACAATATGACTATATATGAGCTGCAGGTCTACTCTCTTCTAATGCTGCAAGATGCTGAAGATGCTAGTCTTCGATAGGACTAGGCCTTCTCCCTTTTCTTGCTTTCTGCAGTCAGCCCAGATATAACCACTTCATTGATAATGATGCATGCTTAGTATAGTTCTGATGTCAGTCTTGCGAGTACTTTGGATGAGTACTCACGCTGCTTTGCTTTTCTCTTTCCCCCTCGATGCGATACTGCGTTCAGTCGATGGAGCCCAGGAGATGGAGTACGCCGGAGATGACTGCTACACCGCCGATGGAGCTTTCTACTACATGGAGACTGCCGACGCTCAGGAGTAGTTAGGAGGTTCCCAGGCAGGAGGCCTCGCCTCTTTCGATCCGCTGCTTATGTTTGTGCTAGCCTTCTTAAGGCAAAACTTGTCTAACTTATGTCTGTACTCAAATATTTTTTTGCTTTCGCTGACTCGTGCTTGTCGGAGCTTTATATGCGAGCCCTCGAGGCCCCTGGCTTGTAATATGGAGCTGTATGACTCTTTATTTGTGTCTTTTGTCGTGTTGTGGTATCAATCAGTGAGTCCCTAATCTTGGTCGTACGCATTTTGTGCATGATTAGCGTACGGTCGAAATTGGGGGCGTCATAGTCGCCCTCTCCTCCTTCCCTCCTCGCGCCGCCGTAGGGTGACGCTGCCGGGTGAAACCCGCGTGGCAGACGGCGGCGGCGGGGGGACTCCCTCTCCCGTCTCCCCTTCCTCCGCGGGCGGCGGATCTAGGCGGTTGGCGGCGGTGTCCTGCGGCGCTCGCGGTCGGGCGCGAGGCGGCAGGCCTCGGCGAGCGGTGAAGGGGAGCGGGGCGCGCGGCGGCGGCCCTCGGCAGGCGGTGGCGGGCGCTGGGCTCGCGGCGGCGCTCCGGCGTGTGCAGGCGGCGGTGGCCCCTGTGCGCGGTCGGCGGCTCCCTCTCTGACCCGAACGGCGCGGGGGGTGGCGGCGGCCCGGCGTGGCCGGCGATCTGGACGCGGTGGTGCCGGCGGCTCGCTGGTCTGCCGGAGCTCCAGGGGCATCATCGTCTCCGACTCGATCTGCTCCGGTTCGTGCTAACTCAGGTACAGGAGACTGTCGTCATCTCCCGGTACTGGCTGCATGGATCTGGCGGCGACGGCTGGATCCTTTTGGTCTAGTCTTCGACAGAGAAGGCGGCGGTCCGTGCACAAGAAGCGGATGGAGTTCTTCGAACAGATCTGGGTGAAAACCTGCTCTTGGCTAGATGCCAAAGCCGGCGGGGCGGCGCTCTACGGTGTCGTTCCCTTCTTGAAGGCATCGCCGTGGAGAAGTTCTGGACTATTTACTACTAACTCCGGGAGAAACCCTAGATCGATAGATCAGAAGACGACGGCGCAATTGCGTCGTTTCTCCCTTGGGGGCATCTTTCTTGGAGGTGTACGCGGGCTCGAGGGACAAGTGGACGACGTCTTTGGTGGAGCGGTGCTTCATCATACACATTGATGGTGAAAGATCTCGATGGCATGGCGCCCTGGAGATTAGGCGTCTGATGTGCGATGATGGACTCGCGCAGGAGGGTGACGCTGTCTGGCGTCGTGGTGGCGTCGACGGCAGCTAGACCAGGCAAGGTTGATGCAGCAGTACAGCTCTGAAGATGGATTGGTGGCAGGTGGCGGCGGCGGCCTCTGAGTGTGCGCCGGACCGGTGGGTGCCCCATACCCGGCAGGCGTCCTGGTTAGGGCCTCAGGTCTTAGATGTTAGGTTTCGCTGCGAGGTCTGTTTGGTATTAGGCCCAGACTATCAGCATCCCTTCATCAACTGGATAGGGGTAGCGACAGATGTTGTCTAGACGGTGGCTTTAGTCTTACAGTTGTATTACTTTGTAAGGTCTTGTGTGAATAATTTATAAAGTGGCTGCATGCATCGTTCAGATGCAGAGGCCGGGGGTCTTCCTCCTTTTCTAAAAATAAAAATAAAATAAGGAGCTCGCCTCTTCTGTCCTCTTTTAAAAGGTATTCCAAATCTTCTTGTGTCAAGGGCGCTTCAATGATTCCCACCCACTTCAAGTGCTCATGACATTGCCTGATGGTGCTAGCATGCAAGGTCACCTCGCTCCAGCTGTTGGTCTCTGATGTTGGTCATGGTAAATCCACATGACCATTTGGTTACCTCGACTCAAAGCTCTCTAAATTGAGAAACAACCGTGGTCCACCTCTCCAAAATTAGGTGGTAGGATATGTATTCACTAAGTTCAATGGAAACAAGATATGGGTGTCCAATTTTTTCTCTTTCGAAACATTGACACGATCTATTTGTCTCCCATCCATGAACACAAAACATATTTTGAACTAGCACATGACTTAAATATGGCCATGTGCTCCACGCAGAAAAACAAAACAATCATATATCAAAATAATTTCACAAGCAAGTCACTACAAATTTAACTATTATGTACATGGAAAAGAATATGAAGATAATTGAAATAATATTTGACAAAAATATAATCATCCAACGAGAAAAAGGTGAAAATAATTGAAACAGGCTAACATACTTGTATATTTTTTCCTAGCAATTTACACACAGAAAGAACGTGCCATCCCTTGCTCTCTTGCTTCATCTATTACGTACTCTCTCCACCTCTCATCTTCCCAACCTCGATGCTGGAAGTCACAGGATCAGCTGTGTCACATGCCACCCCGACCTCGTCTACGGACTATGTTGGCACCGACCTCGTGTCATGCTATTGTCATCAAGTTCCCTAATCTCCATGCCACTTGTCGTTGTTCCTTTCCCACAGCGCCCGCCGTTGTTCCCCTCCCTCCGGCTACGCACAACCTGAGTTTTTCGGATAAAACAAGAGCATGTTCTATTATTCCTTTTCTTCGTTATTAGCATGTTTCGTACATAATCATGGTTCCTTTTTCTGCATTATTAACATGTTTTGTAGATAACTTCTCGTTTACTCAATTGTGTTTCTTGTTTGCTTTGAAAATAAGGCTCCATGGAAATTATGCATTTTCCGCAATGATTGGCACTTGACCAGTTGTCAAGTAATTCTGTTTCTAGTTCAATTGCATGGCTACAACATAGTCAATGATTTATTAGTCTAATGACGTGCAACTTTATATTATCCCTAGACACTGGTGTGATTTAGCTTCTTATTTTTCAGTATAATGTAATGCAAGATGAAATTATTATACACTGGAATAAGCTTGCTTTATGAATGTCAAGAATATTGTGTTGTGGGCTGTTTTTTGTTGCAACTTCTTTATTTGTTTGGTCGATCTCTACTTCTCATGGCAGTGGAAATATGTAGATATCATGTAGATTGCTACATTGTAATCTAGACACCAGCTTAAGCTCAATCATACATGCATATATCTAATCTAAGCTAGTGGATTATGCTGCCATTTGATCTCAAGTTCTGAACATTATCAGTAATTTCACTAATTTCTCGTATGATGCAAATGCCACCTGCTTAATGGGACCGAACTTCCTATCTAAACTTCTGCATCCCCAGAGTAATGCAGCACTAGTTGGTCAGAAATAATGTCAGTATGAAACATTGAATCTGTTCGAATTTCCTAGTAGGCTTTTGTCCCAAAGCCCAACTAAAATCTAAAATTCTCATGGTCCATTCATGCATGCCTATGTGTGGTGTGAGTAAGACTAATGTTTAATCCCATACTGCTAGGTTGGTGGGAGTTACACCACCTTATAAGGTGAGCTCTTCTAGCACTTGCATGAGCATGAGAAGAGGAGACCTATACGCGCGCACCTCCTCCTCGCTTGCCTCGCCACACCATGCCTCGCGACACCTCGTCACAACGCCCCGCGCCGCGTCGAGTTTCGGGAATGAGACGAGCCAAGGACAAAGCTATGCATGTTGTCTTTAATGGACACGTTAATTACTCAGCCATTTCCGATTCTTTTGAATCGTCAGGCTGTTACCAACTTGGATGTGTGTTTACTCCCATGACCTACATGATCCGCACTTTATAAACAGGCAGTCATCTACCCTAGCCGCCACCAGAATATATGGTTTCACACCATTCCGGAACATTACGCCGCCACACAACTCTTCTCCATCCCTCCTTCCGGCGTGTGCCGCAAGAAGGGACAACAGGCCTTAGGAACCCTGTCTCTCGTGATCCTGTACGGGAGAGGGGTGATCAGGTTTTTGGAGAGCCCACTCGCGAGACTGCGGGTAGCAACTAGTTTCCGGAAGACGACTTCTTCCCAGATCTCGGCAACCTCTTCATCAACGACATCACTACTAGGAAAAAGCTTATAGGTAAAATATTACCAGTAGCGATGGAAAAACTGCAAGCGCTACTGTTAATTAGTAGTAGCGTTGGTCGAAAACAAACGTTACTGGTAATATATAGTAGTAGCGCGTGACCTGGTAACAAGCGCTACAAATAGGCGAGGCATACCGTACGCACACGGGCTAGCCACAGTAGCAGCGCTGGCCCATGCCCCGCGCTATCGCTAATAGTATTAGCGGTAGCGCGGGGCATGGGCCAGCACTGCTAGTGTGGCTAGCCCAGGCCCACCTCTCCCTTGCCCAGCATAGCAGTAGCGTCTTTCCCCTACACGCGCTACTGCTAAGTCGTACGTTATCCACTTTTCTTCTTCCCCACGTCCCTCACTCTCCTCACTCTCTCCCTTTCCACTCTCTCCCTCGCGCCGGCGCTCCCGCATCCCGGTCGTCCTCCCCACGCGGCGGCCCTCCCTGTCCCGACCGTCCCCACGCGGCGGCCCTCCCCCGTCTCGGCCCTCCCCCGCCCCGGCCCTCCCCACACGGCGGCCCTTCCCCGTGCCGGCTGTCCACTGCCGCTGCGAGGCCCTGCTGCCTCTCACCGTCGTCGTCCCCCTCCGCCGTTCCAAGTCCCCTCCTCCGCAGGTAGACTCAGTCCTCTACATCTCTTCTTCTTTGTTTTAATTTCTAGGGTTCATATGGTAGATAGTTTATAGGTAGGATTATAATGGCAGCAAAGGTGGCCACTTTCTAGGGTTCATATAGTTAGATGGATGGATGGATGCATTTAGATGGATATTAGTACTTCATCGTGATAATATTGCTATGGAAAAAATTTGCGGCAGCGTACGTCATTTTCTTAGTTCATTACTTGATATATGTAATGTTAAACGATGATGGTTTGGGTTGTCTTTCAGTTTGTTGGGGCTACTTGTGTGACTTTCAGTGAGGGGGAAGACCGAATCCCGACTATTGTCGTGGGGGTCGCTTGTCCTTCGTTCCCATGTGCCAAACATTTTTGTAATGCACTCTGGGATGAATGGATGAGCGACCATCACCGACAGTCGTGATATCAATGTGAAGGAATGGCCATCATATATACACCACCTGATATATATGAGTGTTTTCCAAGGAAGACTCGATGGACTGAAAGACAACCCGTGCTGAACAATGATCAATTTTTAATCTGAGTGAGTGCCCATCATATATACACCACCTTAGATGAAAATGTTAAGAGAGTTTTTTTTAAATGAAAATGTGAAGCTAGTTATTTTGTGAAATGCAAATGTGAATTTGCAGAAACACCTCAGGGTGGCCTATGTTTTGCCGGAATGTTGATTCATTTCCGTTCCCGCAAATTTTAGGTGCTCGATATGTCCTCTTTTAGCAACGGTCATGCCGAAATTTTTTGTGGATTTCAACATGACTTTTACTATAAAGTAGGAAATATGAAGTGCCCGTGATTTGTCGTCGATTTTTAATCTTTGAATCATGAACACAAAAAATGTCGTCTGACGAGGAGGGGATCCCTGAGTGCTATATGTGCACCGACGACAGGGGTATATGCAATCTTTATCCTCACCTAGACAACTGTACGTCCTTCACCGTCAAGCTAAAGGAGGACTTTGAAATTATTACGGTATGTGAAGACGGCATGTATTTTTTTTTTGTAATGAAGCACGACGTGTGCTTTTTTTGCTTTAGTTAACCTGTAATTTTCTTTTGTACAATTTGACTAGTGCGTTCCTTGCCATGCAAGACTTCATGTCTTGGACAAGTTTCATTTCAAAGAGAAGGAGAGTATGGAGACTAAGATAGCTCACCTAAAGACAGACCATTACACTTTTGCTGTTAAGGTAAAAAATGGAGTAGATCACACATATTTTGGTTGCTCTTCTTGGAGAGCATTTTGCAAGGCGTACGGGGTTGAGGAGGACATGAACATTACCTTTGATCTTGGTCATGACGATGATCGTGATAATAATAACAAAATTTGGGTGCATGCGGATCACTTGATCCGAGTTCTACCTCCAGGTGAGTTTGTCAACAAATTTGTTAAGTAATTTATATTGATTATTGAAAAGAATTTGGTACTCGACTAAACTTATTTATTTTTAATTATCAGCTTATTTCTCTTCTCCAAAAACGACACGGCAGATAGTAGATCGGATCTACTACAGTTATGACTTCGAGCTTACTTGGATGGAGAAAAATCATTTGATCTCATTTATTCATGATGTTGAGCAATATAAGAACAATTACAGGATTGGCAACATTTATCATGGATATGTGCCACTAGTGCACAAGTTGAACCATTATAACATCACTTCAAACTACTTTGTAAGATTTTTTTTTTACTATTGTGTCACTAGTACATCTTTTTCGTACATTCTTCTTAAGCAAAATTAGTTTGCTAACTATGTTATTATTACTTATGTTCTTCAACAGGTACTCCCGCTTGAGACCGTGCCTAAATTGATGTTTATCAAAGGTAATTTGCATATGGTTAGCTTACGACCAATCCCGATGAATTACCGTGGTAAATACACGATATGTCAAAGTGAAGAAACCCTGAAAATTAAAGGATGGAGAAATGCAATAAAAGCATCCACGCTACCACTTGGAGACGAATACTTGTGCATCCCACAACTTGGAGATAGGTTGATCTGTATTCTTTAATGGAGAGATGCAGGAGTTCACCTTTTTTATGCTATTTTACCTACGACAGAGCAGTAGTTAGTGTTGGTAACTTGTGATAAGTTTGTTGCTAGAATGATGAAGAGTTGTTTAACCAGTATGATAACAACTAGAATGATGAGGAGTTGTTTTTTCTTTTATGACATTTTAACTTGGCATGATTAAGATGATGATGAGTTGTTATATGACATATATTAGATTAAATTAGATGGATGCAAGAGACCAAGTAGAATTAGAGAAAAAAATACGATGTTGCGAGACGCAACATCGTATTTTTTTCTCTAATTCTACTTGGTCTCTTGCATCCATCTAATTTAATCTAAATGTTGTTTCTTCCATAATTTTTACTGATGTTGTATACTAATATGTATAACCGTGTGAAAATACAATATAAATATAAAAAAAGAAATACGTGTGATTAGTAGTAGCGCTGGTTATAGACACGCGTTGCTAATAGTTAGCAGTAGCGCGTTTAGAGAAACACGCTACTGATAGTTTAGTTACCAGTAGCGCTGGTTGACCCACGCTACTGCTAACAGTTAGCTGTAGCGCCGTAGCTGTAGCGCGCCGCCGTAGCTGTAGCGCGCCTACCAGCGCTACGGGTAGCTAAAAACCCAGCGCTACTAGTAAGGTTTTCCCTAGTAGTGCATGGGCGACAACATCAACGCCGGCGGTTCTGCTCCCGCTGCACCGTATGCAATTTTGTCATCTCTGTTTGAGATCGTGCTAGAATTCTTGTTTCTAGTATGTGCTATAGATTTGATCTGTTCATCTACTATACTAATCCGCATAATTAGTTTAATCTCTGTTACTTTCGTCATGATTTATTTACCGTTTATTCAATTTAAAACTCATAGCAATTTGCTCATATATTCAACAGAAACCTCTTGACACTACTCGTTTTTTCTGCAAGGAACAATACCAACTTTCAGCTTTATTTTACCCCATTCCATGTTTTGAAACAATAGTAAATCATATGAAGGATGAAGCATGATAACAATACTCAAGCTGATTCGGTGAATCTGTATTCCATATATTACACCTAAGTGTGTTCCCCAAATATGGAGCATTGCTAAACAAAGAAATATTGGATATAAGCTTCACTGTGCACATGCTAGTGTGAAAAATTACACCATAATTTTCTTTTCCAGGGAGCATCATGGCTGACTGTGTATTACTTTCCGTCAAGAGCTAGTATCACACAGTCGTCGACTAGACCGAGTATTTTCCGGCTGTAAGTACGTAGACTTGGTTCCACCGGAACACGCAAGATACGAGCCAAGCTAATTAATTCAGACGACCTGATGCGTACGTACACAACAAGCAGTTGGATCGATCTTAGCCTAGCTAGCTTGTGCACGCGCGGCACAATACGTCGGGACACACACGTGAGAACTCGTCGACTTGATGGGCACGGGTACGTATCGTGCCCGGTGATCTGCTTTATTCATCTGAGTAAGGTTTACCGGGTAGATTACACGCATATATATAGCAAGTAAAAGCTAGCAACACGAGTCCTAATCTATTTGGTGATTGCACCGGTCCGAGCCAGACAAGATCTCCTTATCGTGGTTAATTCCAACATGGACTCCTGTTGGGGCCACATGAACACCAGCGATTTTCCAGCCGCGCTAATCTTTTGATTAATGACGCCATTTTAATCGAGCGAGCGATTTTGGGGAGATTAATTGGAACGAGGTGATTACCTTCCTCGATTTTCATTGCAGGGTAAATCTCTGTTCTAAGAATGGCATGGCACTAATGGCTACTTAATTTCAGGCGCAAAAGACGCGTATGCCCAAGGCTCAGGTGCAAACTGCCTCACTCCTCCTATAAATACGAGTGGTGCATTTGGCTTAACTTGCACCACAGACCACACAACCTTGAGGACATTGTGTTTAGAGATAAGCCGAGGACATCCAAGATCATGGCTAGACCGACGGCGCTGGTGATGTGTGTGGCGTTCGTAGTGGTGGTGGCGCTTAGCGGGGTGGTGGCGGAGTTGAAGTGCAAGCCGCAGTTGCTCTTGGCTTGCGATCCAGCCATCAAAGACCGCAAGGCTCCTTCGACATTGTGCTGCTCGAACCTTCGGGCGGAGAAGGTGTGCATCTGCGCGTACTTGGAGGACCTGAGGTACAAGGGCTACGTCCATGGCCCCTACTTCCGCGAGACACTCACCTCATGTGGCATACGTCCTGGGGTGTGTCCATTTCTACAATACTAGGAATATGTGTTTTTTTTGCGGGGATTAGGAATATGGTATTGTACATTTCTTTTGCAATAAACGGCAATGCATACCTCTAGTTTGCTTTTTAGTTTGTTATTATCTTTTGAATACTCACAGAAAAAAAATGTTATCTTTTAAATACAAATAAAAATACAAAGAAATAATATTTCCCACATTCCACATTAAAAGTCTCTGCTAGATACATCTCTTTTTTCCCGCAAAAAAAAGATACATCTCTTTTAGCTGGGTGTGGATATTTGAATTTTTTTCATCTTCTTTTTACTGGCTGAAAGAAATTTATGCTTAATATTAATGAATGTCATAAAAAAATGTTGAGAGGTGCAATATTTTTTGTTAAAAGATGCAAGGAAGTATCCGAAACACGCGATTTTATGTTAAGAAAACTGAAAATTGAAAGTTCCAAATTTTGTACTTTCTGAAACTCGGAACTCTGTTTTTTCGTAATTCGTAGAATTTGAAATTTCTAATTTTGGAAATTTTGGAAATTTGAGATTCCTGGAAACTTATGGGAAGACAAACCTGATGCATGTTGGAAGCTGCTTTCGACATCATGTTTTTGACTAACATCGCCCACTGCTGACCCCCAGTTAGAAGCACCCTGTTGCGGAAATATCTCTCTCCTGGGGTTTGTGTGGCCCAATTATCTTTCATAGTACTAATTTAATACAGAGTATGATGCATGGACCAATAACAAAACTTGTGTCTGTTTCAGAAAACAAACAGATTTAAAAAGACACTAAAAAGCAAGTTGAAGTAATTGAATGGGACGGACTGAATCTAATTGTTTTCGGCTTCATACGAACAGTGGGTCACCAGCATCATAGACCAAATCAAAATCACAGCCATAAGTGCTATATATCACTCTATACAATCGTTATGAGAAGGATCATGCACAACGCTTCAAAGAGGGCCGGCTCGGTAATTGCTCCACATGTTCGCAATTCATGGGAAGGCTCAGGAAACTTCGGGGTCGGTGTTTAATTTTCTTTCTTTCTCTGTCAGTTTTCTATTTCATTCAAGCATTATTTTTCCTTTCCCTTTTTCTCTTTTTTGTCTATGTTTTTCCACAAATCTTTCAAAAGATGTTTAAATTTTTGAAAAGAGTTCACATTTTCAAATTTTAACCCTGTTCTTTTCAAAAATTCTTGATACTTCAAAAATTATTTGTGTTGTTTATTTTTTTGTATTTAAAAAAATTCTTCACAATTTCATAATTCTTCAAAAAACTTCAAAAAGAAGTTTGAATGTTCGTAAATTGCAAATAGTGTCCATGTTTTAAGAAAAAAATATGCATTTCAAGAATTTTTCACTTTTGAAAACATGTTCATTTCGTAATACATTGACTTCATTCAAACTTTTGCCTATTTTTGGAAATTGCTGAAACATACCTTTTGATAACAATTTCATGAACATTTTCTGAATTTGTTAACAATTTTCTGAAGTCATTAATACCTTTTGAATTCACATTTTTCTTAATTTCTCTGAGTACATTTTTCTGCATTTTTTAAATTCACGAATATTTATTAAATTTGTAAAAAAATCGGATTGACATTTTTCTGCATTTGTGAACATTATTAGAATTCATAAACATATTTTGAATTAACCAACCTTTTGTCAATTCATGAACATTTGTGAATCCATGTAAATTTTACGGATTCACGAGCATTTTTGTAATTCGCGAACATTTTTTTTATTGTTGAACGTTTTTTCCATTCATACATATTTTCAAATTCGCCAACATCTCTGTCAAAACCCAGCCGGAATATATAAGAGTCACACACGAAAAAAAGAAAAAGAACTGAAAGAGAAAAAAACGTACCTGTCAGCGCTGCAATTAGTGCCAGCAGGTGGTGGACGTAACTGATCGAGCGATGACATGGCCGGGCCCATTAACGTGTTGCAGTGTTTCCCGGTTTTGGGAACCTTCTAGGTCGTGTTTGGTTGCCTGGTAAAAAGTAGATGGGCTTGCATGGAAGTTGGTAGAAATAGGCAGAAAGGAATCTTTCACTTTTTCGGCTGTTTGGTAGTAAACGCGGCCTCATGTTCTGTCCAGCATGATGCTTAAAGCACCTCAAAACCTGGCTCCAGAGGAACGCTCAATTCGACAATTTGTCCTCATGCAGGCACACGCACAACACGAGGCAAAAAAGATTCCCTGGCACTTGCATTACTCTCTCACACCACATGCACCACGTCGTCACAACCAAACGCAGTGCATGCAACTCTACCAACCCCCCCCTACTTTGATACGAGGAGTTACTTTTTTCCACCGTTTGGCTGTTGCAGTGACTTGACCAGGCTGAGAGCATCTCCAGCCGCCCCCCCCCCCCCCCCCCAACAGCCCCCCCAAGGCCGTTTTTTAACGCCGGCGGGCAAAAATCGGCCCAGTCGCGCCCCCAAGAGCCCATTTTTCGCCGGTTAGGGCCGAATTTTGCACCGACGTACCCAGGACGAACCCGGCGCGCTGGGGGCGCCTGGGGGCGCCAGGCGAAACATTTTTGGTGCGAAAACGGGTGGGTCCGCCGAGTCAGCGACCGCGCGTCGTCGTCGTCCTCATCGCCTCGGTTTCCCGCGGGGAATCAATGCAAGGCTGCCGCCGGTCAGCCTTCCATTGATGTCGCGCGTTCACGAGCCGGCGTTCACGGGCGGCGCAGTCAGTACGGGGCGACGTGCGTCCACACCTCGCCTCCCACGCGTCTGCACGGTGCCGCCCGCTCGCCTGCTATAAAAGCCGACCTCACCGGTTTTCGTCACACCTCGCCGCCTGCCCCCAAGTCCCACCACCGACGCCCCTCTTCCTCCCCCATCCCCGAGCGGCGATCTTCTCTCCCCCCCATGGCCGAGCGCTACCCAGGCGACGGCGCGGCCCGCAACGGCTTCGGCCGCCGGCACCTCCACGAGGACGAGGCCCGCCTTTTATTCGAGGCGGAGTACCCGACGCCGCCTGACATGCGGGCGCCCGGCGCCTGGAGGCTCAGCGCCGGCGGCGTCCCCGTGCCACCGGTGACCACCGGAGCCGAGCGGCGCGCCGAGATCGCCCGCATTCGGTCCTCCCTGTCCGAGGAGGTGCGCCGGCAGCCGAGGTACGCCCCGGACAGCACCAACCTCTGGACGTCCTACTTCGAGCGCCGCCGCGAGGAGCAGCTCGCCTCCACCAATGGCGGCCCCGCGCGCGGCCGCAACAATAGCGAGGGCCGCCGTCTTTGGTGGGGCGTCCCCGGACGCACGCTCGAGGCCGTCCTCGAGCATATCGAGGGCGGCAACGAGCCGCGCCTCGGGTACCCGGACGAGCCGACGTCCATCTCCCGCCGGAGGGGCTCGTCTTGGCAGCCACGGCGCTTGAGGCGCCGTCGTCGTCCTCCTCCCACTCCTCCCAATCCTCCGGCGCAGCGCGCACGCCGCTCGTCGCCGTGAAGGCCGAGCCCGGCGTGTCGCCGCTCCGCTGCAGCGGGCGCAGCGGTGGTGGCGGCATCACCATCAACGAGGGCCGTCGCCGCGGGCCCTCGCCTCCCCGCGGCCACCTCCGCCTTGTCAGGCCAAAGACGGAGCCTAGCACGCCGGCGGTCAAGCAGGAGCACCTCGCCATGGCCGCCGCCGCCGACGAGGCCGCCCAGAAGTGGGCGCGGGACCACTACGTCCGGGAGGAGGTGGAGCGGCAGCGCCGGGCCCTCGAAGAGATCGAGGCTCGTCACCGTGCCCGCCGGGAGGAGGAGATCGCCGGCCTCATTATCCTCGACGACGACAGCGACGGCGAGACGCCCGGGGCCTCCAACCCCAACCTGCACCGTTTCGGCGACGCAGGGCAGGGCTGCAGCAGGGACGGCGGCCGCGGCGCGCAGGACGGCGACGGCAGCGACGGCGACGGCAGCGACGGCGACGGCGACGGGGACGACGGCGGCGACTACACCGACTTCTACAAGCTCCTCGGCATATAGAATTCGGCGGCGCGGCGACGGGACGGCAGCGGCGGGACGACGTAGTCGACGTAGTTTTTTTTTTTTAGTTTTTGTATTATATTTTAATGAAAAACCGAATTATGTTTAATGTTTGGGCCACTTTTGGGCCGATTCTATGCCCATACTGGGCCGAAAGCGGCGGTTGGGGGGCGACCCCGGGGCCGCGACTGGGAAGCTGAGCCCCCCAGGCCGATTTTAGCGCCGGCTGGCCCCAGGCGGTGCTATTTCGGACCCCTGGGGGGCCAACGGCTGGAGATGCTCTGAGCGGGGACAGCCTAAACGACGACCTGCTGAGTTAATACGCAGACCTCATGCAAGTGACAGATGACAACCAAATTCAATAAATGTTCACGTTTTCATCAAATGTTTAGGAATTTCAAAATTCTTTCTGTCAGAAAATGTTCACGTTTTTATTTTATTTTTTGAAAATTTGAAGTATTGTCCGAGTGGTGTGCGTATGCCCAAGGCTCAGGTGCAAACTGCCTCGCTCCTCCTATAAATACGAATGGTGTGCTTGGCTTAACTTGCACCAAGACCACACCAACTTGAGGACATTGTGTTTAAGAGATAAGCCGCAGAGATCCAAGATCATGGCTAGATCGGCGGCGGTGGTGATGTGTGTGGCGTTCGTAGTGGTGGTGGCGCTGAGCGGGGTGGTGGCGGAGTGGACGTGCAAGCCGCAGTTGCTCTTGGCTTGCGATCCAGCCATCAAAGACGGCAAGGCTCCTTCGACATTGTGCTGCTCGAACCTCCGGGCAGAGAACGAGTGCATCTGCGACTATTTGGAGGATCGGTATTACCGGCGCTACATCCGTGGCCCCTACCTTCCCGAGACAATCACCTCATGCGGCATACAGTCTCCCGTGTGTCCTTTTACATAATACTAGGAATATGTTATTGTACATCTGATGTTTACCTAATAATATAGAAAGGAGGCTTTCATATAGTTCCTCATATTAGTTGTTTTTCTTGTGTTCTAAAGATTAGGCCGTTGATTGCGTTCCTACGTAATACGTAATTGGGTTAGGTACGTCCTCCTTCCCCTGATAAAAACGAAGAAAGCACGAAGTGTTGCCGCAGTAGACCTGGTATCTCCTTCTTCCTCCAGAGCTCCTCGATGCGCTGCCACAGCAGACACGGTTTTATTCTTCTTCTTTGATCCAACCCAATCTCCTTCTTCACGGGCACCACTCCTCCTGGACGCGTATGGGATCGAGGAAAAGAAATGATTTGATTCGAAGGAGAGGCCACGGGGACCAAGCGCAAAGTCCTTATGGCTGCTACTCCTCACCTCGCTAATCCCCTTTGTTACGCCGCCGCTGGTTCACACCTCGCCGCTAGATCGGCATTGAGGTTGTTGATCAAATTGACAGAAAAATGAGATCGAGATAGAGAGGCCACGGGGACCAAGCACGAAGTTGTTATGTCGCCGCCAGATGAGGATTCGTTGCTCAAATAGAGAAAAGAATCAGATCAAGATCGTGAGGAAAGTGGCGAAGTGGGAAAGAATCTTAGGCATCGACGGCTCCTCCACAGGAATCGGCGCCTGGTTCTCCAACGAGTCAACGACACACTTCAGATCCGTAGTCGGAGGAGGAAACCAGAACTGTCAGCCTCCAACCACAAACCCAGCACAAGATGCACCATCTTCCAGCTGTCACTTGCGTAGACAACCGTCTGCGCGTATTCTTGGACGACAAAACCTTCCTGCTCCACCATGACGTCGGAGACAATGCCGCAGCAACGGGGACAGAGCAGAAGGAGAGACACACCTGATGGAGCCGCCGCCGCCGTCTCGCCGACACCATCCATGAACCCTAACGCCGCTGATCTGAAGGATCGGCAAACACACAATGCCAACAACTCCGAGACGCTGTCATGAAGGACACCGCCGGTGTGGGAGTGGAGTTGAGGCAGATTTATTCGTCCGGACGCCGCTCCCACCACCCCAACGGCGCACCACGACCTACAAATCCAAACCCTAACTACATAGCGAAGGAATGGGGTCCCCCCTCCCTCCTGCCGCCGGAGCAGCAGTCGGAGGGAGAGGGGGCCAGCGCCATCGCCGGTGGAGATCGGTGGAAGAAAATCGCCTCCCTAGGCCTGGTTCGTGGCGACGGCTAGGGTAACAAATGCATGAGCTTGTATGTAGTATATCCTACACTTAGAAAATATACTTCCGCACTCAAAATTAAATATACACGTAGAAAAGAAAGAAAGAAAAAAAATGACGATCCATGATTTTCTTCTTCTTCGTCTCCTTCTTCTTCAATATTATGTTCAAGTATTTAACTTCTCTTGTTTCGTACAAATGGTGTCAAATACGCAGATACATCACATTTTTGTTGTCCACTTTATTAGAGCTTTGACAGGCACTTTCAGAAAATTCATCTGACTATCCCAAAGTTCATCATCCGAAGAAGGTCCCTCGAGTGTAAGGTTCTCGCAAAAAATCTTGCAATGAGGGTATGGACAAGCCATTTACTTCACTATCCTCAATGCGTGTCATGGTAATTGCCCTAACTCATCATCTTTAAGTAAATTAATTGATGTTGTGATTTGATTACTTTCAAGCAGAGAAATATGATAACTTTCAAGCTAAGAAAAATAACGAATCTTGAAAGTTATCATAGTTCCTGCATACGTGTCCGGGGGGAACGTTTGAACGTGGAGTAGTCGCCTGCACCGGAAAGCGGCACGAGCGGTGCTCTCTCGACCAACACTTGCTTCCATGCCGGTAGCAGTGAGAGGTCACGTCCGTTCTGGTCGGGCATGAATGCCACACTGACGCTTTGAAGCGGCGTTGACCATGTCGGACACGAAACACGCATGGGCAAGGAAGGGGGTTAATATTGGGTCAGAGCAATCAGAAGCGGACGTGGCAGCGGTCCGGACACCCGTGAAGGCCCCCCAAGGTTGTCTTTGGTTTACAGTGCATCCAAACCCTTCTTTTCCTGCATAGTCCGGATGATTACGGATGGTTTGAGAGTCGGTGTTGCCACTTAGCACTTGTTTTGCCACTCACGACTTATAAATCATAGTTGAGAAGCCGTAGTGTTTCTTGGTGATGGGTTTAGGTACTACACAAGCACAGGCATAGCTCACATCCGTCTGTTCGTGCACCTGAACTAGCCTTACCGTGATTAGCATTGCACTAGCGATAGCAACCAACCGTACTAGTAGAAGACTGCTGCCAGAAGAGTTGGCTATAAGGAATTGAGGCTACCGCCGTATCCCTTGGCGGTTGACTACTGCAACATCATGTGCTACACACCAGCGTGGATATATGCTATCGCCTTTGACACTGGCAGTAGCCTATTATAGCCGGACGGGATGTTTGGTTCCTGAGCGTATCTACACCCTAACAAAAACAAAAAAATAGCAATTCAATAAAAAGTCGAAAATTCTGAAAATATTTTTAAAATAAACTTGATCTTTCATTGTACTTGTAAGAAAAATTCCACAAAAAGAAAATTACACTTTGACTTTGTATCGAAAAAGACATTTTTTTGGTCAAAATAGTGTGAATAGTGACCTACAATAGCAAATAGATTTTGTCTTTTTTGCCCAGAAGTCATTGTTGATTTTTTTCCTGAAAATTTATATACTAGTGCAAAACGAAGTCAAGTTTAATCTAAAAATACTTTTTAACTATTTTGACTTTTTATTTCATTATTAAAAAAAATCTCCATATAAGATGCATATACAACCAGGAACCAAAGTGTATTTCCCATTATAGCCCACCGTCACAGTATATGGTGGTAAAAAAGATCATATCCGGGGTAAATCATGCTCAGCTTTGACTAAAGGGTCGAAACGATGATTTTGACCCCCACACAGACACACCCACCCACCCCTGCTGCGTCCAGCACCCTATTCCCTTCTTTTTTGTTAACATTCTCTAATACTGCCATTCTTCTACTCTCTCTTTCTCTGTCTCTCTCTCTCTTTGTTGTCTCTCTCGCGGGGTCACCCCGAGACGATTGTCCAAGCCTACATTGTCCCTTAACAACACGATGAGCTGATGAACCATCATTCATGATATTTTCTCTTTTCCGTCAATTTACCTATTGATCTTGATAGAAAAATCCGTGATCTAATTCAGTACAAAAACTAAGTGAGTAACCCTGACATGGTGTCGTACGTGAAAAACATACATGTATGCCTATGAGGTTCCGTTTCAGTACACCCTCTCTAATTAAATTAGTGGTGAAGGTTAAAACATATCAGTTCGGGTATTAGGGTTCGAGCTATCCGATTAGTATAAAAAGCTTTTCTAGAGAGCGGCTATTTGGCTCCCAAAAGCTCATCTACTCACCTGATAAACAGTAAAATCGAAAAAATGATTAGAAAACTTAAACAATTTCTGAATATCTTTTTCATGGAAGAGCTTTGATGCGTATGAGTAGCTCTCAGCAAAAAAGAAAAATTTAGATTCTGTAGAATAGTTTACTACTTATGTACTGTTCGTACCCATATTTTTAGAGCTACTCAGATCTTCGAACGAGTTGAAAATTGGCATGAACCTCACGTACTGAAATATTTTCCATGCAAAAGAAAAAAAAATCAGATTTTTGAATTGTTTTAGGATTTTTTAATTTACTGTTCACTGGTGCAGATGAGCCCGACCTCGGAAATGGATATTCGTCTTTTTTAGATGTAAGTATATTAATGAAAGAATTAGTTTTGAATTCCTCCCCACTCCATCAGTAGCTCCTCACCTTATTGGGTAATGGGACGAGAAGCGCACATCTCCATGGTTGTTTGTACTCCCTCCGTCCAGGAGTAACTTACTTTGCACCGAACATCTCCATCGAGCAGAGTGAGAGTGCAACCTTCACCATCGCCCGTAAGAGATCAGTGAAGACCTTGAAGGGAAGCGGAGGGGGTGGTTGATCCGAGCTGGATTTGTTCCTTCCTTGTTTGCTCGCTGGATCCTCACAGGAGCAAAGAGTTTTTATTTAATTACAAAGACGGGAGCGCAGCAGAGAGTCTGAAATGGCCCAGTTTATCAGACGGCTCTATTTTCTCTCTCGAAGTAGCAACCCTTTTCTCTCGGAGTAGCAGCCTCTTAGGATAGTTGGGGTAGGAATTGGATTGTGAGGTACGGAATGCTAGATAAAGCGGATCCGGCAGTCAACAACGACCAGATCAATAAAATGGACGGCCAAAAACGTAAAGAGCATGAGAGGTCTGGGATTCTGTGTAGTTATACTGTGTAAACAAGTAAATTGTAGCCAACAAAATTTAATTACAGGATACTAGCTGGCCATCCATATCAGTGCAGCCTAATTTGGCACAGTGTAATATCTAGGTAAAAAATGGTAGTACGATACAAATAGGTGCTTAATTTTCTAACGTGAATTAAAGTACTTCTATTAGCTAGTCATCCATATCCAATTATACGTTTAATTGCTATGGTAGTACTAAATAATTCCTGACGCGAAGGATGATCCTGTCTACTATAAATGCAAGTGATGCGCTTCCCTTCACCTTCACACGCAAACTCTCTATTCAATAGTAGACACAGAAACTTGAGGACGTTTTGTTTAGAGAGAAGTCGCCTGCATCGAAGATGATGGCTAGGACAGCGGCGGTGGCGATGTGTCTGGTGTTGGTGGTGGTGGCGGGGGGTTCCATGGCGGCAGAGCCGGCGTGCGACCCACTGAGGCTGGCGACGGCATGCAATCCAGCGATCAGTTATGGTACGCCGCCGTCGGCATTCTGCTGCTCAACCCTTCGGGCACAACAGGATTGCTTTTGTGCCTACTCGCAACACCCGAGGTACAAGTACTACATGAAAGGCCCTCGAGCCCGCAAGACCATCACCTCATGCGGCATCCCCCTTCCAGCCTGCTTGTAAATGAGATACTAGATCGTTGATGGCGCGCGTTGCAGCGCCCATATCTATTGTGGCTCTTACAATTGTTAGGCATATGGAACAATTTCTCTTCATTTTTTTGGCTCTTATAATTGTTAGGAGTATGAACCTAATTTATATACATTGGTTCTTAATTGTTTTGAACTATTGTACTTTCTTGCAGCTTATGCTAGTCCGCTCCATTTTGCAAAATAATGATATGTAACTGAAGAGAGGAATATTGTGTTCAGATTATTATTTTCATAGGTCTAATGGACTTGTAGTTGGTTTTGAATTATAATGTTTAATGGATACATGATTGCAATTGATCATGACATGATTCCTAAAGAATCTCTGTCCCAAAGGCTCATATCATAAGATCCAAAAATAGCAATATTTTGGAAAAACATTAGAAATATTTGAGAAAATAAAACTACATCAAGATCAATCAAGACAAATAATAAATGGTACTAAGGTTTATGAATGGGTAGAACTGAAATACGTAAATCTATACGCACATAAAAGCTTATTTGCATTTCTCTATATTACAGCTCATCAGAAGAGAATACGCACAAAATGGAAACAACAAAATGTACAATTAGATGGACAATTAAACAACTAATATTTATGAAGCCAAAAATTTGAGAAAATATAAACTTAGCAAGGATCATATCTTCCAAGATTCTACAAGCTTGTAGTTGGTTTCCTCAGATTAATAGCTCAGTTTAACAGGGTAGGCAAAGTTCACTAAACTATTGTTTCCAAAGCTAAATGCTCAACAGTTAGATGATTCACAGAAATAATATCTAACACCTTTAATCTCTTGCAACCATCAAATATCAATACTTTTTTATCCATGGACCTACGACTGAAACAGAGGAAAATGGAAAGATTAAATAAAAAAAACAATCGAAGAGGACATACCATCGAGAAAGGAATCAAGGCACATGCAATACAAGATCCATGGAAGGTCAGTGGCCCCGAAGATCCCTCGACAAGGGACATTGTATTAAAATACATCTAACCTTGCACTGAACTTTGTGCTAGAATAGATATTCGGTGTTGAAAAGTAGAAAATAAAATTACCTCATGACAGCAATCTGCATTTAGGTCTGCGATTCGCGTAGCATATGAGCCAGCTTCTACATTCTCGTTGGCTTCACTCTTCTCCATTCACAAAAAGTAACAAGAACCACTAATTAATACTTTGAGAGAAACAGAATTGTACTCATAGAAGAAATATACAATGGGTAGACAGGCCATTTGGAAGAAGATAAATGATAGAAATAGAGGCCTTAGAATTACCCTCCGGTGATTGCTTAGCAGATTAAAATGGTATATATAAACCGACAACTATACCACAAATTTAATGTTCTTGCGAAGTTATCGAGCCAATGAGAAAATCTATGATGTAATTTGTATATAGACGCACTGAGAGAAATACACAGATTTTATAAGAATCTAACCTGTAGCTAGACTGCATATGAATTGTTGTGACCTAAATAAGTACATATGCTCCAAATAAAGGAGTGCACCTCCAGTGCGAAGTTTTGGAGGACGGGGGCATTGGAGGACTTTATTTCAAAAGATTCAAATACGATATTTCTATGTTTCAGAAAAAATCGAAAAAAAAACTGTGAAAACTTATACATATCCGCAGTGGATTTGTAAAATTTCGTTAAAAAATATTATTGTTTGCAAGCTGTACAAAAAGAACAAAATTCTGGCCCAACAACAACAAAAATGGGGCCATTTTTATTTATGTATTTGTTTTTTTTTTTGTATACGCCACGTATGAAAGTGAATTGTTATGAAAATTTTCCTCAACGTGTTATATATGTATTTGTGTGTGTGTAAAAAAATTCGAATTTTTTTGTGAAGTGAAAATATGTTTTTTTTGTAAAGTCCTCCCTGGAGCCCGTCCTCCATTTGCACTTTTCGAGTGCACCTCTCCATTCACAGTTTACTCTTCACAAGCTATGAATGTGACTCTGTAGGATTCAAACAAGTAGCCTACAAACATGTGTGAATGGACATGCAGGGATTATGGAAATTAATAGATCCATAACAGAATCAGATAAGCACATGGTCATCTATTCAAGATTACTTCCAACAAATTACTTACATTTCCCAGATATCCGGTGGATCATGATAAAAATTGAGGACTGATAATCATCGCATGGTGACGTTGAGTAGATTAAAACGGTACAGATAAACCCACATCTATACCACAACTTTAATGTGCTTGTGTGACTGCAATACAAAAGAAGCTACCGAGAGTGACAAAATCTATGATGCAATTTGTATACATATGTACTGAGAGAAATACACAGATTTTATAAGAATCTAGCATGCAGCTAGACTGCATACAAATTGTTCCGACCTGAATAAATATACATGCTCCAAAGTAAATAAGTGCACCTCTCCATCAATCCTTTACCCTTCACAAGCTATGAATTTTCAGTGCAGGAATAACATAAGTAGCCTGCAAACATGTGTGAATGCATATAAAGGGATTATGCAAATCAATAGATCAAGAACATAATCAGAGATAAGCACATAATCCTCTATTCAAGATTCCTTCCCAAAAATTACTTATGTTGCTCAGACATCCCATGGATCAAGAATATCCAAAGCGATAGATTAGAAGGAAAAAAATCCGACCCGTTCTTCATTTATTCAGGGCATTTCTTCAAACAGGCAAGAGCCTTGATGTGTGAGAGTGTGCAGCAGAGGGGAGGAGCCGTCAACGCGAGAACTGGAGGTGGAATACATGCGGACTCGAGAGGTTCGTTGAGATTGATGACCACGGAGGAGGCGAATTTGGTGCTAGAAGACGGGAAGAGAGGGGGTGGACGGCGTGTTGTGTCACTTCGCTCTTCGGCTTATTGGGTTTTCCCCATAGATTAAAATAGCCAGCGAAATAGTCGCGATAGCTGCGCTATAGCTGCCCGGAGCCTCGCCGCTACGCTACGGCTGCTGCCACGAAGTCCTCCACATATCTCTAAATGGCTCAAAAATAAGCAAAACCCTCCAGAAATCATCTCTCCCACCAGAAAAATTTCTGCTATTTGCCACGATTGCCTGCTATGGCGGCCGCTATAGCTGTTGGGAGTCATTTTTCCCGCGATTTTAATCTATGGTTTTCCCTCGCTGAGCAGCGGATTGATGTTGTTGGCCGGAGTATAGGGGATGATGAATGACAGCCGCAGGAGGAGCTGCGATCCAGATGGAAGTGATGTGTCACCTGCATATCACCTAGGGTTCGCATGGGTCATCCGAGGAAAGGAATTGGGTAGGAATGGGGTGCGGGGATGTGAAGATGACGAGGCACAACGGCACAAGGAGGGCTCCTGAGAGGATCCCAGCGCGCCTAGAGTAATGGGGATGACCGGCGGGAGCTCTGCCATGGGAGGCGGCGGCTATGGTGGCGATGGGGGCGGCATGAGTTGTCGATCGAGAGCGAGAGAGAGGAGAGAGGTCGTGGATGGGCCTGGAGAGATGTCACGTTGATTGTTGGCTGAGATGGGCTTTGGCCGAATCATGCGATGGCCCAATCAACCAGCGCACTTCGTTTTTTCTTCGGGAGCAGCGTCCCTCTAGGACGGCCCACTTGCTGAGACGAGGGAAACGGCGGACTAATGAAAGATCAGACGGCCAGAAATTGTTCGATCGCGAAAACAGACGTCCCAAAACCCAAATCACTGAGGAGGCTCGCTTTATGCTCAGTTTTACTGTCCTAAAATGGTGTGAAAACACATAGCATCGATCCTTCAAAAATAATACTCCTATAGTATTTCTATTTTGCAAGGCCCATAATAACTTTAGGCCCTTGCACACTAGCCTGTTTGCTTTGGGAATATGCTAGCAATTACAGCCACATTAATGTTCATCTATTATCTATATATCCCTACTATCTAAACTAAATCCAAATACAATCTAGATCTCAATCTAGACCTACTACTAAAGGACGACGCGTTTCTTCGAATTTTTTGTCTATGTCCAGAGTTTCCTCCGGCAATACACGAGGTCGTACTAAACTAAGAACCTGTTCGGCAGCCCTCCGCTCCGCAACTCCACTCCGGGAGCGGGCCGAGCAGCACCGAACACCTCGGCTCCACGGAGTTCAAATCTCCAAGTGGAGCGGCACGCAATGCATTTTCCTGGAGTAGCAAAAGTGATGCTCCGCGAACCCCGCCCTGGCTCCGCATAAGAAACGACCCCTGAGAAATGAGCGTCTCGTCCCTGACCTCGTGCAACCCCGATTCCCCTCGCCCAGAAGCCTAACCGCCGCCGAAAGTGCATGGTCGCCGCGCCGACGCATCACACATCGTCGTTGTGCATCCCTGCCTCCCGCTGCCCCACTCAGCAGTTCTGGCCCGTCTTGACCTGCCAACCCTGCCGCCCTCGCTCTGATCGTGCTTCATCACCGCCAACCATCATGGAGGCCCTACACGGACGTCACCGACGCTGCCGGCCGCCTTCGTCCCCATACACGGACGTCACCGTCACCGACGCTGCCGGCCGTCCTCATCCTCCTCCACGTCCGGCTTCTCGGCGCCTCCCTCCATTCAGTTCTTCGACGAGCCCCTGCACGCCTGTTTCTTCACCGAGCACCATAGTCGTTGGCCATCCTCGTGCTTCTACACGTCCGGCAAGCTGAGGACATCACGTCAGCACCCCTCTACTTTTCTACCCAACTGTCTCTTTGTCGTCGCACCCTTGGGCTTGTTACACCCAGTGAACAATATGAGTTAAACCAACCAATTCTTTTTTGCAAGACCGATGATTCGAACCAGCGACTTCGGAGATCAATGCGGAGTCCAGTCATTCTACCAACTGGACTAGCACAATACTTGTGTCAAATTAGGGTTTACATCCTTTAATAACTGCGCGGCGATGATTCGATCTGTCCACAACAATGCATTTTATCTAAGGGAACCACGACGTGTGTGATTTCGGTGCTTCATTCCCATATATTTATTGTATTGATTAAGCTTAGAATTATAATATGATATTCTAATTCTGAGAGCACTCAATGAAAACATAAGTTAATTATCGGTAACACAATATTACTAAGTATACCGCTTTGGTATATAATATGTACGAACTCTGATTTTTTGGCAAAAAAAAACCAGTGTCTTCGGTCCGGCTCCTTCATGCTGGATATCATGGAGACCGTGGTCTTGGCCACTGCCAGGAACCCCACGTCGTTCACTCTGTCAGTCGCATATCCTTATGATGCGTCGAGATCATATTTTTCACTCACAAAGGTTTCATCTTTTGCGAGATAACTTCCCTGACTTCGAAAGAAATATTTCGCAGCCAATAGGCCATGCATTGTTGACATCTAACTACTGCAGCCATACCATAGTAGCACTTTTTTTTTACTATGAATCATCGTAACAACGTTCACCATCCAGTTGCCTTCCATGAGGCCCTTAGCCTGCATCACTAATGAAAAGTTCAATGGACCTTATACATATTACTTAAATATTTGTTTTGTTTTGTTTAACTGCATTGTCACCTACGTCACCACAATCGATGTTTGCTACGTAGTGAAACACGGGGAGTGTGAGGACGGTGCATGCATCAAGTGTAAGTGAGACAGGGGTGACACCCAATGGCGGAACTTGATTATGACTATCTATTTCTGAGCTATCAAACCCATTAAGGCGCAGTGGAAGGGCAGCCAACAAGCTATGCCACGTGGCGCATGCTAGTCGGCCACGGTACGAATTTTTCAATTTTTGGAGATTATGTTTTTAGGATGGAAAGGAGACTTTTTTTTCCTTTTTATCCTTGAGAAAAAAAATGTCTATGTTTTTTCTTTTTCTTTATCTTTTTGTGATGGATGTGATGTCCACATGATGCGAGAATTTTATTTTAGATGAAGGTGAGGTTGTTTTTCCATTTATTTTCTTTAAGATGGGGAAACACGCCCACAACTTCCTCTAAAGCAACCCGCAATAGCGGGCCCCAGCCACCAGTTAGTTATAACTAGATGTAAGGAACCGAACAAAATCATGACTATTTATTTGCATAAGAACTAGGTCATGTCATCAGGCTATTTGTTATTAAATGGGAAATCCGAGGGAAGATGTTTACCTGTCTGTGCTGCCCTGTTGTTGTGTGTGACGTGGAAGGGGGCTCGTGCGCAAAAGAGGTGTTATAGCCTTGGACTTGGAGGAGAACATATGCAGTCGGTCAACCTACTACTCATCGTGTTTTGTGCCACAATGGGATTGTACATCAACCCGGCCAAGAGCATGGCACTGCCGATTATATGTGCGCAGAAGGGGTGTTGTAGCCTTGGAGTTGGAGGAGAACATATGCAGTCGACCAACCTACTACTCACCGTGTTCGGTGCCACAACGGGCTTGTACATCAACCCTGCCAGGAGGTAAACCATGCACAATGCATAGGACTACCCCCCCCCCCCCCCCCCCCTAAAATTTTGAATTTGAAATACTTTAATTGATTTTTTAGTCCTTCTAATTGACATAGATACAAATACTCTACTAGGATGATGCACAAAAAAAGGCAGGATAGCATGGCGCTGCCAATTATATATGGCCAGCTGAACCTACAACTGATCCTGCAACCTCTGGGTATACCTGTCGGGGCCTTCCCGACGACTTATTTGGGAATGCCACCAGCGCTGCGTGCGAGGAAGATTAATCAATACCACCTTCTACACAAATTTGGCAATAAAACGACACCTTGGAAGGGCACCTTAATGGCGAAAAGCGGGCTTTTGGTACTCCTAAAATCTGCGCTGATCTCGTTAGCGGTCTACCTTATGACCGTCCACAAGCTCCCCCCGACAATCAAGAAATAGTCCAACAATGCCGGTCTTGGCTTTGTAGCAATGAAAATAATTGTATTGGGGGCAAGTGCTGAGTGAGTTGGTCGATGCTATGCAGACCGAGGCAGGGCTAGTTTTTTTCTTTTTTTTTTGACTTGGAATGGTTTGGGAGGGCCTTGCGGCTGATATGGATGTGGTTGGTTTGGAAAGATCCATCGAGGCCATGGGTGGGGCTCGGAGCTGCCATGTGATGACTCCAACCGAGCACTGTTCTCCATGGCACGGAAATCAGGACCATTGCGAGATTTGTACGATCGATGGTTGCATGGTCTCACCTCAAAAGTGATTGTACCAACCCTCTTCAAAATCGCCATAAAAAACCAGAATTGTTAACAAAGCAACGAACAACAACCGGTGGCTTTTGGACCTGGCCACTGGGCTGCGGGCTGTCATGCTCAGCGAAGTCTTCAGCCTAGCCCCACATCTCGATGATATTGCTCTGGCTTGTGGACAACAAGACGACATCTCTTGGCGCTTCTCACAGGATGTTAACTCATTCGTTAGTGATCGTGTGTCTACAGGTTGGATTTTTTCGATCTACATTTATCTTTATTGGTGGAGTTATTGTTTTGGTGCACTGCTTGTATAAAGACTGAGCATGACGCCTTCCCGACTCTCTACTACAATAAGGTTTGTCCGGCTCTGGTAAGGGAGGAGCGATGACGGCGGCGCGCCTTTGACTTGCTCCAGTGCTTGTAGTCGTCGCTAGGCGGTCTACAGACTTGGATGTACTTTTTACTTTTGGTGTTCTTTATACTATGTTAACAGTTGATGAATAGATTAGAAAATTTTCCCGTAAAATATATATAGAGAGAGAATTTTTTGCATGGGAAATTCGTATGTTTCTCTCCGCAATAGATTAAATTGTCGCTAAAACCGAAATGTTCAGAAGATCAGACAGATTGTAGTATCTTAAATCATCATGTTTATTCACACTCTTGTTGCGAGGAAAATTAGTTGACTCTGATGGCAATGCAAGGGCATTTACCTAGTGAAATGAAAATAGCGCTGCTGTCTTTCATTCATTAAAGAAAAGAGACGATTCCTTTCACAAACGGGCTGTCCTATGCAGGCGCTGACCTGAGGCATCCCCCCCTTCCCTACGTACAGCCACACCACTCAGGTTTGCTGAAGTCATGGTCTAAATTTCACTGGAATTTTAAAGAAGGCAACTAAATCTAGTTATGTGTGGTTAAATAATCTTATCATTCTTTAATTGATGGAGAGAATTTGTGTCTCGTCCCTATGGATAACCATATGGCCAACATATATAATTTGCTACATAAGGAGGAGAATTCAAACTATCTCGCAAATACAGAAATAAATAAAATCAAAACAAAGCCTAGATTGACAAAGAATTGTTCCAAATCCATTAGAGTTGGTCTGGCATTACAACGTCACATCGACATGTCATAAGATAAAATTGAAAAAATATTTATTTTTTCTTAAGTATTGCGTTGACAATTGCGGCTTATAGATAAGCACATCCGATGAGGCTTGCTTTGATCGAGTACTGTATTGAGTCTAGGTGGAATTAACTAGCCACTTGCTGGAGCTTGCATTTCCAAAATGCATGATCGCCTGGTCCTTCTTCTGTCACATTAATAATTGGAATCTGAATAATGCTAGCCCAGGTCCAGATGGGTTTGGACTTTGGACCGGCGTTCTTTAAGTCCAATTGGACTCTGGTTAAGAATTTAGTTCAAACTTGTTTCAGAAGAAAATCTCACTCCATTGTCTTAAAACTGGATTTCTATAAGGATTTCGATTCCATCTCCCGGGACGCCTTTGCCACTGTTATGTGCTCTAAAGGTTTCCCTTCTCTATGGGGTAACCGCATCTCCAAAGACCCTTAAAGCGCTGGTATATATCTGAATTGTGGTGTCCGGACCAGTTGTATCAACTTTCATAATTCAATGGGGACTCCCATAGGTTCACGAACTGGTTCGGCCGTTTTTCGATAAATCCGAGACAAACATGTGTGGTTCTCCTCTCTTTTCTCTCTCTTCACATGCATGGTCCCCCTTTCTTTTCTCTCTCCTCAACCGGACACCACATCACAAATCCCACCACATGCATGGTCCTCCTCTACTCTCTCTCTCCTCTAAGCCAGATTAATTTGTGAATATCTTTGGATGGCTCCCTGCCACCTCATGTCCATGGACCACGTCCGGACATAAAAACAGACATATACCAGTAGCATTTGCGGGCCAACTTTGGAAATGCCCTAATCGGATAAAATGAGTTAAACTCTTCAAGAACCTCTGCCATCCTGCTAAATGGGAAAACCGGGCTCATGGTTCACTTGTCGGCATGGGTTGCAGCAGGGGGATCCACTGTCGCCTTATCTTTTCATCTTAGTTGCTGATGTGCTCCAACAAATGATCATTCATGCTTCTGATGATGGACTTCTCTCCCACCCCCTAGATAACAACCTTCCTTGCATGGTTCTACAATACGCTGACGATACGTTGATCGTCCTCCCGGCCGATGCACGGCACCTTCTTCATTTAAAACTTCTACTCAACCAGTTCTCGTCGGCCACGGACCTCACAATCAATTTCCACAAAAGTACATTTGCCCCAATTCACGTCGACCCGGATCTCTCCATTACTCTTGCTACCACCCTAGGTTGTCCAATGGCCTCTTTCCCCAAATCGTATATTTTTCTTCCCCTCTGGACCTCTAAGTTAAATTTGTCAGTGTTTTTCTATTTTATCGACAAGGTTTATCGCCATATCACTGGCTTGCATGGCCTCATCCTTGTTCGTGCGGCCCTTTGTGACTTACCTATCTATGCTATCAGCGCGCTTCTGCTGCCGGCCGACACGCTTCTGGAATTGGACAAACAGTGTGTGCATTCTTCTGGTCTGGGCAAGACTCTATTACTGGTGGGCACTGTAAAATGGCTTGGGATCTCGTGTGTGCTCCATTTTCTAGGCAAGACTCTATTACTGGTGGGCACTGTAAAATGGCTTGGGATCTCGTGTGTGCTCCATTTTCTAACGGGGGTCTAGGCTTCTCTTCTTTGAGACATATGAACTTATGCCTTCTCCTTAAACACCTTTCAAAACTACATGATATCGGCCACCCAATGGCTCCTACTTACCTCGTCAACAAGTATGGTTGGTCCCCAATTCATGAATTACGCACATGTGGTAACTATGCCACTCCAGTTTGGCGTGACATTCTAAAAGGTCTTGATTTCTTCCGCTCTATCACCACTGTCAGGATTGCCAATGCCACAACCACCTCATTCCGGAACGACTTATGGCTTCCCTCCCACCAAACTACATTGGCATGCCAATTCCCGACGATCTATTTGCACTCCAATAGGTAGTCCTCTTCGGTTGCTAGGGTTCTTGAAACTTCACAACTAAACCTTGATCTTGCACCTAGATTATCCAATGTGGCGGAACTTGAACTATTTGCGTTGCGCACAATTATGGCTCGGTTAACTTGAATTCGCAGGTTGTAGACTACCAAATTTACATGCAAAGGGGGCAAGCCCCTCTCAACTAAATTGGCATACAAGGCGATACGGCAAGATATCCTATTCGACCCTCTGGCCACGACTATATGGAAGAACTTTGCGAGAAACAAATGTAGAATTTTCACTTGGCTTGCTAACAAGGACCGTGTCTACACCAACGAATGAAGACATCGGAGATCTATCACTACTTCGGATGCATGCCCTTTTTGCGGTGCAACTGAGAGGATCGCTCACCTGCTGCTCTGCTACAATCATCTAGTCCCTCTTTGGGACGGCCTAAGAAGTATCGTCAATGGAAGGCCGGCTAACCTAGGGGGAATGTGGTTTGGAGCAATTTGAAGTAAGGTTCGCTCCACCGTGATCATTGCTATCCTGTGGAATACTTGGAAGCGTCGCAACGCAAAGGTGTTCAGAAATGAAACTTTTGGAGTCCACTACATTGCTAACGCAGCAGCGGACGGTTTGCTACTCTAGTCTCTCCAATGCAAACATTCTCATAAACAATCCCTGTTGTGCGCTTGGGGAGCTATGTTGTCTCATCTTGCTGCGAGATTATAGCCGGCATGTAATTTTACCCTTTTCTCCTTTTTCCATCTCTTGTAACTATGCCACTCCTTGTACTTATTGTTGAGTATCGTGATTAATTAGGAAACATAAAATAGACTAGAAATTATTTTGGCTTGTCTTGTACTTTAAGTTAATCATGTAGTCCCATATATATGTCCATGAGGCTCAAGCAATACATCAACTATTCCATCAATCCCTCTTTGTCTTCTAACATGATATCAGCCTAACCCATCCAACCCTAGCCGCCGCCCGCCGCTTCCGCTCCGCGCTGCCCCCGAGACGGTCGGTTTTCATGATCGCGGTCGGGGGTCGCGCCACCCGTACCTCGGGTTCGCCCGTCGGTCGTTTTGACCAGATGTCCTAGAGAGTTTTTTCTCGAGCCCTTGCTCCAGGTTTTTCTCTCTCTCGCCGGCCGCTTTGATCGGCATTTTTTTTGTTTTCCGATCTAAGATCGGTTTGCGTCGCCCGCCGCCGCCGTCGACACCCACGCGCCACTACTCCGACACTGGCTCGACCACCCAGCCTCCTTCCCGACCCGGCAGGCTCATGCCAGGCAGCTGTTGGGAGACGTAGTAGTAAATCAAAAAATTTCCTACGTGTTCACCAAGATCTATCTATGGAGAAACCAGCAACGAGTAAGGGGAGAGTGTATCTTCATACCTTTGAAGATCGCTAAGCGGAAGCGTTACAAGAACGCGGTTGGTGGAGTCGTACTCGCAGCGATTCAGATCGCGGTCGATTCCGATCTAAGCGTCGAACAACGGCGCCTCCGCGTTCAACACACGTGCAGCCCGGTGACGTCTCCTACGCCTTGATCCAGCAAGGAGGAAGGAGAGGTTGAGGGAGAGCTCCGGCAGCACGACGGCGTGGTGGCGGTGGAGCTGCGAGGTACTCCGGCAGGGCTTCGCCAAGCACTACGGAGAACGAGGAGAGGGAGGAGTAGGGCTGCGCCGAGAGAGATGGAGAGATGCGTGTATGGCAGCCCCAAAACCCCCACTATATATAGGAGGAGGGGAGGAGGGGGCGCAGCCCCTAGGGTTCCCACCCTAGGGCGGCGGCCTGCCCTAGATGGCCCTTGGGGCGGCGGCCAAGAGGGGGAGAGGGAGGGGCGGCGCCCTAGATGGGCCTAGGGCCCATCTGCCTCTAGGGTTTGCCCCCCTCCCACCTTGTGCTGCGCCTTGGGCCCTTGTGGGGGGCGCACCAGCCCACCTAGGGGCTGGTTCCTCCCACTTGCGGCCCATGCAGCCCTCTGGTGCCGGTGGCCCCACACGGCGGACCCCCGGAACCCTTCCGGTGGTCCCGGTACGTTACCGGTGATGCCCGAAACACTTCCGGTGACCAAAACCTCACTTCCTATATATGAATCTTTACCTCCGGGCCATTCCGGAGCTCCTCGTGACGTCCGGGATCTCATCCGGGACTCTGAACAACCTTCGGTAACCACGTACACTATTTCCCTATAACCCTAGCGTCATTGAACCTTAAGTGTGTAGACCCTACGGGTTCGGGAGACACGCAGACATGACCGAGACACCTCTCCGGTCAATAACCAACAGCGGGATCTGGATACCCATGTTGGCTCCCACATGCTCCACGATGATCTCATCGGATGAACCACGATGTCGGGGATTCAATCAATCCCGTATACAATTCCCTTTGTCTACCGGTATGATACTTGCCCGAGATTCGATCGTCGGTATCCCTATACCTTGTTCAATCTCGTTACCGACAAGTCTCTTTACTCGTTACGTAACACATCATCCCGTGGCTAACTCCTTAGTCACATTGAGCTCATTATGACGATGTCTTACCGAGTGGGCCCAGAGATACCTCTCCGTCATACGGAGTGACAAATCCCAGTCTCGATTCGTGCCAACCCAACAGATACTTTCGGAGATACCCGTAGTGTACCTTTATAGCCACCCAGTTACGTTGTGACGTTTGGCACACCCAAAGTATTCCTACGGTATCCGGGAGTTGCACAATCTCATGGTCTAAGGAAACAATACTTGACATTGGAAAAGCTTTAGCAGACGAACTACACGATCTTGTGCTATGCTTAGGATTGGGTCTTGTCCATCACATCATTCTCCTAATGATGTGATCCCATTATCAACGACATCCAATGTCCATGGTCATGAAACCGTGACCATCTATTGATCAACGAGCTAGCCAACTAGAGGCTCACTAGGGACATGTTGTGGTCTATGTATTCACACATGCATTACGGTTTCCGGTTAACACAATTATAGCATGAACAATAGACAATTATCATGAACAAGGAAATACAATAATAACCATTTTATTATTGCCTCTAGGGCATATTTCCAACAGTCTCCCACTTGCACTAGAGTCAATAATCTAGTTACATTGTGATGAACCGAACACCCATAGCATTCTGGTGTTGATCATGTTTTGCTCGTGAGAGAGGTTTAGTCAACGGATCTGCGACATTCAGATCCATATGTACTTTAAAAATTTCTATATCTCCCTCCTGAATGTAATCACGGATGGAGTTGAAGCGGCGCTTGATGTGTCTTGTCTTCTTGTGAAACCTGGGCTCCTTCGCAAGGGCAATAGCTCCAGTGTTGTCACAGAATAGAGTCATCGGGCCCGACGCATTGAGAATTACTCCTAGGTCGGTGATGAACTCCTTCATCCAGACTCCTTCCTTTGCTGCTTCCAAAGCAGCTATATACTCCGCTTCACATGTAGATGCCGCCACGACACTTTGCTTGCTGCTGCACCAGCTGACTGCCCCTCCGTTCAAAATATACACGTATCCGGTTTGTGACTTGGAGTCATCCGGATCTGTGTCGAAGCTAGCATCGACGTAACCCTTTACGACGAGCTCTTCGGCACCTCCATATACGAGAAACATGTCCTTTGTCCTTTTCAGGTACTTCAGGATATTCTTGACCACTGTCCAGTGTTCCGCTCCGGGATCACTTTGGTACCTCCCTACCAAACTTATGGCAAGGTTCACATCAGGTCTGGTACACAGCATGGCATACATAATAGAGCCTATGGCTGAAGCATAGGGGATGACACTCATCTCTTCTCTATCCTTTGCCGTGGTCGGGCATTGAGTCGTACTCAATCTCACACCCTGTAACACAGGCAAGAACCCCTTCTTGGACTGATCCATATTGAACTTCTTCAATATCTTTTCAAGGTATGTACTTTGTGAAAGACCTATGAGGCGTCTCGATCTATCTCTATAGATCTTAATACCTAATATGTAAGCAGCTTCTCCAAGGTCCTTCATTGAAAAACATTTATTCAAGTAGGCCTTTACACTTTCCAAAAGTTCTATATCAATTCCCATCAACAATATGCCATCCACATATAATATGAGAAATGCTACAGAGCTCCCACTCACTTTCTTGTAAATACAGGGTTCTCCATAAACCCTGCATAAACCCAAACGCTTTAATCACCTCATTAAAGCGAATGTTCCAACTCCGAGATGCTTCCACCAGCCCATAGATGGAGCGCTGGAGCTTGCATACTTTGTTAGCATCTTTAGGATCGACAAAACCTTCCGGCTGCATCATATACAGTTCTTCCTTAAGGAAACCATTAAGGAATGCCGTTTTGACGTCCATTTGCCAGATCTCATAATCATAAAATGCGGCAATTGCTAACATGATTCGGACAGACTTCAGCATTGCTACGGGTGAGAAAGTCTCATCGTAGTCAACTCCTTGAACTTGTCGATAACCCTTAGCGACAAGCCGAGCCTTATAGACGGTCACATTACCATCCGCGTCAGTCTTCTTCTTAAAAATCCATTTATTTTCAATGGCTCGCTTATCATCAGGCAAGTCCACCAAAGTCCACACTTTGTTGTCATACATGGATCCTATCTCGGATTTTATGGCTTCAAGCCATTTGTTGGAATCCGGGCCCGCCATTGCTTCTTCATAGTTCGAAGGTTCACCGTTGTCCAACAACATGATCTCCAGGACAGGGTTGCCGTACCACTCTGGTGCGGAACGTGTCCTAGTGGACCTTCGACGTTCAATAGTACCTTGATCTGAAGCTTCATGATCATCATCATTAACTTCCTCTCCAGCCGGTGTTTGCTCCACAGAAACAACTTCCCGTGTTGTGCTACTCTCCGGTTCGAGTGGAGGTACGATTACCTCATCAAGTTCTATTTTCCTCCCACTTACTTCTTTCGAGAGAAACTCTTTCTCGAGAAAGGATCCATTCTTGGCAACAAAGACTTTGCCTTCGGATCTGAGGTAGAAGGTATACCCAATAGTCTCTTTGGGATATCCTATGAAGACGCACTTTTCCGCTTTGGGTTCGAGCTTCTCAGGTTGAAGTTTCTTCACATAAGCATCGCATCCCCAAACTTTTAGAAACAACAGCTTAGGTTTCTTCCCAAACCATAATTCATACGGTGTCGTCTCAACGGACTTTGACGGTGCCCTATTTAAAGTGAATGCGGCAGTCTCTAATGCATATCCCCAAAATGATAGAGGTAAGTCGGTAAGAGACATCATAGATCGCACCATATCCAATAGAGTGCGATTACGATGTTCAGACACACCATTTCGCGGAGGTGTGCCAGGCGG
Source organism: Elymus sibiricus (assembly GCA_039707655.1). Taxonomy (NCBI): domain Eukaryota; kingdom Viridiplantae; phylum Streptophyta; class Magnoliopsida; order Poales; family Poaceae; genus Elymus; species Elymus sibiricus. The sequence continues at coordinate 524,982,541 of CM077665.1, forward strand.
CGTGAGTTGTGAAACAATTCCACATTTCCTTAGGTGCGTGCCAAACTCGTGACTTAAATATTCTCCGCCACGATCAGATCGTAGGCACTTTATTTTTCTGTCACGTTGATTCTCTACCTCACTCTGAAATTCCTTGAACCTTTCAAAGGTTTCAGACTTGTGTTTCATTAAGTAGACATACCCATATCTGCTCAAGTCATCAGTGAGGGTGAGAACATAACGGTAGCCACCGCGAGCCTCGACGCTCATTGGACCGCATACATCGGTATGTATTATCTCCAACAAGTCAGTCGCTCGCTCCATTGTTCCAGAGAACGGAGTCTTGGTCATCTTGCCCATGAGGCATGGTTCGCACGTGTCAAATGATTCGAAATCAAGAGACTCCAAAAGTCCATCAGCATGGAGCTTCTTCATACGTTTGACACCAATATGACCAAGGCGGCAGTGCCACATGTAAGTGGGACTATCGTTATCAACCTTACACTTTTTGGTACTCACACTATGGACATGTGTAACATCACGTTCGAGATTCATCAAAAATAAACCATTGACCAGCGGGGCATGACCATAAAACATTTCTCTCATATAAATAGAACAACCATTATTCTCAGATTTAAATGAGTAGCCATCTCGCATCAAACGAGATCCAGATACAATGTTCATGCTCAAAGCTGGTACTAAATAACAATTATTGAGGTTTAAAACTAATCCCGAAGGTAGATGTAGAGGTAGCGTGCCGACGGCGATCACATAGACCTTGGAACCATTCCCGACGCGCATCGTCACCTCGTCCTTTGCCAGTCTCCGCTTATTCCGTAGCTCCTGCTTGGAGTTACAAATGTGAGCAACTGCACCGGTATCAAATACCCAGGAGCTACTACCAGCGCTGGTTAGGTACACATCAATAACAAGTATATCACATATACCTTTAACGTTGCCGGCCTTCTTATCCGCTAAGTACTTGGGGCAGTTCCGCTTCCAGTGACCGGTACCCTTGCAATAAAAGCACTCAGTCTCAGGCTTGGGTCCATTCTTGTTCTTCTTCCCGGCAACTTGCTTACCGGGTGCGGCAACAGCTTTGCCGTCCTTCTTGAAGTTCCTCTTACCCTTGCCTTTCTTGAAACTAGTGGTCTTATTCACCATCAACACTTGATGCTCCTTTTTGATCTCGACCTCCGCTGATTTCAGCATCGAGTACAACTCAGGAATGGACTTCTCCATACCTTGCATGTTGTAGTTCATCACAAAGCTCTTGTAGCTAGGTGGAAGCGATTGGAGGATTCTGTCAATGACCGAGTCATCCGGGAGATTAACTCCCAGTTGAGTCAAGCGGTTGTGTAACCCAGACATTTTGAGTATGTGCTCACTGACAGAACTATTCTCCTCCATCTTACAGCTGAAGAACTTGTCGGAGACGTCATATCTCTCGACCCGGGCATGAGCTTGGAAAACCAGTTTCAGCTCTTGGAACATCTCATATGCTCCGTGTTGCTCAAAACACTTTTGGAGCCCCGGTTCTAAACTGTAAAGCATGCCGCACTGAACAAGGGAGTAATCATCGCAGCGTGACTGCCAAGCGTTCGTAACGTCTTGGTCCGCTGGGAAAATGGGTGGGTCACCTAGTGGGCCTGGCTGCGCTTAAAGGATGCCCTCGGCGTCGAGGAACATGTTCTAGGGTGTATGTGCGACTCATTCAGGGTGTTCAAATTGATGCTACATAGGGGACATAGTACATACCGCCATTGACGCGGACGAGGTGGGTAATCGCCGCGATGCTCTCCGTCAATGCTCGTCATGCGCAGTTCTTGTCATCGCCATCAGAGAGACAGATAGGAGAGTGAGTGGTGAGAGGAAGGGAGAGTGAAAGCGGTGGGAGATATGGAGAGACACCGGTGGGGTGAGGGGAGTTACGGCGCCGCTTCATGAGCCAACGCGGTTTCTATCGCGTGTCCCCGCGGGTGTAGCCGGTCCTTCCCACGTGCGCCCCCCGCATCCCTCTGGCCAGGCTCGCTAGAAACCGTCGATTAGCGAGCCAGACCCAGTGATGCTTTAAGGTTTGTGTGGACCAAGATCACACAGGCTACCAAGCATGCCAAAACTGCACCACACGGACCTCGATGGGCCTAATGCAAGTAACAAAACACATCCTTAACATGCATAGGTCGGGTGTCGCTCATCATGTTTTGCATCCGCTTGATGATACATTATGTGCTAATAAAAGTGCCATTTATATAAAAAAAAATACCATTGACAAGATGCATCGCTCCTTTTGCACGAGCTTTGAGAATTGCACCCCAATGAAGTGTATGATTAGGTGGAGGAGAGTTTGTGTGCCAAGAGGTTACAAAAGGCAAGGAATCCCGGACCATGGTCTCTCAGGGTAGTGCTTTTAGGGCATGTACAATGGTGCTATCTTAGAAGTACCACGTAGGATAAATGCTGAGGTGAAGAACAGAAAAATCATAAGAAAAGACTTATTTAAGATATGATTTCTTAACACAACATGTCTCATAATGTTTTTAGGAATAACTAGTTATTGAAGATAAGGCTAAAAGATAACCCATTGTAGACATATTTGTTTTGTCATCTCTAAGTTACATGTAAAGCTTAAAATAAAATTGTCTTATCAACCATTGTACATGCACTTAGGGTTTGATGGTGGTAGTTAACTTGGTAGACTCATAAGACCATGGTGTTACTTTCCGGTGTAGTCTGGCCCGTAAGTTGGATCGATGTTCATGACGTCCACCATCATCGTTGAGCATGCATGTTAGGGAATCAATGAAGCTCTGACATGTTTACTTACTCAACAACCAGCAAAAGATGATCTCTTATGGCATTTCTAACCGATCCCCTAAAAATAGAGGAGTAAACGTCGGAGTAAACCTTAGTGGAGTACATTTACTATATGTAACGGAGTAAAACTTACTTTTGACTTATACATTTCGCCAAACACCTGCTATGCGCCCCACGGCGATGGAGACCAAGCTGGTCCCGCTTTGTATTTACCAACGGTCACGCTTCGGAACGTGGTCCAGCCGCTCGATAAGTTCCGGCCGTCAGTGATGACCATCTCGGTCATACCGCCACCACCTCATCGACAGACCTGTACATCCTGCTCCCGTCCTGTGCCACCACCACGTCCATGCGCATTCTTCCCTCCCGACCGCCCGAGCACGCACGAGCTCCTCTTGGACGCCGCCGATGACAACACAAATTCCTCCAGCCCGTAGTGACGAAGTATATTTATTCCTCTAATGCTTCTTGGAGTAAAATTTATCCTCCCTTAGACCAGATAGGGGATCACTTAGGTGCGGCATAAAGGAGTAAAACAGAGTGTATCCTCCCTTATAGGTTTATTGAAGATCGGTTAGAAATGCCCTTATATGGTTCTATTCCACCAAAGGAAGAAGAACTGTATGGTCAAGGCGGTGATTGGTGACAACACACATGGATTCACAACTTCAATCCTCTCCACGCGAGCTTTCGTACCTTATTTTGCATGCCAGGCTTTGGGATTGCCTACAACATCTCACTCTACTGCATAAATTATGTGAGGTCGTCTCGAATTTGATTGCGAGTGGAACTGGCCTAGTATTGTTAGGACTCTCAGGGAAACATAAGTATTAAGCTTGTTCGTGACTTAAGCGAGTACTTACGAAGGATGGCGACAATTCCTATTGCGTGCGTACGACGGGGAGAGCCATACAAAGGCATACCCTCCTCCCACCTCCACCCCCGCGCGCTTTGCCTTACCCACTTTGGGTTATTTGGCTGTTTGTTCCCACTCCTCTATGGTCGGGTTTTCTTTGTTTTGATGTTTTCTACGTTTTTACCGGGTTTTCCTTTTTCTTCATTTTCTATTTTTATTTCTCACTTTTTAAACAATGCAAGTGTTCAAATTCGTGAACACTCTTTAAAGTTCGGAAAGTTTTTTAATATCATTATTTTTCTAATATAGGGAACATTTTTAAAAATACGAGAATATTTTTAAAATTGGGGAAGATTTTAGATTCTTTCATATTTTTTGGAATTTGGAAACAGGTTTTGAAATCTGATAACATTTTTGCGATTCAAGAACATTCTTGGAATGAAACCACATTTTTCAAATATGTTACTTTATTAATTCAGAAATGCTTTTTGAAAACTAATAACATTTTTGTAATCGGTGAACATTTATTAATTTGAGAATATTTTTTGAGATCTAGGAATATTTTTTTGAATTCCTGGAAAATAATTTGATTTGAGAACACTATTTAAATTCATGAACACTTTTTGGAACTCACGAGTTCAAAAGCATTCCTATATTTTTATATATTCACAAACATTTGTGAATTTCTAAACATGTTTTCAACTTTTTTGAGAAAGTATTTTAATATGAAACCAACCAAAAAACACCAGCTGAAAAACCCCAAACAAATAAGCAAAGCATACGTAGGCCGGTGGAGGGTTGTGCCATTGCTTGCTCCCACCGTTGGCATGCTATTGGACTTCTCGATGATGGATTGGTTAGGAGGTCAGAAAATACTTTCATCTTCGAAATGTCCTTTACAGTGCCTCAAAAGCTTCCTCCTCGACCCACTTTTGGGTATTTGATAGCCTACACAGGGGCTCCTCAGCATAGACGAGCTCAGCCTAAATACCCTTGTAGCATGCACGAAGAGAGAACACCCGAGCACCCGTTCGCTGGTCAGCATGAATCAGGAAAGCGAGCGACAACGTGTTTTGAAAAATGTTCAAATTTCTAAAATAATTAATTTTTCAGAAAATGTTCGGAATACCAAAAAATATTCAGATTTTCAAAATTTGTTCCGATTTAAATAACTATATCCAGATTTTAAAATTTGTCAAAATTTTAAAAAAATGTCAAGATTTTCTAAAAACGTCAAGATTTTCAAAATTTGATAAAAAATTCTAAAAATACTCAGAATTTCAAAATTTGTTTAAAATAAAAAAACAGAATTTTGAAACTTGTTTAAATTTCTAAAAAATGTTAGGCTTTTTTTAGAAAATTGAGTTTTCAAAAAATATTTAGATTTTCAAATTTGTAAAAATATCAAACTTTTGATATTTTTTAATATTTTCAAAGAAACAGAAGAAATTCAAAAAATGATTAATTTTTTAAAAAATGTTATTTTTCCATTGTTTCATTAAATTATTTTCATTTTTGAAAAAATTGTTCACTTATTTGAAAATACCGGTTTTTACTGTACCGACCGACATGTCTAAATAGATGCAAGCTGTCAAACAGAGCCTCAGTTTAGCATGTCTCATCATTTACGCCGCTACCAAACAACAGCAAATACATGTACTCAAAATGTCTACACTCAGCATGTATCAGAGAAGAACAACCATACCCGGTTGCCCCATAACGCTCACATGAAAAAACCGATATAGAAAAGAAAAAATAATGAAAACCAAAGAAAACCTCTGTAAATAGTGAGAACCCCGATAAAAAACCATCAAAAGATATTCGCGCCGCTGCTATAGTAATGGAATCAGCCCAGTAATGAGAGCTCCGTCTGGCAACGGGGAGAAATAGTGGACGCATCTATGTCTCGCTTTAAGCAAGCACAGGTGAAGCCTCGCGTCGTGGGGAGCCTAGATGGGCCTGCCCAGCTGCGCGGGAGGCCACGGCCTGTTTTTATGTCTTTTATATTCTCTCTTTTTCCTCTATTATTGTAATTTTTATTAAACTTTAAAATATTCGACATATATATAGAAAAAACACTCTTTCAAAACACATTTGAAAAATATTGAACAGGTTTAGAAAAAATGCTGAATCAGTATCAAAAATTGTTGAATGAGTATTAGAAAAAATTTGAACAAGTACTTGATTTTTTTAATAAGTATTAAAAATGTTCAACAAGTTTTTCACAAATGGTGAATAAGTATTAAAAATTGTTGAACGGTTATTTGAAAAATATTGAACAAGTATTTGGAAATGTTGAATAAGTATTAAAAATATTAAATAAGTATTTGAAAATGTTTAATAAATAGGAAAAAAATGTTGAACGACTATTTGAAAAATGTCAAACATGTATTGCAAAAATATTGAGTAAGCGTTCGGACAATGTTAAACGTGTATAAAAAAATGTTGATCACTTGTTAATAAATATTTTAGACATATATGAATGTAGAGTGAAAACAAAAACAAACATATGAAAAAAAAATGGAGGAAAAAAAATAAAACAAAACAAGAAATGAAGAAGAAGAAAGAAAACCAAAAAAGAAATAGAATAATGGAAAAAACAAACATAATAACCAGAAAAAATACGAAAATGATTGAAAAAGAATGAAAGAAAAAGGGGAAATAATAAGAAAAGAAACAAAATAAAACAAAAAAGGAATTAATCCTGAAGAAAAAAGTGAAAAGAAAAAGGAAAGAGTGAAAAAATCGGAGTAGAAAAAGTAATTTGACAAAAGAAAACGAAAAAGAAAACAAATAAGCTATCGAAAAACCAGGAAAACCAACTCCTATCGCCTTAAGTAGAACACACCTAACATACTTAGGGCATGCACAATGATTGATAAGATAGTCTTATCTTAAGTCTTGCATGTAATTTAGAGATGACAAAAAAAATTGTCTACAATGGGTCATCTCTTAGCCTTATCTTCGATAACTAGCTATTCCTAAAAACATGGTGACACATATTGTGCTAAGAGATCACCTCTTGTCTTCTCTTAAATAAGAGAAGGCAAAGCTTTTTTTCCGAGTTCTCTCTCCTCCACCTCATCATTTATCCTACGTGTCGCTCCTAAGATAGCACCATTGTACATGCCCTTAGCACGAATGTGATGGTAGCCGAGTGGCAAGGAGCGCGGTGTGTCACCCTTTAGAGCAGTGCATTATTCTTGGTTCTTTCTTTAATTTTTCCGCTTATAAAGCGAAGCAACAAAGTACACTGGCCGGCCAGTTTGCTTAGGGCTTGCTTAAAACAAAAAATAGCCGCCGCGAGAGAAATAGGTTCGGCGACATGTTCGTATCAAACTTGTTCTTGACGGTAGCCGAGTGGCAAGGAGCACGGTGTGTAACCCCGTAAAGCACTGTTCGATTCCTGGTTCTTTCTTTAATTTTTGGGGACTGCTACACGTCCACCGGTGGATCCATACTAAACATCCACCGCCTGAACGGCCGTTCGATGAAACACGCGCAGCCGTCCGATCTACCTGATGGCACGCGGCTCGGTCGCCTCCCCCCCGACCAATTAATTCCTGAAGCAACGGTCAAGTTGCAGAAACAAGTTAATTCCTGAAGCGGCGGTCCAGTTGCATAAACAAGTTTGTTGTCCCGGCCCCGACAGACCTGCGCCCAGCGAGCCATCGAATCTGGCAAAATCTACTAGGTATACATATTTTTCCATTTGCAACACATATCTTGTTTCAGAAACATTTGCGAAAATGCGATTGTGTTACGGATTCTTTTCTGCAACATAGATCTAGTTGCAGTTTTTTCTCCAACAAAGGTATTGTTGCATAAATTTTTTTTGCAACCTTGACGACGCCTACCGATTCCCCGGACGCCGCCGCCGAGTCCGACCATGCACGCGACAGCGACCGCCGCGGCGCTGGCGCCGCCCATCCTCCTCCCCCGCCGCGTCCCCACGGGCGCCGGCTCCCCCGCCCGGCCGCGCCGCGCCGCCCGGTCCGCCGTCCGGTGCGAGCTCATCGCCGCCTCCGCCTCCTCCGCGGCAGCGCCCGTGGCCGCCCCCCGCTGGGCCCAGAGGACGGTCGTCATCCCGCCGCAGCGCCGCGGCTGCCACATCATCACCCCCCTCTGCGTCCCCACGGGCGCCCATCCTCCTCCCCCTCTGCGTCCCCACGGGAGCTGGCTCCCCCGTCCGGCCGTGCCGCGCCGCCCGGTCCGCCGTCCGGTGCGAGCTCGCCGCCGCCTCCGCCTCCTCCGCGGCGCCCGCGACCGCTCCCGCACCCGTGGCCGCCCCCCGCTGGGCCCAGAGGACGGTCGACGGTTGAGCACCTTGACGACGCCGTCGGCGGCGAGCAGCGCGTAGCGGCGGGACCGGACGCCGAGCCCCACCGGCTTGTCCGACAGGTCCAGCTCCACGCCCATGGCGCGGGTCAGCTCCCCGTTGCCGTCCGACAGGAGCAGCACCTCTCGCCGTCGCCCTCCAGATCCAGCAACAAGACAATCAAACGCTCGCGGACACTCAGCTGCAGGAAACGGTTCCTGAAACAACAACATCGTTTCAGAAAAACGGTCACAGCTCACGCGGAAGCGGGTCCGATCTCGTCCGTCTGATAAAGGACAGATCGGACGGTCGCCGAGCCGGCGGACGAGCCAGCGCGATCGGCCGGTTGAACGCAATCTTTTCCCTCAATTTTTTCACTTTTAAAGCGAAGCAACAAAGTACCTAGGCCGGCCCATTTAAGGAAAACCCTCAGCGATGCGTTTGCTTAGGGCTCGCTTGAAAAGAAAAATAGTCGCCGGAGAGAATTTGGTTCGGCGACATGTTCGTATCAAACTCGTTCTTGACGGGCTCGTCGTTCACAGACTTGGCCCATAGAAAGGATTACCACCATCTTACCACATCGCCTCGTTGCCAGCCATAACCTCATACCAAAACTATCCTACGTCTCAAAAAAAAAAAAAACAGAACCATACTCCGATTTGGAGGCGCAAGGCTTCTCAGATTGAGTCTTGCCAAACATGGCGTCGAGCACAACCCTGCCAAACAAAGTCGCGGAACGTATTGCCGGCAAGAAAAGTTGCACGCATCCCTGGGATCGCCGCCAACCCTAACTGGTAAGTGGAATTCCTATTCCCTGGTCAACGGAAAAAATATTTCTTCTCACCCGACGGAACTAGATCGTGCTTGTACGGCTTGCGGGAGAGATTGGCGGTGGCGGCCGAAGTAGGTCATGTGAGTTCTATGCGGTGGTACGATCAGACCGTGAAACTAGTGGACAACGGCGGGGAGCTGATTCTTGCGCGTCAAATCCCGTATGACGAAAACAATATGTTCCGGAAAGGTTATGAGGTGCACCATGTGGATCTGGGGGTGAGGATCACCCTATCAATGCAACAAGGGCTCGGCGGGCGCGCCTTGTTCGCCGACGCGGACAAACTGGGGCCGAGGCCTGCTCTCTTGTTACCCGCCGGGTTATCCCTTTATATCGATGCTGACACCGTATATTTGTGTGATGGCCACCTCACTGACCTCACACGTAGCATACGCAAAAAAGACAAATACGTAAATAAAAATGGGCCAATTTTTGTTGTTGTTGGGCCTAGATTTTGTCTTTTTTGCACAGCAAGCAAATCATAATATTTTTGAACGAAAATTTCCAGATCCGTCATCAATATGTATAAGTTTTCACATGACTTTTTTTGATTTTTTTTAAACTTAGAAGTATCAAATTTGAATATTTTCAAAAAAGGGCTCCATGGAGCCCGACCTCCAAAAATTCGCACCCACAACATCTCACCCTACTGCGTAGATTAGGCGAGGTCGTCTCGAAGTGGATTGCGAGTGGATCCGAACAAGTTTTGCTAGGACTTTCAAGGAAACGTAAATATTAAGCTTGTTCCCGACTTAAGAGATACTTACGGAGGATGGTGGCAATTCCTATTGCGCATGTAGCACAGGGAGAGCCACACACAAAGCGCATACCCTCCGTCCTTGGCCTGGCCCACTTTGGGTTATTAGGCAGTCTATTCCCACCAAGGTTTTGGATTTCAAATGGAACTTTTTTCTCCAGGGGGGGGGAGGGGGGGTAAACTCGGTTTCCATGGTGACCACGAAATACCGGAAAAGAATCGAGCAAAATTTGAAATCACAAATTGAATTCAAATTTTTTTAAGACAAAAATACATAAGTTTTGAATAAAAAAGATTGCTGCTCTAGCACTAGCGCAGTGGTAGCAGGTCTAGGACTCGACTAAGCATATGTTTTGGTTAGCGATATATCTTACTTAACTAGAAGTTAGGAGTTTAAATTCAAAAAATTCGAAAAAATTGAAATTTTCTGCTCAATATACATAATTATCTTGTGGGAGTGCGAAACGCGCTTACCGGGCAGTAACCAAAACCTTGATTCCCACTGCTCTATGGTCGGTTTTTCCCTGTTTTGGTATTTTTATGTTTATGCCGGGCTTTCCTTTTTCTTATTTTCTATTTTCCTTTTTCATTTTTAAACCATGCAAGTATTAAAATTCGTGAATATTCTTTAAAGTTGGGACTGTTTTGAATATTCATTATTTTTTCTAAGAAACCGGGAACATTTCTGAAAATACGATAACATTTTTAAATTTTGGGAACAATTTTGGAAATCCGAATATTTTGATTATTCAACAATTTTTGGAATTCAGAAACAATTTTTTATATCAGATAAAAAAATAAAATTCATCAACATTTTTTAAATGAAACAACATTTTTCGAATCTTTTTTATCTTTTTATTCAGGAACGTTTTCTGAAAACTAAGAACATTTAATAATTTGAGATTCTTTTTAAATCCAGGAATATTTTTTGAGTTCCTGAAAAATAAACAAATTTGAGAATACTATCTAAATTCATGAACTTTTTGTTTGACACGAAAAAAAAAACGTTGGTTGTCGTGTTATTATCTCTCTACGCGCCAGGGGAAATAAACATTGCGGGCGTGCCAGTATACTAAGTACACAAATAAATAGAGGGAAACATGAACTTTATTAATCTCTCATCGGAGAAACAAAATTACAAGATCCCATTACATGAGCGCTCCGTGGCCTGCTAGCGCGGCCGATATGACTTGGGCGATTGTGAAGTTCTGGTTCACGGGGCCTCGAAAGGCTCCCGCTTAATTACATCCGCGAGTCGAAGTCGCAGACCACCTCCGATTAAGCTGCTGCAATGGTCGTCGTCTTCAAGTCTCGTCTTCGCCAAGTGGTCGGTGTAGACGGTGGTGATGATGATAGAAGGGTGGAGCAGTACATCCGTCGCTCCGGCGATGCTTGGCCATATCCCTCCGGCGTGTCAATGTCCGATGATGAAGATGTCTGGCTTCGTCAGCTCAGACAGATGGGCGGCCTTCGCCTCGTCGGTGCCCGGCCTGGTTGTGTCCGCCTCGTCGGTGTCGGACATGGTGGCTTGCCTTCGCCTCGTCGGTGCCCGGCAAGTTATGGATAGCTACATCGGAAAAATACATGTCGGTGAAGTGGCTTCGCCTCGTCGGAGCTTGGACGATGTTTGGGGAAGTGTGTTGATGCAGAAGTTGGAGTAGACTTGAGTGTCGCCGCGTGGCGGCGTTGCTTGAAGATGACGACAATACGAGCTTTCGATGTAGACCTCGTGGCGTCGCAGTTACGGGGACGGCCTCCGCTTGGTGCAGAAGAATGACGATATGTCGGCGTAGACGACGTCCTCGCTTAGACGATAAGTCAAAGAAGATTGCCATGTCATGTGGACGACCGGTGGCGCTGATGTAAACGACATCCTCGTCAGATGAAGAGTCGATGAAGATTATAACGCCATGTCGATGTAGCCTGGCGGCGTGTTGAGGCAGTCGGTGCCCTCGCCAGGAGAGAAGTTGATGAAGATGGTGAAGTCAGGTTGATGTAGAAGCCTTCCTCGTCGAGCCCGGGGTTGGTGTTGACGACACTGGCAAGGTTGATGAAGATGTGAAGGCGGTGAGCAACTCCTCCTCCGTCTTCTTCGGTTGCACACGGGTGAGCTATGATTATCCGTCCATCTTGGTCGGGGTTCCCATCGCCCGCTCACCTTCAGATGTACTGAAATGAGAGAGATAGAAAATGATAAAGAGAAGATGATGCATGTAGGCATGCCATTAAATAAGATGGATGCCGTGATTTTAATCTTCCCTAGCTGAGGTAGATGATGGCGCAGCCTTGGACGACGGCCTTCTCGTTCCGGCATGTGCACCACTTGTACAAGTTCATCCGGCGGATGCATTGCGGTTCGGGGTGTCATCGCCTCATCGGGAGCCACCTTGGGATACCTATGTTGATGCAGTGTGTGGCAGCGTGTACGGGAGAAGGCTCCGCCTGGCTTGCCGGTGGACGTTCGTCGTTGCCGTCGCGGTCTTCATGGGCGCGCGCTAGGTCGCCGTCATCTTGAGCCTCGTCGAGGCGCGTACTACATCGCTGCCGCGAGTGTCTCGTCGACTCCATGGAGATGGCATCGGAGCTTCTTCTTCATGTGTACATGAATATCACCTGCCTAGCTCTTGGGCGCGATGTATCACCGCTCTCAACTTTGGTGCAGGTTGATGTCGCTGTAGGTTGGCGGCTTCGACGTCGTCGTGGTGGTGTAGATGGTGTCGGGCCGGATGCCGCCGGCCTCTCCGATGTCGCCGCCGAGGTGGAGTTGGCGCCGTGATACTCGCCGGCAGCCTCGCCGCCGTCGTGGTGGACTGGTGGTGTAGATGGTGTCAGGCCGGATGTCGCCGGCCTCTCCGATGTCGCCGCCGAGGTGGACTTGGCGCCGTGATACTCGCCGGCAGCCTCGTCGCCATCGTGGTGGTGTAGATAGTGTTAGGCCGGATGCCGCAGTCCTCTCCGATGTCACCGCCGAGGTGGAGTTGGCGCCGTGCTACTCGCCGGCAGCCTCGCCGTTGTCGTCGTGGAAGCGTACATGGAAGAGGATACCGCTGGCGAGCCCTCCGTTGGACGTCCGTCGACGTCGTGGCACGTCCAGGGAGCTGCAATCGTCGGCGCGTCCACGGCTGCCTTGGGGTGCAACTGCACCGAGTGCCAGGGCCTCTTCTGCGGCTCCCCTCGGTCCTCCGTGACGCGGTGCTGGCGGCCTTGGTCGGCGCGTGTACCCGCCATCACGTTGTCACCTCCTGGGTGCGCGTGTCCTCCTTGGCGCGGTGTCCGCGGCCTCCGTCGGAGCGTGCGTGTGTACCGCCACCACTTGTGTCATATGGGTTGATGCAGCATGTTGGTGTAGATGGGAGAAGGCACCGCCGGCCGGTTCTCCGGCGCACATCTGATGTCGACGTGGCACGCGTGGGTCGCCGGGGCCGCCTCAGCTACGAGTGCACGAAGAACATCATGCTCCTTCATGCTCTGCCTGCGGCCTATGATGGCATCGTTGCCTCTTATTGTGTGGCGGCCGATCTGCATGTTAGACCTTAAAGCAAAGACGAACATAGCTAGATGATGGAAGCATTCAGATGCATCGCATCCGCCGGAGCACGTGTTACCGCCGCCGGTCTGTCCATCGAGCCTGGCGTACAGATCGAGCCAGAGGACATGGCTCCTCATCACCGTGCTGCTTTGCTTCGGGACTCGCGGGGTCGGCCGTCGCCACTGCGACAGGCACGTCCTCCGTCGCATCGGACAGGGCCAGAGGCGTGTGTATTGCCCGGCGAGCTGGCCGCCGTCGTGGGCGCGTCCTCTCCATCTCCTCGACGATGCATCACAGGTTGCCTCTCTCCGCCGGGGCGCGCTCTATGCGTCGTCGCTCCCCCCTGAAATGAGAGATAAAAAGGGAGAGGAGACAGTGAGATTTATTATGAGGAAGATGAATGCTTTTGTTGATGTAGCGTGTGGCAGCCCATATGAATGAAGACTTCGCCGGGCTCGCCGGCGGACGTCCGCCGTCATCGCGACCGCCGGCGTGTGCGGTCGCTGCCTCCTCCTTCCTGGGGCGCCTCCTTTTCCCTGGGCGCACTTGGTGCTGCCGTCTCTGGGGCGCGCTCTGCCTGGCCGCTCCCGAAATCTCTTCCCTCCGGCCCCTCTCGTCGACGCTGCCGCCGTGGGCGCGTCTCAACTTCAACTTCCCACCTCTGATGTGTGTGTCTGCATGTATTTATAGGCAAGAGGAGCAAGTCGCAGGTGACGCGCACAGCCGTTCGGCCGCTCCGATTTTGTTGGAAGAGATATAGATGCCAAACAACATTGATGTTTATCTCTTCGGGTTGCTGACACGGCAACTATCGTACAGATATTTGGGTATATGTACACGCCGGCCGACTTGCAGGTATTCGGGAACGTGCGCATGAGCCCAGGCTAATCATATATATACCTTAGCGGACGTGGTGAAGCCCTACTTGGCCCAATTTGATGCGTTCATGCGCTGAGAATACGCATGCAAACTTGCACACAGGTTAGGCATGTATCCATATACATCACGCATGGGCCATGCAAAATGCACCCTACGTAATAGGAAGGTTGGGCCAGCTAATTATGTAGTATATGGCTAATTGATCGACTGGACATTAGCTCGTTAGCACTCATTTTTAAATCATCAAGTGATGACGGAAGGTCATGGGCACTCCTTGCTCCATGACAAATTCTCAGGCTTCTCCCATACTTATTAGAAGAGATTAAAAAGATACTGATAAAAATTGTCATCAAATAACTTTTATTTTTCTTCCTGATTTCGTACTATTTGTAGTACAAAATCTCGTCGAGCACTTTTTTAGGATTCATGATTTCAAAAATATTCATGATTTTTTAAATTATTGATTTCTTAAAATTCACAAACATTTTTGAAGTCTTAAACATTTTTCAACTTTGTCGAGGAAGTAGTTTAACACAAGACCAACCAGCTGAAAACCCCACACAAACAAGCAAAGCATGCGTTGACCGGTGGAGGGGTGTGCCATTGCTTGCTCCCAGCACCTTCGGCGTGCTATTGGACTTCTCGATGATTGATTGATTGGCTAGGAGGTTAGAAAATACTCCCTCGGTAAAGAAATACTTTTAATGATCTAAACACCCTTATATTCCTTTACGGAGGGAGTACTTTCGTCTTCGAAACCTCCTCTACAGCGCCTTATGCGCCGGGTTGCCCATAGCACTCAAATGAAAAAAAAAGATAAAGAAAAAACAAAATTAGAAAACCAGAGAAATCCGCTGCAAATAGTGGAAGGAAACCCAATAGAAAATATCAAAAATACTCGCGCCGCTGCTATAGAAATGGGACGGCCCAGTCGGGCTCATCGTTCACAGATTTAGCCCATAAAAGGGATTACCACCATCTTACCACATCGCCTCGTGCCGGCGGTTTTCCCCTAGGCGGCGACGCTAGGGTTTCGACCTCTTCCGGCGACTAACGCTGGAATTTTCAGTTTTTCTCCATCCCCAGAGACCGGAGCCGTCGCGTGCCTCTGTGACCGTGATCTCCTAGGGTTCTGGGTCGGTGTAGGGCGCCGACCAGGAGGATTTTGGCGTCTGATTTCAAGATCGGATCAGTTTCGATGGCAGAAAGCTCGGGATCTCAGAACAAGCCTTCCAGGGAGACTGCGGAGGAACTCGTGGCACGTCTCACCTTGCAAGAAGAGGAGGAGGATGATTTTGTGTGGGAGGAGGAACTCCCAGATTTGCTAGAACCGGCCAAGTGGCTGGCGATCGCTCGTGTTCATACACCGAAAACTTTTAGCCCTAACGCGTTATACGGGGATATGCGGGCGGCTTGGAACCCTGCAAAACCTGTGGCATGCGGCGGATCAAGGAGAACCTGTTTACTGCTCAGTTTGGATGTTTGGGGGATTGGAAAAAAGCTATGATGGAAGGGCCTTGGCTATTCAGAGACCAGGCGGTGATCTTGGAAGAATACGACGGCTTCAAGAATCCTGATACGTTTAAGCTTGACAAGCTGTCGGTTTGGGTTCAGATCCACCGACTGCCAGACAAATTTCTCATTGAGCCTGCTGTCAAGGGATTGGCGTCTTGTATTGGCGAGGTGGAAGAGATCCAGCTGAAACTACCAGCAGGTTTTTTTGGAGAATTTGTAAGAGTCAAAGTTAAGATAGACATCAATGCTAAGATCAAGCGCTTTGTCACCGGCAGGAAGGGGGGCGAGAGGGTGCAATACCAAGTGAAGTATGAGAAGCTGCCCACCTTTTGCTATAACTGTGGCGAATTTGGCCATTGGTTTGAGGAGTGCGGGGAGGGTGAGCATGATGAGTCCACCTTTGAGTGGGGCGAGTTTCTTTTTGCTGACAATATCCGCATCAGGTCAGGGGGGCGTGGGAGCAATGCTGCTCCAAGAGGGAGGGGAGGTTTCTGGATGGGGGGCCGAGGCAGAGGCCGTGAGCCCTATAACCCAAACCAGAGCTGGCGTTTTAACGCTAACCAGCAGACACATCCCGGGAGAACAGAGGATGAAGAAGATAGAGTAGAGGTGCAGAACTCTGAAAAGGAACCAGCGGTGGTGGAGGAATTAGCGGCAGTAGGGGTTTTGGACCCAAACCCTTCGTCATATGAACTTCAGTTGAGAACTCGTCAGCCGCCCCATCTCTACTGGGGACCGAGGAGGAAAACCAGCTAGCAGTTGTTGTTAGGGAGGAGCAAGCCCCGGTTCCCCCTTTGCCTCCCGTATATGTTTCACCAAGGAAAGAGAACAAGAGGCCGAAGAAGTTTAGGACAGGGGATTTGACGGGCTCTCTTGCAGCCCGCATGGCTAATAACAGTGGGACGGAGGATCAAGACATGTTAAATGCATCATCGACGGACTCCCTAGAGGAGTGCCGCCGCGCGCAATGAATATGTTATGCTGGAACTGTCGCGATTTGGGCAACCCCGCGACAGTTCGTGAAGTCCGTAATCTCACGGCAAAATTTGCCCCGGCCGTGCTATGTCTCGTGGAAACACAAATACAAAGTGCACGGGCCGAGATCCTTGCGCAAACCTTTGGTTATGAAAGGTCCTTTGCGGTTAGTAGTTTTGGTAGAAGTGGTGGAATTGTAATATTTTGGAATGATGCAATAAAACTGGAAGTTATGGGCTACTCGAGATATCATATCGACACTAATATTTTGGAGCTCGGGCCTTCACCTTGGAGGCTAACGTGTGTGTATGGCGAGGCCCAGGTTATGGAGAGGTACAAGACTTGGGATACGTTGACATCAATCGCAGGTGCGTCCAACCTCCCTTGGATGGCACTTGGTGATTTCAATGAGGTTCTCTTGCAGTCGGAACATGAAGGTGTGAATTCGAGAGGACAAGGGCAGATGGATAGTTTTTGGGATGCACTCGATATATGTGGCCTTACTGATCTAGGTTATAAAGGGAGGATGTGGACTTTTGAGAAGAAGGTCTCAGGAGGAACGTTTACTAGGGTCAGACTGGACAGAGCAGTGGCAGACGCAGAATGGAACTCTGTTTTTCCCAACGCCCGGGTTAGCAACGAGGTTTCAGCATGCTCTGATCATGGCCCGATAGTCGTGTCCCTGCAAGAGGAAGGGGAGGCACATAGGTGGCTGAGGACTTTCAGGTATGAGGTCGCGTGGGAGACACACCCCGATCTGCGCGACTTCGTGAAAGAGAAGTGGATTAGCAAACAAAAGGGAACAACCACAACTGATGTGAAGGAAAAATTGCGTGATCTGAGCGAGGACTTGTTTAGCTGGGATCGACATACTTTCGGGAGTGTAAAGAAGGAGATCAAACAGCTAAAGAAAGAACTGGAGGTCCTGAAGAACATACCGAGGAGGACTGGCCCAAGCCGGCTGGAAACCAAGGCCACTGATCGGCTAGTTGAGTTGTACCATACAGAAGAGATCTTGTACCTTCAACGATCCCGTGTGGACTGGCTCACCCATGTTGATAAAAACACTAAGTACTTCCCAGCAGAGGGCTTCGATGAGAAGAAGGAAGAACAAGATCACGGCTCTTGCTAGACCGGATGGCCAAATAACTGAGGACCGTGCAGAACTCGAGGAGATGACCACGGAATTCTATAAGAACCTGTACACGTCGGAGGGGTGTTCTAACATGCAAGAAGTTCTCGATTCGGTCCCTCGGAAGGTAACTGATGACATGCGCGCCCTTCTGGACACGAAGTATACTGAGAAGGAGGTCAAAACGGCTCTATACCAAATGTTTCCTACGAAAGCGCCGGGACCGGATGGCTTCCCTGCACATTTCTTCCAGAAACATTGGGAAGTTTGTGGCGAAGAGGTGACTTCGGCTGTTCTGAAAATTGTCGAAGGAAGGGAGAGCGCTGAAGGTATCAACCAAACTTTTTTGGTCCTCATCCCAAAGGTTAAAACACCATCTCAGCTTTCGCAGTTTCGGCCTATCGCCTTGTGTAATGTTCTGTATAAACTAGCCTCTAAGGTGATTGCAAACCGTCTTAAGTTGGTGCTTCCAGATATCATTTCAGCTGAACAATCAGCCTTTGTGCTGGGAAGAATGATCACTGTTGGCATATGAGTGTTTGCATTTCATGAAGCGCAACAAAGCTGTGAAGCATCGTCACTGTGCATTGAAATTGGATATGATGAAAGCATATGACAGATTGGAGTGGGAGTACTTAAAATAAATCATGTTGAAGTTAGGCTTCTCTCAGAGCTGGGTTGAGATTGTTATGAGCCTGGTTAGCTCGGTTTCTTATTCCGTTCTGTTTAATGGAAGTAAGTTACAGGATTTCAAGCCTAGTAGAGGAATCCGTCATGGAGATCCAATCTCTCCTTACCTATTTTTGTTGGCAGCGGAGGGCCTTTCCGGCCTCTTAAAAAATTTAAGTCAGTCATCTCAGCTGGATGGAATCCAGGTGGCGCCTTCGGCACCATCTGTCAACCATTTACTGTTTGTAGATGATAGCCTGCTGTTCTTCAAAGCTAATGGTGAAGGGGCGAACGAGGTGTCAAACCTGTTGGAAAGGTATTGCCAGGCTTCAGGACAGCGCATCAACACGTTGAAATCTTCGATCTTTTTTAG
The DNA here is from genome assembly GCA_039707655.1 of Elymus sibiricus. Taxonomy (NCBI): domain Eukaryota; kingdom Viridiplantae; phylum Streptophyta; class Magnoliopsida; order Poales; family Poaceae; genus Elymus; species Elymus sibiricus. The sequence goes on from CM077665.1 coordinate 525,001,172, forward strand.
CAAGGGGTGCCCTGCCGACACTAAAGAGGAGATAAAGAACATTCTTAATGTGCCCAATGAAACCCTTAATGATAAATATCTAGGGATGCCCTCGGACATTGGAACATCGAAAAATGGCGCATTCAAGTTCTTAAAGGACAGGTTATGGAGTAAGGTAAAAGGGTGGATTGAGAAATGTCTATCTTCGGCAGGTAAAGAGGTTTCGGTGAAGTCGATAGCGCAAGCTGTGCCGGTGTTTTCGATGTCTTGCTTCAAGTTACCAAGGGGTTTATGTGAGCATCTCAACAAATTGGTGCGGCAATTCTGGTGGGGGAGTAAAGAAGGTAAGCGGAAGCCAGCTTGGTTTTCATGGAAAGATATGACACAACCGAAATACATGGGAGGCCCGGGGTTCCGAGATTTTGAGCTCTTCAACCTAGCCATGTTGGCTAAACAGTCTTGGCGATTGCTGCAGCAACCAGACTCTCTTTGTGCGCGCTTATTGAAGGCAATATATTACCCGAACGGTACTATACTTTCAGCTGAACTGGGAAGCAAGCCGTCGCAGATTTGGAGGGCCATTGTGGAAGAAAAGGAAGTGCTGAACCAGGGCCTGATTAGGAGGATTGGCGATGGAACCACTACACATATATGGACAGAAAATTGGATTCCGAAACCGGCATCCTTCAGGCCGATAGCTTGTCTGTCAGCCAACCCGCCATGGATGGTTAGTGAACTCATTAACGGCCTCAACGCAGCCTGGAATAGGGAAGTTCTGAACCAGACTTTTGTGGCTGCAGATGTGACAGCTATTCTAAGGCATTCCTATCTGCACAAGACAAGTAGATGACCATTGGGCGTGGAACTACGAGAAGAATGTACTCTTTTCTGTTAAATCAGCATATCGTATGTTGGTGGATACTAGAAAGAGACGAGAGGACTGGCTAGAAGGAAATGCAAGGGCTTCCACCCCGGGTGAGGCTAAGTCGTGGACATCGCTATGGTCAGTCCAAATACCTGGTAAAATCCGTAATTTCGTGTGGAGGCTTGCTAGACACTCGATCCCAACGGAAGATGTCCGACACTACAGACACATGGCTGATGATGATAAGTGCCAGTTGTGCGGGAGGCAGGACTCATGGCGACATTCGTTATTCGATTGCTCGGTAGCTCGGTGTGTATAGGCTTTGGAGGATGGAGAGATTGTTGACTACATTCAATCAACGGGGGAACAGAGGGCCAAACAGTGGCTGTTTGCAGCTTTTGAGGATTTGTCTCATCCTAAGCTAGTCAGAATACTGGTTACATTTTGGGCTATATGGTCCATGCGTCGCAAGGCGATACACGAAGGTATCCTGCAAAGCCCTCATGCAACAAACTCCTTTGTCTCTAGCTATATTTCTGAACTTGATAGCATAAGGGAGAAGGAACCAGCAGCAAATCACCCGCCGGGAGGTAACCGGAGGACACGGAAGAAAGGGTGGGTCGCCCCGCCCCCGGGAGTGGCCAAAATCCAGGTTGATGGTGGACTTTTCAAGAATGGTAGAACGGGAGCTGCGGCAGCAATATGCCGTGACCACACAGGCAAGTTCTTGGGCTCTTCAGCGATTGTTATTCCAGGAGTTACGGATCCACCTACACTAGAGGCTATCTCATGTCGCGAAGCTATAGCTCTAGCACAAGATCTATCTTTAGATCAAATTGTTATTGCTTGTGACTGCGAAGGGGTTGTCAAAGAAATCCAGGAAGGCACTAAGGGGAGTTACAGCGCAATAATGAAGGAGACCATACTAGCTGCTAATAATTTCGCCAAGTGCGAGTTTATCTTCGAAGGTCGCGAGAGGAATGTGGATGCTCATAATTTAGTTAAGTTTGCTTCAAGTTTAGATGAGAGGCGCCACCTGTGGCTGGGGTTACCCCATGATCCCTTTGTAATTTCTGTAAGCCGATCACCCAATCAATAAAAGATGGTTTACCTCTCAAAAAAAAAAAAAAAAAACACATCGCCTCGTTGCCAGCCGTAACCTCCTATCAAAACCATACTCCGATCTGGAGGCGCAAGGCTGCTCAGATTTGAGTCTTGCCAAACATGGCGTCGAGCACAGCCCTGCCTAACCAAGTCGTGGGAACGTATTGCCGGCAAGATAAGCGTGCATGCATCCCTGGGATCGCCGCCGACCCTAACTGGTAAGCGGAATCCATGTTCCCGGATCAACGGCAAAAATATTTCTTCTCACCTGACGGATCTCGATCGTGCTTATGCGGCTTGCAGGAGAGAATGGGCGGATCTGATCGCCGGGCCGGCAGGCCTAATCGCCGAGCGTGTCCTCGCAGACGACGTTGCCGACTACCTCCGCTTCCGTGCGGTGTGCCGCACCTGGCGACGATGCACCGCGTCCCTGGACGCGCACGGCAGCCTGGACCGCCGATTTGCAACGTGGATGGATTCGCACTACTATCAAAGCAGAAGATTCTCAGAAACAAAAAACTATCAAAGCAGGCATGCATGCCAGCACGCTGATGTGAAAAATATGTGGCACCTATTTTTGTTTAGATGACGTTATACACTACTTTTATGCTGACACACATATTTATTTCATCCTTGTCCATATTTTTCTCTCGTGTTCCACCAACATGTATAGTTCTGCCTTTTAGAGAATTATTACAAAAGCCTGACACACATGTCTTTTTTGAGCTCTGAACTTTGTTTCTTTTCTTGCACAGACAACCACAAACGTCATTTCTGAAAATTTACAAGCAGGTAGACAAATTCTGATGTTCATTGCCAGAAATTTCAGTTTTTTTTTCTTCTTTTTCTTACTTTTTTTGGATTTCACTGTTTATATGGATGCATTTGAGTTTGGAAATAGAAAATTCATGTCTGAAAAGATAAACACAAAACATTATAATATTTTAGGCGCAATAGAAAATTCATGGTTGGAAGTAGAAAATTCATGTTAATTTTATATCTTTTACAAGAATAACATGTGTATCGTTCATGCAAAAAAAAAAAAAAGTAACATGTGTATCGTCAGAAACAAATATGTTTACCTAGTACAGTCTATCATTTTTCACTACCTGCTCCATGGTATTGAACAATAAAATAAGTCTTGCTACAGTTGGTAAGTCCGACATACTTGGTTGTGGTGCAATCTAGACAATAAAATAATACATATGTGATTAAGATGGTATAGCCTTATTAGATACGACATACTCGGAGTACAGCAGCATGCCCATTATGAACATGAATTATAAAACGTACACTACAGGTGAAGGGCTTGGAGCGTGGGTTCGGCTAGACCATGGTCCAGCAACATATTTGCGCGCGACCGGCCCCGATTGCTGCGCCCGTGATTTGGCATGCTCCTGAACAATGGCGGACACGCTAGATGGGGATTGGGGGGATGGGGGGAGGGATAAACCTCAACGATGAATCGCTTCATGCCGTGGAGACCAACTCCGATGTAGTGACGTAGATCCCGAGGGCTAGAGGTACGGCGGGGGAGATATCGCGCGACGAAGGCTCAGATGCAGTGTGGCGTTAGGTTCCGGAAGACTATATAAAACTGATAAAACTATATCAGTTCGTGCTAGTTCCGGAATCGGGTTTCGTGACGGACTCGTTCACGCACCAGGCCTATAAAAAGGACCACCCATCGCCTAGTTACAGGCCGTATCATAACCATCCTCCGATCTGAAGCTCACGGCGGCGCAGATCGAGTCTCGCCCGAACATGTCGTCGAGCACTGCGCTGCCTAACCAAGTCGTGGAAACGTGTTGCCGGCAAGAAAAGCGCGCGCGCATCGCCGGGACCGCCGTCGACCCTAACTGGTAAGTGGAGTTCTTGTTCCCCCAGCCCCCATCGATGGCGAGATATAATGTGTCCTCTCCCATCTCGCCTGATGCGACTCGATCGTGCCATATACGCTGCTCGCAGGAGGGATTGGGCGGACCTGATCGCCGGGCCGGCAGGCCTGATCGCCGAGCGTGTCCTCGCGGACGACGTTGCCGACTACCTCCGCTTCCGCGCGGTGTGCCGCACGTGGCGGCGATGCACCGCGTCCCCGGACGCGCACGGCAGCCTGGACCGCCGGTTCCACCCCCAGCGGTGGATCATGCTCGCACAGACCGCCGGCGCCGTCCGGAAGCGCCGCGACTTCCTGAACGTCTCGACTGGGGAGCGCATCCGGGTGGACCTGCCGGAGCTCCGCTACCAGTACGTGTTCGGGGCCACCTCCGATGGCGGCCTCATCGTGCTGTGCGACAAGCGCACCTACGTCGTCCGCCTCCTCAACCCGCTCACCCGGCAGCTGACCACCCTCCCGGCCGCGATCACGTGGCAGCACAACGGGAGCAGCCAAAGGCGTACTAGCAAGTACACTCTATGTGGCAATCGTGCGTTGGTTGCGGGCCTCGCCGACGACTCGACCGTATTCCTCCACATGGACCCTTACTGGCTATTCACCGCCAAGCCCGGCGATAAGCAGTGGCCACATCATTACAACCTTGCCATTCGCCGGCCGCTTCTACTGCCTCACCGAGACAGCCCTCATGGTGGCGGACACAACCGCAACCGGAGACCCGCAGCTGGCGGTGGCGGCCGAACTGGGCGATATGGGTTCTGTGCGGTACGATCGGACTGTGAAACTAGTCGACAACGACGGGGAACTGGTTCTGGTGCGTCGGATCCCGCACGACAGTAACAACGCTATCCGAAAAGGTTACGAGGCGTTCAAGGTGGATCTGGAGGCGCGAATCATCGTCACCCTACCTATGCAGCAAGGGATCGCTGGGCGCGCCCTGTTCGCCTGCGAGGGCCCCTGGGGGCTGGGGCATGCTCTTTTGTTGCCCACCAGGCTATCTCCTCATGTTCATGTTGATACCGTCTACTCGTGCAACCGTAACGTTGATGGCCCGCCGAGAATAGGGGCCTACCGTCTTCTTTACGGCGATGCTCGGTTTTACAGTGCCATTAAAGCCTACCATCTCCCGTCTGGCCACCGCATCGAAGGCGGCAATAGCGATGTCAGTGCCATCGAGGCCCGCTGTCTCCTACAAGGATGCATCGGAGTCAACGTCGGTGATGCCCGGTCATGCAGCGTCGTTGAGTCTGTGTCGCACTATGTGTGTGGTAGAAAGATCATCGCACATGAGCGGCGTCGCAGTGAAAGGGTGAAGCTGAGGCTCCAACTCCAACACATGTGTGCACTAGATCAGAGTAATATGGGTGGCGAAAGCCAGTAGCGAAACTCAACATCTCATGACTGATAAATTATACGTACTACCAGTTTTGCTACTCTTATGGTCGATGCGTGGTTTCTTGTGATCTGTAACGGGAGTGCTGCTTTATAGTGCTTAAATGTTGGCAGCAAACCCGCTAAATCATTGTCTGCACCATTGAATTTACGGTCGGGGCTGGCCAGCAATTGTGACTCCACTGGTTAAGGCAAGGAGAAGATGTTTGTGATGCAAATGCAGGTGTTGGAGGCGGCGCACCAGTTACGAGAGTCACAATTGATCTAGCGGCCCCGTCGGATTGCGAGTTATTTAGCTTGGTGTCTTCGAAGCTACTCATTTTTTGTCCCATAATATAAGACAATGTTACATCCAATGAGGGACTATTTCTAGCCGTATAATATGCGGATAATTTGAAAAAAATCAGTATCATTAGGTCTTTTTTGTGAAAAGTACTTTATAATATATTTTTTCTATTTCAAAGCAACATAATCATATATTCATTCATATAGTGGAAAATAAAGGTTAAAACCCTTTCAAAAGGAAAAGTTAAAGTTGCACTCTTAGGATTGTTACACTGTTCAGAACGTCACCCCTTTTGCAATAAAGAGGATAAATGAGAGAGAGAGAGAGAGAGAGAATATGTACATCAGATAAAAACAAAAAAACTGTCACCATTCCAACACATTAAAGATTATGCCCAGCAAAACCGTGTTGGACTTTACAAAAGGCTCAAGGAATTTATTTTTAAGCATGCTTTTAAGGCATGACACGGTTTTGAGCAAGGGGAATGATTCGTATAAGCCGGCGGATCGCTTGCGGTATCGGCGGACAGACGAAATCTTGTAGCTCTTATTGTTACACCAACCTAGTACATGCATCGCGTGCCTCGGTCCGACCACGACCTCACGGCCTTATCTCTTTTCACTAGGCTACTCGTTTTCTTCCTTAGTCAACACAAATCTACCTCGATGTGATGTTGCAATGTTTTGTAACAAGGGTGTTGTTGTAAATAAGGAGGGCGACCACAGCAATGCTCTGCAACAAGGGTGGTGTTAAAATGCTTTTACAACAAGGATGGTGTTGCAATCCGTCTGCAACAAGTTTGTTGTTGCAAACAGGGACGTACTTCGAAAGGTTGATCTAACGGTCCTCGATCACGTGATCAAACGGTCGGGGACCCGATAAGTTACAGTTATCAGCCGGATCACGCATAGCACGTCCCTTTGAGAAATTACGGTACAACGGATATGATGCACTAAGGCCCGGTTTTGAGTGTACATATTTTTATTCAATGCATCTTCTGCTTTCCTATGAGCCATTCAATTTAATAAGTACTTCTTGATCTTGCAATTTTATGTATTTGAACGCGACATTTGATGAATAAATCGATAAGCATATGAGAGGTGCCCTTGAAGGCGGCAACCGAAATCTTTACAAACACGGCCGATGCTCTCTCCACAACTTAATTGAAGGCTCCCAATACCACCACTAAGTTTCACCGTAATGGAATGTGAATCCGAGGTGACCTCTTTCATCTAGGATGCCCAACCGTCCAAGAGAAAAAATGCACAAGAAATGTATGAGGAATCAAATTTACTTTGGTGGAAGAGTAGATCTTGATCTCCTTTAATCCCTAGCAAATCAATACGTTTGGTAAGCTAAAGAAGAAGATCGGGTAAGATTGAACCTAGGGCATTAATGGAGGAGAGAGGGAGGCAAGAGGTAGGTGAGAGATGGCGTTGTCGTGGCCTAAGCGATACAACCGCTTGGGCCAGCGGTTGTGCCGGTTAAAATACTGATAACCAGAACCATCGCAGTGGCACTGCCTCAGTACCTCTACTGGACCCAAAGGAAAAATCCCTTAGTATCGTGCCACGGGAGGCAGTAGTACAGCCGCACTCGTGCCCGGTACGACCGCCTGGCAAGCTGTAGTTGGCCCACTACACAACTCGAGTGGTATGACCGCTGCCGCCAGCGGTACGACCGTTTGGGTGATAACAACATGGAGAATTTTTGGTTCTCTCCTCAAATGAAAGGCAAGGTATATTATGGGTGCAATATGTATCTGTGTATGAGATTTGATTCCATTCATATTTTTTGAAGCGGACCCCTTCTTCATAGTACGAATATTCTACGATCAATGAAATAAATGTGTTAGAATGTCGATTCGCTCTTTTCCTTTGAGAGGGATGTCTAATTGTCTTATGCCTTATAAATACACATGTGTAGCTCAAGCACACGGTTAGTCTGCAAATTACATTGTCATCAAATACCAAAATACTTAAGGCTAGAAATGCTCTTTTAGTCCTGTTGCCGATGACATAGACCGGTCTTGCACCCTCAGGCAGCGAGTGGAGGAAAACGTGGGGAAGAGGTTGTGTAGATGACGAGAACTTCCTACCCTCACGGGCTAAACAATATTTTTTCAACAAATTGCACCTTTTTTTTTTTAGTTTTGCTAAGTCTCAGTCGATTGAGACTTTGTTATGTCTTAATCGATGCAAGATTTGCTCGATCTTACATGAAGATTCATATAATTTTCTATCTTTTTTCTTTTTATATATTATTATGTCATTTGACTGAGACATGGTTAAATCTCAATCTACTACTAAGACCTAATCATTCTTTTCTCTTTTAGGATCGAACACATCGCACTTTTTTTATTTTAAACACAGTACAAACGCAAGCGCTCACATACACTCATCCCTATGAACGCACACACGCACACCCTACCCCTATGAGCACCTCCGAGAGACTGAGCCGGCATATCATCTTGAGATTTACGAAGTCACCGTAGGCGCCTCGTCGTCGACGGGAACGTCTCCTCCCACTGAATGTGCATCGCCGGAAATCCTGAAATAAATCCAGGAATAAATGCGAGCACCAGGACTTAAACCCTGATGGGCTGGGGATACCACAGTCCCTCTAACCATCCAACCACAGGTTGGTTCGCGAATACATCGCACTTGAGGGGCATGTCGCGATCCTCGGCGTATGTATCGCATGGATCCAGGATGGAACTCCGTGCGCGTGCGCGTATAGATCAGAACTCAGAACTTGAGCGCGAGCGGTTGCCATGGATCCACGATGGAACTATGTACGGATGCATGTCACGGCCGTTTTATTTCAGCGGCGTTGTGTTGAGTGTGGCGGCAAGAGGGTCTACGACGACGAGACGATGTGACGTGCCTCGGGGTGGGGTGTCTGTCGGAGGAGACGACCGATGTGGAGTTGACCTTTTCTCGTGGAATTGACGTGTGGCCAGCCGCATCGGCAGCGACGTGTAACCATGCATGGGATGGGTGCCCATGACCACAGCGCGAGAAAGGGACATTAAACTGTTTCGTGTCGGGCCACGCCGCAGCATGTTCACTTCTTCTCAGCTAGCCGATCGAGCGGCAAGTCCACATGGCGAAAAAGAAAAACAGAGACCTCCTGCGGTCCTGCCTTTCCACTGTATCCGTGCTGTGGTGGAGAAGATTTTTTTTTTCAGGATTTCTTTCTTATGGGTACATATAATGCCTTTGAATGAAAAAAATGGATACTTGTAATTCTGAAGAAGTTAGTCGAATTTTGAGCCGTCCGATTTAAATCCAATGGTTTTTGTTTTTGCTCCTTCCTCTAGCCATCACCTTAGAGCATCTCCAACGGACGCATAAAAGTTTCGCGCGCTAAAATAGTTTTAGCGCATCACTGTAGCACTTTTAGCACGTCGGGACCAAAATTGCTTTAGCAGAAGCCCAAAAAACGCGCGCCCAAAAAAACACGCAGTGCAAATTGTGAAGCGCGCGCTATCCGGCGCCCCAAATTTGCAGCTTGCGGTAGCTCTTTTTAGTGCATGCCCAAAACTTTTTTGCGCCCGCAGTATTTTGCAGCTTCTGCTGGAGCTGTCCGGCGCTAAAAAAAAGGATTTTTAGCGCGCGGAGCTGTTTTTGGGCGCCTGTTGGAGATGCTCTTACTCCTGCCGCCTTCCGATGCCGGTCGGGCCGCGTGCCTTATCGTATCACCCTCGTGACTACCTTCTGAAAATCAACTAACTCGGATTTCAAGTAGAGGCAACTTGGCAGTAGCAAACACGTGAAAAAAAGGCCCGAAGTACTTTCGGAAAATGGAGATCAACTCTTATCAACTATGGTCCAAAGGAAGACACTGCATAGCCAAGTGGTAGTAGACGCATAATTTCACCAGGTGAAAGCGAGTCTGCTATCTTTTTCAGATGACCATCGGATCAATTTTAGTAATTTACTAATTTTCTCTAAATAACTTTGTTGATCATTCATGCACACACGGCCCAACACTCCGAGGGCCTCTTTGAGTCAAAGGATTTTGAATGGAATTTTGGAGGATTCTAATCCTTAAGATTTTTTCTATGCAGCTTGTTTGATTTGTAGGAATGCAATCCATCGAAAATAATTCATAGGATTCGTTTCTATTAGTTTTCATAGAAAAAAATCCATTCACTACAACCTCATATGAAGAATCCTATGTTTTACGTGCGCACAATGTGATGACCATACTAATTATGTAATGCTGAAGATGCCATGCCACTCCACTCCTATGTTTCATGTTCTATTGTTTACGTTTTTATAAATCCTGGGAATGAAAGAGGCCTTAAATGGAAAGTGAGCAGCCAACAGCTTCTTAATTCGAAAAAAAAGTAACGGGCCCAACTGTCATTAAGACCCCGTTGTTCAAAGCATTGGCGCACGTAGTTCATGTGTTTCTTCTTCCCCCGTACGTCCATCATGCTCCATCTCCATGTGCCCAACTCCATGGGAGTATATAGACAGAGGCAGCCTCCTTGACTCTCCCCACACCAAGCTCACATCGTCCCCTTGTCTCGTGAGTCGTGACTCTGAGCAACTCATCCAACAAGAGCAATGGATGATGCGTTGGAGCTGTCATGGGGGGCGCGGTGCGCGGGGCTGGCTTTCTTCAGCCTGTCCATCTTCTCGGTGGCGCTCGGCGCGGTGCTCCTGCTCGTCCGCCGGTGGCCAAACCCATGGTGCGGCTGCCACGTGTGCCGGGCATACCTCACGGGGTCGTGGGCCAAGGATTTCACAAACCTCGCCGACTGGTACGCGCACCTTCTGCGCGAGTCGCCGACGGGTACCGTCCAATTCCACGTCCTCGGCTGCACCGTCACCGCCAACCCGGCCAACGTCGAGTACATGCTCAAGACCCGCTTCCACAACTTCCCCAAGGGCAAGCGCTTCGCAGCGCTCCTCGGCGACCTCCTCGGCGCCGGCATCTTCAACGTCGACGGCGACGCCTGGCGCCACCAGCGCAAGGTGGCCAGCCTCCAGCTTGGCAGCGTCACCGTGCGCTCCTACGCCTACAAGATCGTCGCCCAGGAGGTGGAGGCCCGCCTGTTGCCGGTCCTGGCCGACGCCGCCGACAAGGGCAAGGTGGTCGACCTCCAGGACGTGTTCCGCCGGTTCGCCTTCGACACCGTCTGCAAGATCTCCTTCGGGCTCGACCCGGGCTGCCTCGACCTCCACATGCCCATGTCGGACCTCGCAGACGCGTTCGACACCGCCTCGCGGCTCTGCGCCATGCGGGGCGCCGCGGCCTCGCCGTTGGTGTGGAAGATGAAGCGGATGCTCAACGTTGGGTCCGAGAGGGAGCTTAAGAAGGCCATCAAGCTCGTCGACGACCTCGCGTCGGCCATGATCCTGCAGCGGCGGACTCTGGGTTTCGACAACAGCCATGACCTCCTGTCCCGCTTCATGGCCTCGGACGTCGCCATGGACGACAAGTATCTCCGCGACATCGTGGTAAGCTTCCTCCTCGCCGGGCGGGATACGGTCGCCTCCGCGCTAACCACGCTCTTCATCCACCTGCACAAGAACCCTCACGTCGCGGCCGCCATTCGTGCGGAGGCGGACGGCGGCGACAAGCCGTCCACCTACGAGCATCTGATGAGCCTGCAGTATACCCACGCGGTACTGTTCGAGAACATGCGGCTGTTCCCGCCGGTGCAGTTCGACTCCAAGTTCTGCGCCGCCGCGGACGTGCTCCCGGACGGCACCTACGTGGAGGCCGAGTCACGCGTGATGTACCACCCGTACGCCATGGGACGCATGCCCAGCATCTGGGGCGCCGACTACGAGGCGTTCCGCCCTGACCGGTGGCTCACCGGACCCGGTGGTTCGTTCGCGCCGGCAAACCTGTACAAGTACCCGGTGTTCCAGGCCGGCCTCCGCGTGTGCCTCGGTAAGGAGCTCGCCGTCACTGAGATGAAGGCGGTCAGCGTGGCCGTGGCGAGGGCGTTCGACGTGGAGGTGGTTGGAGAGAATGGCCGTAGTGGCTGGGCACCGACGTTTGTGCCGGGGCTCACGGCGTCCATCAGCGGCGGGCTCCCAGTGAGGATTAAGCGCGCTTCAACACCGAATTCAGGATTATTATAATTAACAATAGTAGGATAGTGGGTTATAGCATTGCGTGCATTACTCCACGGTTGAACATAATAATATGAGAGATGCTACACTCACGGGCTGTTTACGGGGGTTTCACGGAGTGGTTAGCAGTGATTGGTTGATATTTGGTTTAATGAGGCGGGCCCACCAGTGAAAATCAGGGGGGCCAATTAGTGGAGGGCACGCAGGGGGGGTCCGTAAGAGTCCGTTGTTTCCTTCCGTGCGTGTAGTATTATCCTAATAATATACTACATGATCTTCTTATTAGGCTGGGTCACAACGGTCCAAATTGATATGAGTAGTTAATTTGAAGTGATCTTATATTACCTCTCATGAGATAAGACAAGATACTACTATATGTTATGCCTGTGAACATGCGAAAATCCAAAGGAGCGGACGGGCTCGCATGCTCCTGGAATCGCTACGCGCTCATTCATGCCGGGATATGGGCTGTGTCAGGTACTGTCGTTGTATACGCTGGGTATATTAAATAGCTAATAATACGGCTTTGCAAGTAGGACGGGACCCACAAACGGACGGGTTTGTATCACGGCGTAGGGACGAGGATGTCTTGAAAGGGTTCACACCCCCACACGGCTGGTGACGAGTCATGTGGTGGTGATCCGGTAGAGGAGCTGCGTCAAATTCTCATACACTGGTCAAACATTTTTTGTGTGTGTCAAATGTACATGTCAATGCAAATTAACAGGCACACGGAGCAAAATCGGGTCCTGCGAATGTAGCACATGCCACTGAAAATACCAGGGTTGCTACGCGTCCACACCTACACTTTAACACACCAACTATAAAACAGGAGAGACCCTTAAAAAAGAAAAAACTATAAAACAGGAGATTCGATTGCACGAACGGTTAGCAAGTGCACCTACGACCGAACGCTCTAAAACCGATTTAAGCGCAGGGCGGACTAACCGGTCATAAAAAATCGATTCAGACGGACGTCTCAAACGGGCCTCAAACGCCCGGTCTGGCCTGCATCCCTCATATTCAGCCCAAATATAAAATGGGTATGAGGACGTCCGGCCGCTACCGGGCGCGTCCGTCACGTCGGACCCGGCCCACACTGGACAATCCGTTCCCACATATATTTCTTCCCATTCGTTCGCCGGACCAACTCTAGCCACTTCACTGCACTCCCCTCCATTCCCCTTGCGCCACCTGAGCTCACCTCCGGTGATCTCCGGCCTTCTCCGGCATGGTGGGCAGTAAATCTGACTGACAAGTCTAGATCCATCGACTGAGGTGTCATCTCATACGGGTTAGAGGAGACAATGGCGGTCTGCATTGCACTCCGCCGCTCCCGGAAGGCCAGGGCTCAACCGACAGCAAGATCTGTCCGGCGCGACTCCATAGCGTCGGCTCAACGGGTGCTCACAACATAGGAAAAATGACAATTGTGTGTAAAAATTACCAAGACACTACTTTCCATGATGTTGAAAAAAAAAAACAAATCATGGAAATTGCGTATATAATCTTCAGGATGCGTATGCAAATGTGTGCCATCACGCTCTTAAAAATAGTGCACATCGTTGCAAATTTAAAGAGTATTTTCTTTTGAAAAAGATGGCATATTTAGGAATTTTCTTCATGGGTGCATGACAATTTTGGTTAGGAATTATTTTTTCTAGAAACACGGCAAATTTAGGATTTTTTTCATGGATGCATGACAATTTTGGTTAGGAATTTTGTTTTCTAGAAACACGGCAAATTTAGGAATTTTACATGCTACGGAAGAGATTTTTTTTCACATGTTCAATAATTGCAAAGGTATTTACAAAACAAATGCCATGGTAAAAACAATAAAAGAGAATTTGACATGGTATTTATAATAAAAATGCCATGATAAATGTGTTTTTTTTTTTGCATTTGCCATGGAATAATTCAGACAAAATACCTGCATATGACATGTGAACATGGCGATATATGTTAAGTTGGCGTGCATGGAAACTATTTGTTTGAACGATTGCCATGATTTAGAAAACATAATTGTTTTCGAGAATAGCCTTAAGACAACTATACATTTGTTTCAAGAATTGCCTTAAGACAACTATACATTTGTTTCAAGAATTGCCATTATTTAGAAAATTTGTAAATTGCCATGTGGTAATTACAAATTTACCTAAAATTTGGCATGTGCTTGGAGACATAATGTTCTGAATTTGGCATGCGACAAATAGAAATTTCTTTCAAACTTGGTACTCCTATGTTATAGAGAGAGAAAAATTGCTCCCGATTCCGATTGACCACTACAAATCATTTTCAAAAAATTACGAAGGTAGATACAATTGATACCGTACATGCTGCTACTACTACGCTTCATATGCCATTTTCCCATCAGACCAAGGCAAGCTATGAGTCGGCGAACCGGGGCCGTTAGGTCAAAGCCATAGCGTGCGCCCTGTAGTTTTGAAGCAGGGCAAGACAACTTTAGCTAGGAGCCGGAAAAAGACAGAGGGAGGGGGAGCTGCATCTTATTCTCTTCGCGAGAACTTCAGGATCGGCATAAGTCCATCCAATGGAGATAGATTGAGGAGAAAGAAAGGAGAAAACTAAAGAGAAAGATGGACAGTAGATTGACAGTATCCCGTTGTCTGGGTTCTTCATCCGCGCGCCGAGGTTGTCCCGGAGCGGTGCTCCAACCACAGCAGCAGCTAATTCGCTGGATGAGGTCCAACACGTCGAGGCCGTCGGTCATCGCCGGCTCCTCCTCCAGGCTCCAGCTTCCGCTTCTGCGCGGGTGAGGCTATCTCGCCGGCCAGCAGCGGCGCGGCATCCGGCAAGCGCGCGCGAGCAAGCGGGGCGTAGGCGGCGATGCGCCCGTGCGTGCGTCTCCGTGGTGTGTGTGCTGTGTGTGTGGCGCCAGGGCTGGGAGACGAGTGAAGGAGAGTGTTAAGCGATTTGGTTCACGTCGATGTGCGTTTCCACTTTCCCGTGCCGACCGAACGTTTCCTAGGAGTACCGTCAGTCCGTCACGGCGCTGTTCCACCCCGTTGCCAGGTCATACACGTACATGAACTGTTCCCACCTGGTATCTTCGGTTGTCTTTCCATCAGCACTAAATGCGACACCCCACGCCTCGCTGCTCCATTGGTCCACCAAGCGGGAGCGCGAGCTCGTGTGCTACATCTCCACTCTATGTGAACATGCCACTTCAATATACTTTTCCTATTCATGCGTTTTCAAAATTCTAGAAATCAAAGAGGCCCTTCCTCTTCTCGTGCTGTGGTCGTTGTTGGCCCGACACGAAAGGAGTTTAACTTCCCCTTCTCGCGCTGTGGTCCTTGGCCTCCTCCGTGCATGGTTACATCTTACATGTCGCCGCCGGTGCCGCTGGCCAGACGTTGCATCAGCCAAGGTCAACTCCACATCGGTCGTCTCCCCCGATAGGCACGTCACGTTGTCTCGGCCGTCGTAGACCCTCTTGCCGCCACACACAAGGACGCTGAATTAGCAGCTAGCGGCACGCATCCGTACGTAGTTCCATCAGCTTGAATGCTTCATCATCCATCACTCTCAAAAGAATAAGGAAAATAACTGATCATCCATCGTGGATCCATGGAACCACTACTCACTGCCCGTGTGACCTATACGCGCACGTGCACGTCCTTCCTTTTACCATGCATGTTGGTTTTGCGAATCCCTCGATGATACAACCTGGCTGGCATATTCCTGCAACAGCCCTCTCCGGCTCTCTCCACCTATAGAATAGACCTGCTTCTCTTACTTCTTATGAACAGAATTGGCTTCTTATTTTTAGCCATGAGCTATGATGGCAGTATTTTGGTGTTCTCCCAGCCCATCCACGCCAGCCCGCAGAGGCAAATTTTCGTGTTTTGACCCTTTTTCAAAAGTTAAGCCAGATCTGATCACTGTTTGAAATTTTTTCGAGATCTGACCCTTTTCCTACCGCCAGGGTCCATGCAGTAAAGTATATCAGCCTACCGCCAAGGTTTCTGATGGTAGGAAACTTATCCACGTCAGCGCGACGCACCCCTACCGCCAAACATGTTGGCGGTAGCCTGTACAACCCTAACACCGAGGTGCCCGGCGGTAGGTGTGTAGAGAAACTGTATCGTATATTTAGAAAAAAAAATACGGTAGGGCGTGCACCCCTACCGTCAGGGACCTGGCGGTAGGCTGGTATACCCTTCCGTCATGGACCCCGGCGGTAGGAAAAGGGTCAGATCCCGAAATATTTTCGAATAGGGGTCAGATCCGGCTAAACTTTTGTAAAAGGGTCAAAACACCAAATTTGGCCGCCCACGAAGTTGAGACCGCGGTTTAATTTTTGTGCATCCGCCGCACCAATGGCTTCATGACGTGAGTCATTCTTCCTTTCCGATATCCCATCAAGTGGCCGCCGTCCTTTGGATTTCTCTCTTTCTCCTTTCTTCCCTCTCTCTTCTATTTTTTTCTCTTGGAGAAATCGGATCTTCTGCAGGATCTCCTGGTATCTGCGAGGCATCTGTCGAGCAACCACAGAGCCTACGTGGCGCTGCAGGGCATCACGCTGGGACGACACATTGGCCATGCCCTTACTCCTTTTCATAATAATATTATAGACTATACGCATCTTAGATATTCCCTCCCGTGCATCAACACGGACAGTGTAGTGGTTACACCATCAGGAAACCTCGGGGCATCTCCAACGCCGTTCATGAAGAGGAAGTGTTTCTTCTCCGTCTTTACTAACAATGTGACTGCATGACCAGAATATAAAGAAAATGCATGATAAAGTGGTTGCATATACGGCAAAATGACCAACAAATAGAGTATATCCGGTCAAATAACTAACACATATAGACCAACAAAAAACTTACGATCTCTTGGAATGTTGAGCCACTTGGCCACCAGACTTGCAATTTTCTGTAATAGCGGCAATACTTGTGTGTCTCCTCTTGAATCGTGTAGCATCGATTAGTGAGGGGCTTTCAATTGCGTTCATGGATCATGAGCGCACGATACGGATCAATGTGCTTATGCTCATCGAACATGCATGCCCATTTGTCCAAAATGTGTCGCCTCTTTGCTCTATGCCATAAATCAGATCAATGTACATGGCCAAGCACGCATCAACCAAAAATTCATCCTCATTGAAACTGATTTTTTTCTGCCCCTTTCTTCGTTGGGTCCGCACCCAACGCCCACTAATTCGCACACTTTACCAAACGAAGTACTGTGTGGTCGGCCACCGCCAAAGCACCATCTTTCTCTGTTTGCAGTGGCGAGTGGTGTGTGTGTGTGTGTGGCCTTGTTGATCTTGCGGGCGACCACCATTGCACGGATCCTCCGCCTCTGGCCCGACGGGACTAGGAACATCACCGTCAGCACCTCCTCTGGCTCCATAGCAACGATAGACTACAAATTGGGTGGGAATTGGAGTGGGTTGCAGAGACAGTCGGGAAAGGCTGGGCTTTTGGGCAGTGTTGAATTTTCCAAATGCGTGGGCTCCGCCTCACTTTTGTCTGGGCCAGGTATGTCGAAGTCCGACATAGCGGTTGTCCGGACATTCGCAATCTTTCCCAAGTTTGCTTCTGGTTTGCGGGAATTTTTACATGTGGATCGGTCTGCGGAGGTTTGATGGACGACTATGGAGGGAACAAAGTGTCCGCACCATGCAGTCCGGACTTTTACAGGCAGTTTTATGTATAGCGTTGGAGATGTCCTCATACTTTCAGTCGAATTATTTTTGTCGCAAACCAACACATTTCTATATCTTTTCTCTGTTCTTTGACGTCTGGATGATGCATTTGTAGGATATTCAAGAAGCACCTCACACCCCGTAGGATGCTTAACTTGTTAAATACATATGTTTGGAGATTACATATGATGGTTACGAAGATTGAAACGCAAGAAAACTAAAGATAACATGAAATGTAGTTTGGTTTTATCATCTAAACAAATTGTAACACCCTTGCTTAATCACAATGCAGCCAAGTTGAGATTACACACCTGAATTCTTAAAAAGGCTGACAAGGAAGAGACTTGGTGAAACTATTGCCACTTGGTCATGTGAGGATATGAGTGTAAATTCTTACTGCTTGTGTGCTACTCTTTCTAACAAAATGAAATTTCAATTTGCTTTGCACTTGAATTAAATGCTGGATTTGCAAAAAGATAATTTGCCCCTATGTTTGCATAAAGGAGATGAAACATATACGTGCATCTTCTAGGATCCACATGGGACTTGTGGAAAATAAGGAGATGCTTAGACCTTCCAAATTGGGGTTTGATGAAAATGAGAACGATCGCGTAGAGGGGGCATCACACTATGATCAAGTGGCAGATGATTTCACACCATTGTCGTGGGAACGAGCCTGACAGTAGAAGGTAGGGGTACGAAAGGAGAGGGCAGAGTCCTAGCTACGGCGAGGATGTACACGCAGATGTATGAGTTCAGGCCCCTTTCGTGGAGGTAACAGCCCTACGTCTCAGTGCTCGGGAGCTTTCTGTCGTGTGGAATATGAGAGTTACAGGGGGTGCGAACCCTTGTGCCAGAGGGGAGGGGTGGCTTATATAGAGTGCGCTGCCCCTCATCAATACCCAGCAACCAAGGGTTCGATCGTGGCAATAAAGATGGACGTTACTAGTAACGTATGTAATAAATGCTACTTATGGTCCAGCCGAACGCCTGCCCGTTGGCCTCCCCGGAGTGGCTTCTGGTCTTCTGCGGTCGACTGTCTTCTGGTTCTTCCGAGTGAAAGGTAACCGTCGAGTGGAAGAAGAGACCTCTGAGTGGATGTTGTCGAGTGACTCATACGCCTTGGTGATTTCAGTCGGAGATTTCCTTGTAGTCCTTAAGCTTGATATGGTAATGTCCTTAGGTAGGGTATGTAGGTCAGGCTTATTACCCTACCCTAGGTACGTATCCCCATCATTAGCCCCCGAATGGATCGGGGTTCGTGTGAAAAGGGATCGATGCGGGTTCTGATAAGACGCAAAAATTCCGAATGCATTTTAGGGCTTCACAGAAGTCTGCGTCGATTGGAATCTTTGTTATTCGCCCTGATCGATTCTGTCTTGAAATGTGTCCGAGTGAACTTGAGCTCGGAATCAGGTCCGAGCGGTCAGCAGGGTCTTCTGATGCGACGGGTCGCTTCGTCAGGCCCGGATTTCACGGGATTCGAAAATTTGGGAAGCGCGCGCTGCGCGAAGATGACGCCACGACTAGGGCAAGTGGGAGCATAACGCCTCGATTTCCGCGCCGCCCATTACGCCACGTACAGCCCGACTTCTGCGGCGGAGATACACAGAGATCTGGTGGGCCCGCGGGTCAGAGACTCACTCGGGCTGATATAAGATTAGACCGCGCCGCGGACAACACAGTACTTCTCCCCCAAATCCTCTCTTTTCCTTCGCCTCCCCTGCTCCACGCGCGCCGCTCAACTCCGCCTCGACGACCGCCATCGCGATGACGAAAAGCAAGACGGAGAAGCTCGAGCGTGCCAAGAAGGGAGGGGCCAAGGCGAAGAAGCCATCGGGCGCCCGATTCACGGCGCCGCCGGGGTGGATCCAGGGAGATTTTCTCGCGTCGACGGTCACGGCGGGGGACGTCGAGAACACTGTCGCCGACGGGCTCATAGCCGAAGGCTCGTGGAGGCTGTCGGAGGGGGAGATCGAGCCGGAGCCGCGCGAAGGGGAGCGAGTTCTCCTCCTCACCCACGTTGAGCGAGGTTTTTCCCTGCCCCCTCATCCATTCGTCCGCGGGTTTTTGAACTTTTTCGGAGCGCAACTCCACCACTTTCCTCCGAATGCCATTTCATATCTTGCTGCGTTCATAACTCTGTGCGAATGCTTCTTGGGTTGTTCTCCTCATTGGGGTTTGTTCAAACACATATTCACCATCCGGTCCCAATGTGTCAAAAAGGCCAATCCTAGTGATAGCAAGACCCATGTCATTCAGCTGTGCGGTGGCCTGGGACTCCAAAAGAGGGGTAGGAGTGCGTTTCCGTCGATGACCTTTCCTGAATCTGTTCGGGGCTGGCAGTCGACATGGTTTTACTGCAAAGATGTTGCATCTCCCAATATGTCGACTGGCCTTCCCCCTTTCACATTGGATCGACCCACTACTCCCAGAACACTGAACGTGATAGAGGGAGAGAAAGTCCAGGTAGGAATTTTGGTGAATGCAGTAGTAGATCTGATCCGTGGCGGAGTGACTGGTATGAACCTCCTTGAGGCGTTTCTCAGTCGGCAAATCCAGCCTCTTCAAGCTAGGGAACACACTATGTGGCACTATTCGGGGCCCGAAGACACCACTCGGACACATCCAGAGGAAGTCTCCGACGAGACTGTTGCCCAGTGGCTCAGAAGCATCACCGGAGCCTGTGATAACCCTCTGGGAGCCAAGCGAATCTTGCCCTTCTCTGCTTTGAACCCACCGACGAACCTGGTGAGTTATATCTTTGTCGAGTACTTTCATGTTTCGTCGAGTGATTGCGTCTTCAGTCGACTGACTTTACAGTTTGTATCTTGCAGGAGTTTACGAACATGTATTCGCCCGTGCCGAATGGAGAGCAGCCTGATGATGAAGAAGGGAGCGCAGGCGGCAGCGCAGACGTTGACTACGTCGAGAACAGTGAAGGCAGTGGTGATGACCCGGAGGGGAGCGAGGAAGAGATTCGGTCTCCTCCGCGCACCGAGAACCGTTCCAAGCAGCGCCAAGATCCAGCGGCCGTCCCAAGCAAAACCTTGGCATCAAGCACCAGAAACCCGAAGCGCGACCGTGCTGCAGCATCTGGGTCGACTGAAAAGGCTGCAAAACAGCCCAGGTCTGACGCACCAAAGCCTCGGAAGGCTCTACCCCATATGAAGATCGCCGTGCCTGTCGCCTCAACGTGAGTGTTCATTTTCCTTTTTCTGTTGTTGTAGAACTTCATGTCTTTGCTGATCGAGTGGAATTTGTTTGCCAGAGCTGCTACCTCGGTGACATCGCCTCAGCGAGATGAAGAGGATCACATGGAAGTGGACACTGCTGACGTGGCCACCTCTCAACGAGGTATAACAAATCTACACTCTACTCTGTTTTTTGAAGAAGAATCGTCGATTGACTCAGTTAAGGTTGTCGATTGGTAGCTGACGACGTCATCCAACTGGAAGACGATGAGGAGCCACAGCAGGGAGCGGAGGATGAAATTGTGCCCTTGGGCACTCCACGCGTACGCGCTCGGAGAACATCGTCGGGACAGGCACCTCGTAGGTCGACTACTGCATCGTCTCAAGTCCTTGCCGACTCTTCCCGAGCCAGAGCTGATCTTGTGATTCCGCTGTCGAGTGCTCCGCCAACAACTTCGACTCTGGTGGTTTCAGCGCCGATTGGGCAGCCTCAAGCACCTCTTGCTACCTCTGCTACAGCACCGACTCATCCGACGTCTGCATATCCTTTGTACCACGTCCCAGAGGACCAGACCGGAGCTGCCAAAGAAGCCATGATCCAGGCTGGACAAATGATGCTGCGTACGAAGGAGGCGTATGAGGCCAGCAAGTTGGCTTATGATGCCAGTTCAGCGCTTCGTGCCAATGTCCGAGTAAGTGCTATTGTAAGTTCATTTCTGATTGAATTCCTGTCCATCTTGACTCTACACCCACTGGGTGTATTCTTTTGATGCATACTTGCTTGTTTTCTCCTCGGGTAGATCAGGTCTTAGTCGAGTGGTTTCTGGTCCAGTGGGGGCACGCTGAGTGCACCCACTGGGTGTAGTCCCCGAGACCGCTGTCGAATGACGAAGACATCGACAGGGGTCTTAAATTTGTCTTGATAGTTGCTTGGTCGCTCGACAGGACGGACCTGGTCGAGTGAAAGTAGGTCCAGTGGGGGCACGCTGAGCGCACCCACTGGGTGTAGTCCCCGAGACCGCCGTCGAGTGCTTGCATCGGCGGGGGTCTGATAGAGATAATGTTTGCATGTTTGCTTTTTTTTATACTCGGACAGGTCGGACCTGGTCGAGTGGTTTCGTATCCAGTGGGGGCACGCTGAGTGCACCCACTGGGTGTAGTCCCCGAGACTACTGTCGATCGTTTACGATGGGCAGTAGTCTTAAGAACTTGGACTCGAGGTCCTTTTCCATACTTGGAGTACGCTTGTCACCTGTCCTGCAGGTTTCATGGACATCATTTCCATCAACCATGATATGACGCTTTGCAGGGATGTGGGTGGGGCGGCGGGCCGCCGTCCAGTCGACTGAACTTGTACCTTTCCACTCGGGGGTAGAGAAACATTCATGTCAACTGAACTACTTATTTGCTGATTTCAGAAAGCCTGTGAGCTTGGGACCAAGTACATCGACCTGGAGAAGGAGAAAAACCAACTTCAGCTAGATCTGGAAGTGACCAAGAATGACCTGGACCGTGCACAGACTGAGCTGAAGACTCTGGGAGGTAATCCTTGTTGACCAATTGCACTATCACTTTTATCTTCTATCCTTTGAACCGAGTGTCCTCACTCGAACAGACGTGCGTGATGAGAACCGTCGACTCCGAGCGCGACTCAACAATGTTATTTCTTTAGATACCATGAAGAAGGCGCTTGAAGATAAAGACAAGGCACTCGCCGACGCTCAGAAAGTGGCGAGGGAGAAAACCGAGGCTGCTGAGAAGAAGCTTGCTGCAGCCAATAAGTTGGAAGAAGAGAATGCCAAACTCAAGCGGGAACAGGCCGACTGGATCCAGAAGGTTGAACAGCTGACCAAGAGAATGAGCACTCTGGAGAAATACTTGGGAGACTTCACGAAAAAGATGTTCGGCATGCTTGAAGGTAACTTTCTTCCGTCGAGTGAATTTCTTTGATTTCTTCAGAACATCAGTGTTATCATCTTTTCATTTTCTCTTCGCGCAGAATTCTGTCAAGATTTTGAAAAGGAGACCGAAGAGATCGAACCAAATCTGGATCCCACCAAGTCACCTGTCGGGGACGCCGTAGCCATGGACATGTTTCGACTTGAAGCTCGTCTTAGGAGTGTTGAAGGATATATCACTCGACTGAAGGCTGCGCTGGAGAAGGTCGACAAAGAGCTGTGGCCAGAAGACACCCTCCAGGCTGACCTCGAGTCGATGATGACCCGCCTCAATGAGATTCCTGGTCGAGTACAAGCGTGGAAAAAGTCTGCTGCTCGCTGCGGAGCTGACGTGGCGCTTTCACTCGTCCGGGTCCGTTGCAAGGAGGCGAAGGAGGACAAACTGAAGGCTCTACGGGTGATCAACACGAAGAAACTTCAATTTGAAGACTTCATGGAGACCTTCATCGAAGCAGCCACTCAGATCGCCGATGGAATTGACCTGGACACCTTCGTCGAGCCCTCGAGCCCCACTGGTGCTTAAAAAATACTTCGCTTGTAGTTGAAACTTTATTTGCCTCGGTATGCCGAGTGATGGTGTAACCGATTAAAAATTCGTTCGGGCCTTGGGCCTGAGTACTTTCCTTTGCGCGAATAACTTTTAACCGCGCTAGAGATTCTGGATTTATCTGTATTTTGCTTTCCGATCTCTTGCTTGGTTAGGTTTGCTCGTTACTCGGAAGAATTTTGAACTTAGGCGAAAACTGGTTCGCGGCTAAGTCCCCGAGTGAGAGAATTGCTCGTCACTCAGAGAAGTTTTGAACTTAGACGAAAACTGGTTCGCAGCTAAGTTTCCGAGTGAACTGAATACTATCCACTCGGAAAAGTTTTTAAACTTAGGCGAAAACTGGTTCGCAGCTAAGCCTCCAAGTGAGAGGATCGCTCGTCACTCGGAGAAGGTTTGAACTTAGACGAAAACTGGTTCGCAGCTAAGTTTCCGAGTGAATGGAATACTATCCGCTCGGAAAGGTTTTTAACTTAGGCGAAAACTGGTTCGCAGCTAAGCCCCCGAGTGAGAGGATCACTCGTCACTCGGAGAAGGTTTGAACTTAGACGGAAACTGGTTCGCAGCTAAGTTTCCGAATGAATGGAATACTATCCACTCGGAAAGGTTTTTAACTTAGGCGAAAACTGGTTCGCAGCTAAGTTTCCGAGTGAATGGAATACTATCCACTCGGAAGGGTTTTTAACTTAGGCAAAAACTTGTTCGCAGCTAAGCCCCCGAGTGAGAGGGTTGCTCGTCACTCGGAGTAGTTTGAACTCAGACAAAGACTGGTTCGCAGCTAAGTTTCCGAGTGAATGGAATACTATCCACACGGAAGGGTTTTTAACTTAGTCGAAGACTGGTTCGCAGCTAAGCCCCCAAGTGAGAGGGTTGCTCGTCACTCGGAGTAGTTTGAACTTAGACGAAGACTGGTTCGCAGCTAAGTTTCCGAGTGAATGGAATACTATCCACACGGAAGGGTTTTTAACTTAGGCGAAAACTGGTTCGCAGCTAAGCCCCCGAGTGAGAGGATCGCTTGTCACTCGGAGAAGGTTTGAACTTAGACGAAGACTGGTTCGCAGCTAAGTTTCCGAGTGAATGGAATACTATCCACTCGAAAGGATTTTTAACTTAGGCGAAAACTGGTTCGCAGCTAAGCCCCAGAGTGAGAGGGTTGCTCGTCACTCGGAGTAGTTTTTGCATGTAAAATTGTGCGATCGGAATCGACAATAGACTGCAGGAGTCACAACTTTGACAAACGACACTGTCTGAAGTACTCTTATTACATCAGAACAACTCAGTCATCAAGTATAAAAACGTCGAAGTAAATCCGCGTTCCAGGCGCGCGGCTCGTCAATATTCTTCTTGAGGTTGAAGAGGTGGTAGGCTCCATTGTTCAGCACTTTCGTGACGACGAAAGGGCCTTCCCATGCTGGGGCCAGCTTGTGAGGTCACTGCTGATCTACTCGGAGCACAAGATCACCTTCATGGAACGAACGACTCTTGACGTGCCTCGCATGGAAGCGGCGCAGATCTTGCTGATATACAGTCGACCGAATCAGAGCCATCTCGCGTTCTTCTTCCAGGAGATCTACACCGTCTTGTCGCGCCTGCTCAGCCTCATCCTCAGTGTAATGATCCACTCGGGGAGAATTGTGAAGGACATCACTTGGCAAAACGGCTTCGGCTCCATACACCATGAAGAAAGGAGTGCGTCCAGTCGACCGGTTAGGAGTCGTCCTCAAGCCCCACAGAACAGACGGCAATTCAGTGACCCAAGCTCCAGCTGCGTGATCAAGATCTCGCATGAGTCGAGGTTTCAGCCCTTGAAGGATAAGGCCATTTGCTCGCTCAGCTTGACCGTTAGTCTGGGGGTGCGCAACAGATGCGTAATCTACCCGAGTGCCTTGAGAGGAGCAAAAGTGTCTGAACTCTTCCGAGTCAAAGTTTGAGCCGTTGTCTGTAATGATATTGTGGGGAACTCCATATCGGAATGTTATCTCTTTCATAAACTTGATTGCAATGCGCGAGTTCAGCTTCTTTATGGGTTTAGCCTCAATCCACTTAGTGAACTGGTCGACTGCTACAAGCAAGTGAGTAAATCCACTCTGGCCTGTTCGAAGGGGTCCGACCATATCCAAACCCCATACAGCGAACGGCCAGACGAGTGGAATAGTCTTCAAGGCGGATGCAGGCTTGTGCGACAAGTTCGAATAGAACTGGCACCCTTCACAGTGATCAACAATCTCCTTAGCCATCTCGTTGGCGCGCGGCCAGAAGAAACCAGCTCGGTATGCTTTGGCAACAATCGTCCTAGAGGACGCATGATGACCACAGGTCCCCGAGTGAATTTCCTCCAAAATCAGTCGACCTTCTTCAGGAGAGATACACCGCTAAGTCACGCCAGTTACGCTTTCTCTGTAAAGTTGTCCATCCATAACAGTAAAGGCCTTGGATCTGCGGACGATCTGTCGAGCTTCAACCTCGTCATCTGGGAGTTCTTGCCTCAGAATGTATGCAATATAAGGTACTGTCCAGTCGGGCGTGATCACCAAAATCTCCATGACCAGATCTATGACCGCTGGGACAGCAACTTCAGTCGGATCAGAGGCGCTCTTCACTTGCGGGGGCTCTTCAGTGAAGGGATCTTCCTGCACTGAAGGAGAATGTAGGTGTTCCAGAAACACATTGCTGGGGACAGGCTTCCGAGTGGATCCAATCTTTGCTAGCTCATCAGCTGCCTCATTCTTCACTCGGGGAACATGATGGAGTTCCAAACCTTCGAATTTCTTCTCAAGCTTTCTTACTGCATTGCAGTATCCAGTCATAGCAGGGTTCCTGATATCCCACTCTTTCATCACCTGATTGACCACCAAATCAGAGTCGCCGTATACCATCAGGCGCCGGACGCCGAGTGAAATGGCCATACGCAACCCATACAGAAGTGCTTCATATTCGGCTTCGTTATTGGAGGAATCAAAGTGAATCTGCAGGACATAACTGAGTTTGTCGCCTTTTGGGGATACCAATACTACGCCAGCACCAGACCCATTCAGCATCTTCGATCCGTTAAAGAACATGGTCCAGTGTGCCGAGTGGATTTGGATTGGCTGCTGCTGTTCTATCCACTCGGCCAGGAAATCAGCGAGTGCTTGAGATTTGATTGCCTTTTTCGCTTCAAACTTGATATCAAAGTAAAGGAGCTCAATAGCCCATTTGGCCACTCGACCAGTCGCATCTCGATTGTTGAGGATCTCAGACAATGGAGCATCACTGACGACTGAAATTGAGTGATCTTGAAAGTAGTGTGCCACCTTCTTCGCTGACAGATATATACCATACACGAGCTTCTGGTAGTGTGGGTACCTTTGCTTTGAAGGAGTCAACACTTCAGAAATATAATAAACAGGACGTTGGACTTTGTAAGCTTTGCCTTCCTCTTCCCGCTCGACAGTGAGAACTGTACTAACGACCTGATTAGTGGCCGCGATGTACAGGAGCAAGCGCTCTTTGCTGTGCGGAGCAGCAAGCACCGGCTGGGTGGAAAGCAGGGCTTTGAGCTCGACAAACGCTGCTTCAGCTTCTGGAGTCAACTCGAACGTATGAGACTTCTTCATCAGTCGGTATAAAGGCAACGCCTTCTCACCGAGACGAGAAATGAATCGACTCAACGCCGCCAGGCAACCTGTGAGCTTCTGGACATCGTGCACACGCTCAGGGCTCTTCATTCGGGTAATGGCACTGATCTTTTCAGGATTGACGTTGATTCCTCGTTCGGAAACGAGAAAACCGAGCAACTTGCCACCAGGAACACCGAAAGTGCACTTTGTCGGATTTAACTTGATATCATACCTCCTCAAGTTGGCGAATGTTTCAGCCAAGTCAGTCAGCAGGTCGGAACCTTTGCGAGACTTGACGACAATATCATCCATGTATGCTTCAACATTCCGAGGGATCTGATCAAGCAGGCATTTTTGAATCGTGCGCATAAAAGTAGCGCCAGCATTTTTCAAACCAAAAGGCATGGTGATATAACAGAAACACCAGAATGGGGTGCTGAAGGTTGTCTTTATTTCATCCGGACCAAACAAACGGATCTGATGGTAACCGGAGTATGCATCAAGAAAAGATAAACGCTCGCACCCCACAGTCGAATCGACAATCTGGTCGATGCGGGGGAGCGGAAAATGATCTTTCGGGTAGACCCGATTGATATGTTTGAAGTCAATACACATGCGGAGTGACTTATCTTTCTTGGGGACCATAACGACGTTCGAGAGCCACTCGGAGTGGTAAATCTCGCGTATGAACTTAGCCGCCAAGAGACGAGCCACCTCCTCACCGATTGCCTTCCGCTTCTCTGCTGCCGACCGACGTAAGTGCTCCTTCACAGGCTTGGCCTTCGGGTCGACTCTCAGTCGGTGCTCAGCCAGTTCCCTGGGTACACCCGGCATGTCAGCAGGCTTCCATGCGAAGATGTCCCAGTTCTCACGGAGGAACTGGATGAGCTCGGATTCCTATTTGCTGTCGAGTGTCGTTGAAATGTTGGTCGGGGCAGCATTTAGATCCGTCGGGTGAATGTGCACTTGCTTCACTTTGCCTGCCGACTGGAAAGCTGACTCAGAGGCGGGCTTCTTGGCACGCAGCAGATCGGCAGGATCAGCACTCTTCTTGTATTCCTCCAACTAGACCACAACCATCTGATGATCGGCAATTTTGGAGCCCTGCTGAAGGCACTCCTCAGCCCTCTGTCGATTGCCAGTGACTGTGATCACACCCTTGGGCCCGGGCATCTTCAGCTTGAGATACACGTAGCATGGACGGGCCATGAAATGGGCATAAGCCGGATGGCCAAGGATGGCGTGGTAAGCGCTCTGGAAGTCCACAACTTCAAACGTCAATTTCTCTTTGCGAAAATTCTTGTCGGTGCCGAACACCACATCCAATGCTATCTGGCCGAGTGACTTGGCCTTCTTCCCAGGGATGACTCCGTCGAACTGCATGTTGCTTTCGCTGAGTCGGGACATCGGAATGCCCATCCCCATTAGGGTATCCGCATACAAGATGTTCAAACCGCTCCCACCATCCATCAAGACTTTGCGGAGTCGAGTGCCTCCCACAACCGGGTCCACCACCAGTGCTTGCCGACCGGGGGTAGCGATATGAGCAGGATGGTCTGACTGGTCGAATGTGATAACAGTCTGAGACCATTTGAGGTATGTGGGGGTGGCAGGAACAGCCATGTTGACTTCTCTGTTGATAACTTTTAGTCGACTCTTGCTTTCTACATCAGCAAAAATCAACAGGGTGGCGTTGACCTCAGGAAACTCTTCTTTGTCTTCATCATCCTCCTTTTCAGGAGCTTTATCACTCGACTGACCTTCCTTGAACTGCTGGATCAGTAAACGGCATTGTCGAGTGGTATGTTTCAGCAAAATCAAATTGCCTTCTTCATCTTTCTTCATGTGGATTGCACACGGTAAATCCAGGACATCTGTTCCCGACTGATTCTTTCCTTTCTTGGGGGTAAACTGACCTTTGGCCTTCCCCTTGTTTTTTCCTTGCGCCGCCAGAGCGGCCGCCTCTGCCTGAGCAGGGCCATCAGCTTTGCGCTTCTGTTTACGACTGGAATTGCCGCCGGCATCATTGTCGACTGCTTTTCCTTTGCCGCTGCGGAGGCGGTCTTCCTCTTCGCCATTGGCGTACCGAGTGTCAATCTCCATCATCTTGCTTAGGGAAATATCACCTGTCCGCCCAAACTTCCAGTAAAGCTCTCTGTACTTCACACCGGCCTTGAAGGCACAAACAGCTTGATGTTCGGAAACATTCTCCACTGTGTGATGCAAGGTGGACCAACGCTGAATGTAATCTCTCAAGGACTCATTGGGCTTCTGAACACAGTGCTATAAATCGATCAAACCCGCAGGACGCTTGCAAGTACCCTCGAAGGTACTGATGAACACTCGGGCAAGATCTTCCCAGCAATAGATGCTAGAAGGAGCCAAACGATTCAAACACGCCCGGGCCGAACCATCCAACATCAAGGATAAATGCTTCATGGCTACGTTGTCATTTCTTCCACCAATCTGCACAGCCACTCGGTAATCATCTAACCATGTTTCCGGCTTCGACTCGCCGGAGAACTTGCTTATTCCAGCCGCCAACCTGAAGTTGGGGGGAATCTCTGCAGAGCGAATGGCTCTGCTAAAACATTCGGGGCCGGAAACAACGGTACCACTTCCACTCGGATAATCTCTGTCATAACCATCCCTGTGGGCTCTACCTCTGTCGATCCGCCTTTGCGCGAGGACGTTCCTCGCGTCAAACCGAGGATTCCGCTCATCGCCAAACGGGCGCCTATCGTCATTGTGCCGGGGCACAAATGAACAACTCCGCGGAGGAGTAGGCACTCGACGGCGGTCATCACGGTGATAGCGAGGAGCAAAATGGTCTCGCCCCTGATCTTGGTACTAATCCTCACGGTAACCTCCGCCCCTGCGACGCAGAGGCGACCCAGGACTGTGCGCAGATTGAACCGTGTCCGCTCTGGGAGAGTTACTATGTAATCTGTTGCGCGACTGAGAAACAGCCGAATTCTGTTGTTGTGCTGCATCAAGCAACGCTCGGATCTGTTGCAAACCTCTGCCGGCCTCTGAACGCGACGACTGAATGGAATCCGCAATCTTAGCAGCTGCTGCAATATTCAGAATTGGAGTACGGAATACCTTGACGTTGTTATGAGATCCACTCGAAAACAGCTGTCGCTGACGTCGACCGGAAACGGGCGGATGCTGTCGGGCACGCTCGTCGAGTGCTTCCTGCATCTCTTTGAGCCGAAGGCGCGTGGCCTACATGGCCTGGGCCTCAGCAGTCGCACCGATGATGGGAGTATGGAGAATCTCCTCATCCCGGCGCTGCTGCTCATCCGACGGTCCTCCAGCCTCGCGTCTGCCACGGCCGAAGCCAGGCAGCGGACTCTGATGTGAACCAGCCATAAGAACTTCAGCCGCTAGTCGCAGCTCTCACACTCGGAGGGTACGTCAGACTGATCTGACGCCGAGTCGAACACACCGTGAAGTGATTCGGCGGGCTCGATAGCCGCAATCTGCGGAGACGAAGTTTGGCAAGCCGCCGCATGCCTCACCCAGCGCTGGAGCCGCGAACGACTAGATCGCTTGCGGAGACGAACAACGGGGAGGGCCGACAAGTTCGGAGTCGACGGCTGCCGTAGAAGAACGCTGCAGGAGCTCGCGCGGAAGTGCGCCGCCCCACGAATCGGGAGCGCCTCAACATCTAGAGGCGCTTCCTGGAGCCATGCCCAAGAACGGATCTCGTGGCCCAAGAACAAGTCACCGCCGGAAGACATGACGAAGGAGAAAAAATGCAACCTCGCCGGAAGTCACTTAGACGCCTGCCCCACGGTGGGCGCCAACTGTCGTGGGAACGAGCCTGACAGTAGAAGGTAGGGGTACGAAAGGAGAGGGCAGAGTCCTAGCTACAGCGAGGATGTACACGCAGATGTATGAGTTCAGGCCCCTCTTGTGGAGGTAACAGCCCTACGTCACAGTGCTCGGGAGCTTTCTATCGTGTGGAATATGAGAGTTACAGGGGGTGCGAACCCTTGTGCCAGAGGGGAGGGGTGGCTTATATAGAGTGCGCTGCCCCTCATCAATACCCAGCAACCAAGGGTTCGATCGTGGCAATAAAGATGGACGTTACTGGTAACGTATGTAATAAATGCTACTTATGGTCCAGCCGAACGCCTGCCCGTTGGCCTCCCCGGAGTGGCTTCTGGTCTTCTGCGGTCGACTGTCTTCTGGTTCTTCCGAGTGAAAGGTAACCGTCGAGTGGAAGAAGAGACCTCTGAGTGGATGTTGTCGAGTGACTCATACGCCTTGGTGATTTCAGTCGGAGATTTCCTTGTAGTCCTTAAGCTTGATATGGTAATGTCCTTAGGTAGGGTATGTAGGTCAGGCTTATTACCCTACCCTAGGTACGTATCCCCATCAACCATCGCAAAAAAATATCGCATTGTGGGGTGCAATAACTCCTATGAGGAAGAATTCTTCATTTTTCAAGTTGTAATATCTATTATTAAAGGGGGGTTAGTATATTCTCATCGCCTCCTTTTTTTAGAATAAAAATCAAATCAGTACTTTCATTTCCTTGTCATACTAAAAATAATGTCCCGCGTTAACTCAATCAAATCTTACCAAAACCATGTCCTATATTAACTCGGTGAAATCAAATAAAATCTTACCAAAATCTCAACAAAATCGAACTTTTCTTGCCTTACCCTATATATACCCAAATCAAATCAAATCTTACCAACACCTCAACTAAATAAAAACTTTCCTTACATTTCTCTGCGCATACTCAAATCAAATCAAACATAAGCAAAAACTAGAAAGTGGTAGGTGTAAGATATATGTCGGACACGACTGGTGTTGAACCACTAGAATTTATGCCCCTGTTGCAACACACGGACTATTATCTAGTATTTGTTATTAGCACGGGAAGTGATAAAAAGTCCCTATGGATTGAAGAATAGTTAACCTACCTATAAGGTAACCTCAGCGCACTACGAGTAGAGCCACCACGTAAGCTGATGGAGACGAGGTTCTCAGCCACTGCCACAAGCCGAATCGATGAGGAGACGATGTGGTTTTCCTGGAGAGTCGGGTTATGAGAGTCTCACCTCCCAATGGCTTCATCGGTGACTTCCAGCATTTTGGAGCCCAAGCTTGATCGACAATGAAACCATCTGTTCTTGCCGGCTATATATGATGACATTTGCTCGCCCATGGTAGACTTGTGATTTGCAGCTTGCGTTGCAGTTGCATCTCACCGCCTCAAGTCACATTTATTTCCGCTAAACCATCAGAAGCATGCGCACCAGTCAAAAGATCAAATCCTATTTGACATTCATCAAGGCTACGCCCGCAAACGAGGCAAGTTGGGTCGACCCAGTTGGGGGTTCACTATGATGTTGTTGTTTTATTTCCTGTTGATTTTTATTTTTTGTTTTTTTGGAACCTTTTGCTATAATTTCCGTTTTATGTTTTTCTATTATCCTTTTCTTTTCTTTTCTATCCTAGTTTTTACGCTCTTTTTTGCACTTTACTTTTTATATTATATTGTCATTATTATTTTAATATACAGTGAACATTTTTTAAATACTAACGGTTCTTATTAATATGTGTAAATAAATCATACAACCGTTTTCAAAACCAACTAGAAAACCGAAGAGAAAAATACAAACAATCGCTCAAGTGAGCTAGCCAGAGTGGCCCGACCCATTTGCATGTCGCTTTCGTCATGGCCTCAATTAATTTAAGCCACTAACTGTCACATGGAGAAGGTCTTGGATATAGTTCCTTGCAGGGTCACGCCGGCAATGAATGATTTACTCAATGCACTGTACAACCAGCAAGAGGTAAAAGTGACCCTGTTTGAGATGTTTCCCGTAAAGGCGGCGGACCCAGATGGGTTTCCAACCCACTTTTTTTAGCTCCACTGAGATGTTTGCGGTGATGAGGATACAAAGGTTGTTCTGAGAATTATTGAAGGAACGAAGTCGGAGGGAAGTATCAATGAAACCATAATGGTGTTAATCCCAAATGTGACCCCACCCCACTCTCCTGAGACAGTTCCGCACCATCAGTTTATGCAACATGCTTTATAAGATCGCGTCCAAGGTAATATCAAACCAGCTGAAATTGATCATGCCTGACATTATTTTGGATGAGCAGCCGGCTTTCATCCCAAAAAGGTTAATTACTGATAATATCAACTGCTTATGAGTGTCTGCATTTCATGAAGAGCAACATGGTGAAGAAACATCAATCGTGCGTTTTAAAACTTGATATGATGAAGGCTAATTATGATAGGGTGGACTGGCCATATCTTCAGGCTATCATTATTAAGCTAGGTTTTTATTGAAAAGTGGGTTGCAATAATTTTGAGCATGGTCTCCACTGTTAAATTCTCAGTTATATTCAATGGGAAGAGACTTCAGGGTTTCAAACCATCACGTGGTATCCGGCAAGGGTACCAGATATCTCCATACTTGTTTTTGCTAGCAGCAAAGGGCCTTTCGTGCCTCCTCAAATCTAAAAGTGAGTCATCAAACTTGGCTGGTCTATAGGTGGCACCTTCAGCGCCCCTGGTAGATCATATTTTATTTGCAGATGACGGCCCGTTGTTCTTCAATGCTAACGGTATGAGTTCTACCGAGGTGAACCAAGTGTTGGACACATATTGTCAAGCTATAGGACAATGCATCAATTATACAAAGTGTTCTATATATTTCAGTAAGGGTGTTCCAGATGGTGTTCGCAATGAGATTAAAGGGCTTCTGAACATACCAAATGAAACTTTGAACGAGAAGTATTTGGGCATGCCCTCCGATGTGTGGAGCTCAAAAAAGGTGCCTTCAAATATTTGAAGGACCAGTTGTGGAGCGAAATTCAGGACTGGATTGAGAAAACGCTATCACATGCGGGTAAGGAAGCACTTGTTAAATCAATAGCACAGGTAGTTCTTGTTTTCTCCATGTCATGTTTTAAACTGCCCATGGGCTTATGTCAACATTTGAACATGCTCATAAGAAAAAGAATTGGTGGGATAGCAAGGCCGGCCAACGAAAGCCACATTGGGTTTCGTGGAAGGCTATGACACAACCCAAGGGGATGGGAGGCCTTGGTTTCAAGGATTTCAAGCTTTTCAACCTGGCTATGCTAGCAAGCCAAGCATGGCGCCTATTGCAACAACCAGAGAGTCTTTGTGCTCGCTTGCTAAATAGTCTTTACTACCCAAACACTGCTATTCTGCATGCAGAGCTGAGCAGTCATCCCAACCAGGTCTGGAGGGCCATAGTGAAGGGCCGAGACACTCTCAAAGAAGGTCTGATTAGGAGGATTGATAATGGTGTTAATTACTACCAATATTTGGACCGATAACTTGGGTTTTTGAGCTTATTCATCCCACCACTGCCAAGTGGGACGTACTACGCATCCAACATGTTTTCTTACCCATGGACATCCCCATCATTGTGGGTATACCTTTGTGTACACGGAATATAGATGATTTATAGAGTTGGAACCATCAGAAGAAGGGACACTTCTTGGTGAAGTCAGCATACCGAATGTTAGTTGCAACTAGGGAGCGTCGGAAGCCTGGCTGCATGGTTCCACCGGGTCCTCTGGTAGCAACATATCAGAAGGAGCATGGTAACATCTATGGAAAGTGCAAGTTCCAACAAAGATACTGATACGTCTCCAACGTATCTATAATTTTTGCTTGTTCCATGCTGTTATACTATCATTCTTGGATGTTTTACATTCATTTTATAACAACTTTATATCATTTTTTGGGACTAACCTATTGACATAGTGCCAAAGTGCCTGTTGCTGTTTTTTTTTGTTTTTTACTTCGCAGAATATCAATACCAAACGGAGTCCAATCGCGACGAAACTTTTTGGAGATTTTTTTTGGACCAGAAGACACCCGGTGGGCCAAAGAAATGCCAGAGAGGTGGGCCGTGGAGACCACAACCCACCAGGGCGTGCCGGGGGCCCCCGGCACACCCTGATGGGTTGTGCCCTCCACGGGGCCGCTCTTCACTGCCTCTGATGCCTACAAATTCCCAAATATTCCAAAAATCCTAGGGGAGTCGACGAAACACAATTCCAGCCGCCGCAAGTTCCAGAACCTCGAGATCCAATCTAAACACCATCACGGAGGGGTTCATCTTCTTCATAGGTTCCTCTCCTATGATGCGTGAGTAGTCCACCATAGACCTATGGGTCCGTAGGCAGTAGCTAGATGGCTTCCTCTCTCTCTCTCTCTTATGATTCTCAATACAATGGTCTCTTGGAGATCTATTTGATGTAAACTTTTGCGGTGTGTTTGTTGGGATCCGATGAATTTTGAGTTCATGATCAGTTTCTATCCATGAATATTATTTGAGTCTTCTTTGATCTCTTATATGCATGATTGATTATAGCCTCGTATTTCTTCTTCGAATCTTTGGTTTAGTTAGGCCAACTAGATTGATTTTTCTTCCCATGGGAAGAGGTGCTTTGTGATAGGTTCGATCTTGCGGTGTCCTTTCCCAACGACAGAAGGGGCAGCAAGGCACGCATGTATCGTTGCCATTAAGGATAACAAGATGGGGTCTATTCCTACATGAATAGATCTTGTCTACATCATGTCATCGTTCTTATTGCATTACTCCGTTTTTCCATGAACTTAATACACTAGATGCATGCTGGATAGCGGTCGATGTGTGGAGTAATAGTGGTAGATGCAGGCAGGAGTCGGTCTGCTTATCTTGGACGTGATGCCTATATAATGATCATCGCCTTGGATATCGTCATGATTATTTGATCTTCTATCAATTGCCCAACAGTAATTTGTTCACCCACCGTGTGCTATACTCATGAGAGAAGGCACTAATGAATCCTACGGCCCCCGGGTCTACTTTTCCAACATATTGCTTTCCGATCTATCTTTTTGCCTTTTTGTTTTCAGATCTACAAAACCAAAAACCCAAAAACATATTGCTGCACTTTTTATTTTCTCTTTTTATTTTGTGTTCTTGAGAGATCTATCTCTCCTATCTATCACTACCTAATCTATCTTTTTACCATAGAGAGATTGACAACCTCTCTTTCGCGTCGGGTTGCAAGCATTTGTTGTTTGTGTGCAGGTGATGCTTATTGGGTGGTGGTGATCCTCCTACTGGTTCGATAACCTTGGTTTCATAACTGAGGGAAATACTTACCGTCGCTGTGCTGCATCATCCCTTCCTCTTTGGGGAATTACCGACGCAGTCTTAAGCCACGACAAAGGAATTTCTGGCGCCGTTGCCGGGAAGGAAGCGGTCTCTTCTACGTGCCTATCTCGGGCGCCGAGGAGACTCCATCATGATCTACCAGGTTCCTAATCACAAATCTCATCTCCTTGCAATTACATTATTTGCCATTTGCCTCTCGTTTTCCTCTCCCCCACTTCACCTATTTGCCGTTTTATTCGCCCTCTTTTCGTTTGCCTTTTTTTTCCGCCGGATCTCTTGCCTTGTCGTTATGGCTAGTTCTTCGTTTATTGCGTGTACTCCCAATAATTAGGTTCTTAATTTTAAGCAAAGGGGAGGGGAGAACCTAAAAGATGCTTGGTATAGGATTTGCAACGCTCATAATAGATCTATCCATAAGCAATCTACCGTTGTTCTTCTTCGCAGTTTTTATGTTGGCATCACCACTTGGTATAGATTCGTCCTTGATACGATTACCGGTGGGAATTTCTTGATGTGTCCATCTTTGGATGCTTTTAATGCTTTGGGAAGTTTAGTGGGATCGCCACCTATCATGATCAATGAAACAACTTTAACTCTCGAACACGCTATGGAGAGATTAGATGCTATTGAAAAGAAGATGATTACTAAAGAACATCTTGAAGATTTGGATAAGAAAATGTGTAATCTTGCTAATCAAATTGGGGCTAAGGCGGGAGCTTTTAAATTGCTAAAGGCAAAAGAAACCGTAGTTAACGAAAGGGTAGAAGAGAGTCCTTACCGGATTCATAAGTTGGAAGAGATTTTTAGTAATTTGGGTTCGCCTTTTTCTTCCATCAAAATTATTGAAAAAACTCCCGTAAAAATTGGCAAGACCACGCAAGTCACTAAGAACAAAGTTGTTACACCAAGTGGTCTCAAGGGGGATCTTAAAATGATTACTATTCATCCCGACTTTGTTGAAATTGTAAGAGACCCTATTTACAAGAATGAATTTTTTGGTCTTCTTCCTAGGAGTGTTGTCATCAAGAATATGCATGCTAAATCCTTAAAGAAATCTAGTTGTGTGTTTGAAGAGTTGAAAAACAAAGATAACAATACTTGAATCTACGCGTTATGCCTAGCTAGGGGCGTAAAACGATAGCGCTTGTTGGGCGGCAACCCAATGAATAAATTTATTTTTGTTTTTTCCTTTCTGTTTTTGAGTGTTGACACAATTATGCCTCTGTTATGATTGTGTTTTTATGTTTTATTTAGTGTTTGTGCCAAGTAGAGCCTTTAGGATGATTCATGAGATGAGTAGAAGCAATGCTGAATCTGAAACAGAAACTTTGCGTCCAGTATTTGAATTTTCATTTTTTTCTGGAACGTGATCATGAGCTGAAATTTTAACACAGTGTTTCTATACAAATTCTTTCCGTTGTCATAATGTTTCAGAATTTTTAGAGTTACAGAGGTATGGTTAGAGTACATATTACTACAGACTGTTTTGTTTAAGACAGATTCTGTTTTCGTTGCATTGTGTGCTTGTTTTGATGAATCTGTGGGTTATATTGAAGGGTATGAGCCATGGTAAAGTTAAAATACAGTAGGTATAATGCAATAAAAAAATATGAATGAGTTTGCAACAGTACCTAAAGTAGTGATTTGCTTTATTATACTAACGGATCTTACGAAGATTTTGTTGAGTTTTGTGTGATTGAAGTTTTCAAGTTTTGGGTGAGATCACGATGGATGGAGGAATAAGGAGTGATAAGAGCCTAAGCTTGGGGATGATACCACACCCCCAAGATATATCCAAAGAGTAACAAGCAACTAAGCTTGGGGATGCCCCCGAGTGGCATCCCCTCTTTTTTCTAACGACCATTGGTATTTTACTTGGAGCTATGTTTTTATTTGGCACATACCATGAGTTTTGCTTGAAGCGTCTTGTATCTTTGCTTGCTTTGCTTGTTTGTTTTTCATTTGTTTCCTTTCTGTACACACCTATTTGGGAGAGCCAAAATTATGCCATGATTTGTTAGAATTGCTCTCTATGCTTCACTTAAACTTTTTGAGCTATAGAATTGCTCTAGTGCTTCACTTATATCTTTTTGAGCACGGTGTGCTTGGAAATTTTTGTAGAAATACTCTCATGCTTCACTTAGATTAATTTGAGAGTTTAATTTTTTTGAAGAAATCCTCTCATGCTTCACTTATACCTTTTTGAGAGAGTGAAATCTTTATGCTCATGTGCTTCACTTAGATTTGTTTGAGCTTGTCAAAAAAGCAATGACAATATATGAAACTAGTCCCAAAGTGATAGATATCCAAGGAGGATATAATAAAAACTTTCATGAAGATCATTGAGCAAATTAAACTTGATTTCTTGTAATAGTTTTGAAACATGATGATAGTAATATGTGAGTCATGTTAGTGAGTAATTATGCTTTAGTAGGAATATTGGTGTTAAGGTTTGTGATTCCCTATGCAAGTACGAAAGTCAATAGTTATGCAATGAAATTACATCCTACTTGTGGTGCATTATTCGGTGTTAGTTATGCTCAATGCTCACTTATGTGAATTTTCGTTTCTTGGTTTGGTTGCTTGTCAATCTATTTGCTAGCCTCCATTTGTACTAAATAGAAATACTACTTGTGCATCCAAATTCCTTAAACCAAGTTTTGCCTTATGAGTCCACCATACCTACCTATATGCGGTATTTCCATGCCGTTCCAAGCAAATTTGTATGTGCCATCTCTAAATTTTCAAAAAACAATTCTCTTTTGTGTGCTCGTACCGCTCATGAAACGGTGGGGGTGTCCAATATTTTTCCATGCTAGATGTGTTATTCTCAAGATGAGTGTTTATTCACTTGTCATTGCACGAGAGTGCGGTGGTAATAGGGATGTCCATTCCCGAAATGAAAAAAAAGAGAAAAAAATATTTACTTTATGTTGTGAAATAATAAATTTCTTGGAAAGTGTTGGTATGGAAGGCAACCGTGGATACGGCCCGCCATGGAAAGTGAAAGTTTGGTGGAAAAAGGAATAAACTTTATTTTCTGTTTGGGAACCGCCTATGATATATCTAGCATGGAAAGTATTGTGAGCTACTTTGTCGTTTTCGTTGACAGGAAAAGCATGCCACCCAAAATTTTTCTCTCTCAATTTAAAACTTTGAGCTCTGGCACCTCTACAAATCCTTACTTCCCTCTGCGAAGGGCATATCTATTTATTTTATGCAATTTTTATTTTTTACTTTGAGTCCCCATCCTCTCTTATAAAGTACCAACTAGGGGGCACTATGATCGTACTTGAGCATTGGGTATAACTAATATTTGGGTGTGTTTCATGAATGGATCAATGATTGAGCATGATGCGCTAGGGATAACTTTCTTTAGTGTTGATATTTTGAAAGACATGGTTGCTTGTTGGCATGCTTGAGTATTGAAGTCATTATGTTAAAACTAGACTATTGCTTTGAATCATGTACAAGTCCAAATGTCCATGCTATACAAAAGAAAAGAATATGATGAACATGTTAGGCAACATTCCACATCAAAAATTCTGTTTTTATCATTTACCAACTCGAGGACGAGTAGGAATTAAGCTTGGGGATTCTGATACGTATCCAACGTATCTATAATTTTTGCTTCTTCCATGCTGTTATATTATCATTCTTGGATGTTTTACATTCATTTTATAACAACTTTATATCATTTTTTGGACTAACCTATTGACATAGTGCCAAAGTGCCAGTTGCTGTTTTTGCTTGTTTTTTTACTTCGCAGAATATCAATACCAAACGGAGTCCAATTGCGACGAAACTTTTTGGAGATTTTTTTTGAACCAGAAGACACCCAGTGGGCCAAAGAAGTGCCAAAGAGGTGGGCTGAGGAGACCACAACCCACCAGGGCGCGCCAGGGGGCCCCCGGCACGCCCTGATGGGTTATGCCCTCCACGGGGCCCCTCTTCACCGCCTCTGATGCCTATAAATTCCCAAATATTCCGAAAACCCTAGGGGAGTCAACGAAACACAATTCCAGCCGCCGCAAGTTCCAGAACCTTGAGATTCAATCTAAACACCATCACGGAGGGGTTCATCTTCTTCATAGGTGCCTCTCCGATGATGCGTGAGTAGTCCACCATAGACCTACGGGTCCGTAGGCAGTAGCTAGATGGCTTCCTCTCTCTCTCTCTCTCTCTCTCTCTTATGATTCTCAATACAATGGTCTCTTGGAGATCTATTTGTGTAAACTTTTGCGGTGTGTTCGTTAGGATCCGATGAATTTTGAGTTCATGATCAGTTTCTATCCATGAATATTATTTGAGTCTTCTTTGATCTCTTATATGCATGATTGCTTATAGCCTCGTATTTCTTCTTCGAATCTTTGGTTTAGTTAGGCCAACTAGATTGATTTTTCTTGCCATGGGAAGAGGTCCGACCTATCTTTTTGCCTTTTTGTTTTCAGATCTACAAAACCAAAAACCCAAAAACATATTGCTGCACTTTTTATTTGCTCTTTTTATTTTGTGTTCTTGAGAGCTCTATCTCTCCTATCTATCACTACCTAATCTATCTTTTTTACCGTAGAGAGATTGACAACCTCTCTTTCGCGTTGGGTTGCAAGTATTTGTTGTTTGTGTGCAGGTGCTGCTTATTGGGTAGTGGTGATCCTCCTACTGGTTCGATAACCTTGGTTTCATAACTGAGGGAAATACTTACCGTCGCTGTGCTGCATCATCCCTTCATCTTTGAGGAAATACCGACGCAGTCTCAAGCCACGTCTGATACGCATGTTCTTATGGAGGCTAGCCAAGCAATCTTTACCAACGGAGCACGTATGTGCACACCGACACATGTCTCCTACTAGTTCGTGTGGACTTTGCGGATCTCAGGATCATGGCGCCACTCGTTAGTTGAGTGCACTACATCACGATGCATCTGGGGTCTGGAGATGAGGAGGTGGGGCAAGTACTTGCTAGCACCATAGAACCAAATGCAAAACATTGGTTATTTACCCAGATGGAGTCTTTATCTCATCCGCTATTTGTGAAGCTTTCGGTCACGCTCTGGGCCATCTGGTCAACATAGAGAAAAGCACTACATGAAGGTATTTTCCAAAGCCCGTAATAAGTGCACTCCTTCGTCCTGAGATTCATTGCTAAGTTGGATGCTATCAACACAAAGAACCCAAGTAGTTCTAGCACGGCCTTGGCCAACATTACTGAAAATGTTCGAACAAGGCCTAAGGCGCATCCACTGAACTTCTCAAAGATCCACGTTGATGCGGACAGCGTGGCATTTTTTAAAATGCTTGATTAACATTTATCAAATACTTGATTAAGATTTTTCAAATGCTTGATAAACATCTTTTAAATACATGATCAACTTTCTGCATACACATTGTATATTTTTTGTATATATGAGAAACATTTTTTCTATACACATTTATCATTTTCAAATGCTTGGTTAAATTTTTAAAATGTTTTTTATGTAAAACTCCTTTTATTATATATTTAGAACACTTATAAGTACAAACAGAAGTAAAAAAACAAATAGACATGAGAAAAAACAAGGTTGCAGCATGTGTCCTCCCGCATTTGGGCCGGCCCATCTTGAGCCCACCTTCAGGCAAGGCTGCCTTACGTCTCGCTAACAGTGAGACATAGGTGCCCCCTATCGAGACCCCCTATTCAGCGCGTGACGCGAGCGTGAACATGCCAACGCGCACCCCCTCTCATCCCGCACGTCCCAATGGGGCTGGCCCATGAGTGGGGATATGCGCCCTAGTTTCTTTATTTCGTTTTGTTTTTTTTTTGCTTTTTTCTGTTTTAATTTTTCTTCTTTGAACTAATTCGGAATTTGAAAAAAAGCTCCACATTTTAAAAAATAAATTTTGGGAAATAATGTTCCAGAAAATCATATAATGTTCAAGGTTTATAAAAATCTTCGTGTATTGAAAAGTCTTCATATATTAAAAAACTATTCATGAATTACGAAAAAAGTCCATCAATTCAACAAACGTTCAGGATTACAAAAATAAATGTTCGTGTATTCCGAAGTTGTTCCTGAAATTCAGAAAAAGTTTGCCTATCCAGTTAACGGGTTCCATAAAAGTATGCATTTCGATAAATAATCAAGCATTCGAAAAATGTTCACAATTTAGAAAATTATTCAAGAAGTTTAAATAAATATACATGAATTTATAAGTTATTAGCAACCTCATTAATAAATGTAGGACAATTTAGTGATCATTTTTCTAATAATGATGAACATTGTTTTCGTATTTAATGAACAAATTTTGAATTTGATGAACATTTTTTCAACTTGATGATCAAAAAATTTATTCAAGAACAACTTTTTCGAAAAATGGACAAACAGATTTTGAATTCAATGAACTCATTTGAATTTGGTGAACAATTTTTGAGATTTATAAACAAATTTCGATATTGATGAACATTTTTTGAATTGTTGAACATGTTTTTACATTGATAAACGCTTTTGAATTCGATGAACTAAAATATGTTCACGAATTTGGGGAAAAATCTTAAACAAAAAAATAAATTAAATAATAAAAGAGAAAAGAAAAAGGAAAATATGAAAAAAGAAAAAGGAAAAGGAAAAAGTAAGAAAACCCCTAGAAAATAGGTCGGCCCATAAGAGCGTCCCGCGCGCGAGGGAGGTGCGCGCCAGGTCGCTTGAGGGCGACCTGCACGCCGTATAGGAACCCCCCCCCCCCCCCCCGCCCCCCCCCCCCCCCCCCCCCCCCCCCACCCGCGCGCGCGACCCCGAGGAGCTACACTGCACCCGGTCTGAGTCGCATACCGTCCGCGGTAATGGGCTGGCCCGGTTGGAAGGCTCCCTAATGCGAAGCAATGCCTTTTCTTCTTTTACATGATTGATGTTAAGCCCAACACCTCGCCGCATTTTTTTTTTTTTTGAGAAACTCACATTTTTTGACTGGACATTATTTTATGAGTACTCGTGGGAAAGCAGTTTTTCTTAACCCAATAATATCAACAGTCAATTTGCCAATTGGTTTTTTCCTGCCGCTCTTTCGTAGTACTTGTCATTCGGCCACTGTTCCTCCCTATCCTTGTTCTCATGCCGACCTCTTCCCCAACTTTCATTATACTAACTTTCATTTCGAAACCTCGTCATGACTTTATCGCTTCAAATATTGTAATAGTGCTTCCTTTGACCGATGTAGTTGCACAACTTTAGTGATGCATGTTCATTTGAATTTTTTCCTCTACCTCTCACGACATGTACAATGGTTGATAAGATAATCTTATCTTAAGTCTTGCATGTAAATTAGCGATGACAAAAAAACATTTCTGTAGTGGGTTATCTCTTAGCCTTATCTTCAATAACAAGCTATTTCGAAAATCATGGTGAGACATATTGTACTAAGAGGTCATCTCTTAAATAAAGGAAGACTAGCATTTTCTTATGATTTCTCTTTCCTCCACCTCAGCATTTATCCTACGTGGCACTCCTAAGATAGCATCATTGTAAATGCCCTCAACGGCCTAGCACTCCATCCCAATTCTTGTTACGTGCGGGCGTAGGCGGCCTCTCAGGGCATGTGCATTGATGACCGTCCGATCGAGAGACCAACGACCTGGATCCGCGCATAGAATTTCGGCTGTGGCACCGCCACGCATTTTCGTCCCGCTTCAGGGGCATTTTCATCTTTTCTCTGGCCCACCCTAATAACTGTGCCTAGAGCCCTAGATCCCCTCTCACGCTGAAATCGCTCGATCCCCTTTCTCCTCACGCTCTCCCGACTCTCTGCCTCCACAAAACACCACCGCCGGTGCCTCCGATTCCTCCAGGGCATGGCCGTCTCTGGCACCGCCATCAATAGACGGGACTCCACCTCGCCTCACTGTACCGATTCCCCGCCCTAGCTGCCACTCTATGCCCCCACTATCGCCCGCACAACTACATCCTGATCTCTCTAAGAGAAATTGAGAATGGGAAGTAAATTCAAGCACTGAGTTAGCTTAGTCGTTGGTTGAGTTATACCTTACTGTACACACTTGCAACCTCAAGAAATTAAATGGACTTCTGAACATCTAAATGTGACTATAAAGCCATACCAGACCCGAAGCTCTTGCATATATGACTGTCAATCGTTCGTTTTCAGAGCACAACAACATGGAAGAGTCCCTCCATTCATGACATAGTAACACAAGCCACAAGGAAAGGCCAACATTTCTAGAGAGCTCAACAACTTATGTACAGCGTGTACGTAAAAAGACACAAAACAAAGGAAATTCATACCTGCAGTTTTACTTAAATCGGTTGCTAACAAGGAGGCAACAGCTAG
This sequence comes from Elymus sibiricus, assembly GCA_039707655.1. Lineage (NCBI taxonomy): Eukaryota > Viridiplantae > Streptophyta > Magnoliopsida > Poales > Poaceae > Elymus > Elymus sibiricus. The sequence goes on from CM077665.1 coordinate 525,045,259, forward strand.
TCCGACCCGATTCTACGTCAAATCGATCGTAGTTGGGGTCAAGGGTTCTGTCTCGAGCCCATGTGATGAATGTGTAGGCACGAATCCTTGGCAATCCAATGGTGGTCTTCTTCTTGGATGCTCGATTTGTGACGCTGTGCTCGTCAACATGGCAACAACGGCGGACATGGTCGGCCTGTCACATGGTGTTTCCTGGACACAGAGGAGCCCAATCTGGATGCATCGTGTCAGCTCGGACAAGAGCTCGGGAAAAGACTCAGAGATTGGCACCATTGCTGTGTCTAGAAGCTCCGCGATCATGTTCGTCTCCCACAATCCCCAAGCCTGCAAATAAAGGAGATTCACCAACTATCTTAATACTATGTGCATATAACCTTGTATAATAGGTCCAAAAAACTTGCATAATATGTTTATGCTTGATGCTTCATCTCAAGAAAAATAGGAATTATGTGTATCGACCAATTATAAGATGTGGATGCATTTGTGAGATATTAGAACTTACATGCGAAAGGAGGCTCTGCATGCCACCGTTCCTTCGCCCACTGAGTGTCTCCAAGAGAATAACTCCGAAACTATAGACGTCACACTTAAGTGTCAGGTTCCCTTGCCGCACATACTCCGGCGCTGCATACCCCCTTCAAGAAACTCAATAATATCAGGATATATGTATTGAGTTGATTCCACTCAATTTGACTAGAGAAACAAATATTTTAACAGGAGCGCACGCATTTGTTACTTACGGTGAAACTACAATTGTTTGATCAGGCCCGGTCTGATCCAGAGCGAACAACTTGGCAGTTCCAAAGTCTGCAATTTTAGGCTTCCATTCATCGTCTAGAAGAATGTTGCCCGGTTTAAGATCCCTATGGATAACATTGTCACAGGATCCTCCGTGTAGGTATGCAATGCCATGCGCAATCCCTTGGATTAATTCCAGTCTCCTTGCCCAGTTCAGTGAGGCACGAAGGTTAACATTGCCTGTCAATGTCAAATATGCATTCATTAGATACAAACATATGAGAGAAAACTTGAGGAGCTTCGCCACCATATATATGGTGGTCCTGTTTGGATTCCTACATGAGAAGGTTCAGTTCTTGTAGCAACTTGAGAAAACACTTGTGTTCCAGCAAGTAGCGAGTACCGAAAATGTAGACGTTTAGGCTCTTGTTCTGCATGTATTCGTAGATGAGTATCCGCTCCTTGCCTTCGTTGCAGTAGGCAAGGAGACGAACAAGACTACCATGCCGGAGCCCAGCCATCACCTCCACTTCTCTGGCGAAATCTTTCTTGCCTTTCGTGGTGAGCACAGACTGCTTAAGCCTCTTGACAGCAATTACTCTTCCTTCAGGCAGCTGCCCCTGATGATTTTGGAGTTTGAGATGTTAGAAACTGAATATGTCAATAGCTACTTTTCTATATGGCAATGCCACAACAAATGTAAGAATCATGTAACAAATGACGAACCTTGTAAACGATGCTAAACCCACCCTGGCCAATCATATTGCTTTCAGAGAAATTTCCAGTGACATCCATTATAATAGCTAGACTAACTACAGGAACGGCCATGGCATGGTTCTGAGGAATAGCATCTGCCAAAAGAGCTTACATACATTACAACATTTGCATGTAACCATGCATTTCTTATTTCTGCTTCATGCAAAATAACAGCAAAATTGAACCATTAGAGCAGAATTTACCTATGATTGCGTGTTTTCTTCTCCACCAAATCACAACGACAACCAGTAGAATAATAACAACGGAAGCTAAAGGTGTGGCAACAAATAGAACAGGAAACCTTTTCTGGCCATCTGTTATCGTAGTAAAAGTGAAATATCAGAATGCAATCAAGCACTTATACATACTTAGAATCCATAAGAGAACAAAGTTTCGACTTCGAATTAATATAATTATTTCACTAATATTTAATGATGTGGTGTCCGAGTGAGAGCTTACACATTATTAAACAGGGCAAAATACATGGGAATGGTTAGAAGTAAAAGAGAAACAAAATTTCAAATGCGGATAATATTTGTCAGACTTTTTTCTTTGAGAGGAATATTTTTCAGACTTGCTACTACTTCTTTAGGCAGCTGACAAAGAACAATTTGTAAGTCAACGCTCACAACAATCTGATCAGACTTCCGCATGTGTGCAAGTGAAAATGGGAAAAAAAGACTCCTACAATAGATGATTGAGAAAAATATATTTCTAAGTCGAGTGAGTAACGAATATTGTCTCCGTTCCATAATATAGTGCATATAGATTTTTTGAAACATCAAATCTCACAAACTTTGATCAAGTTTATGAAGAAAAATATTTACATCTAAAATGCCAAACATATATGATTAGATTCACCATAAGATTTAGTTTCATATTTTATGTATTTAGTATCATAGATATAAATAGTTTCTTTATGGACTAGGTCAAAGTTTCTAAAGTTTTACTTTTCGAAAAAAAATCTATACTCACTGCATTAAGGAATGGGTGTGTCTAGGTCACATCTGGATGTGACATAGTTATTGCACATCTAAATGACTAAATTAAGTACAAAAAGGAAAAGAAAAAGGAAATAAAATACCCACACGAATCTCCATGTAAGATCAATGATATAGGACTTAGATGTGCAATACTTATCTCACATCTAGATGTGTTTTAGCAAAACCGTTAAGGAATAGAGGGGTATAAGGCAAAGGGTGTGTCTAGGACACATCTAGATGTGACATAGTTATTGCACATCTAAATGACTAAATCAAACATAAAAAGGCAAAGGAAAAGGAAAAGAAAAAACCACACGAATCTTCACGTAAGATCAATGATATAGGACTTAGATGTGCAATACTTATGTCACATCTAGATGTGATTTAGCAAAACCGTAAGGCAAAGGGATTTGCTAAAACACATTTAGATGTGCCCTAAGTATTGCACATCTAAGTCTTATATCATTGATTTTACTTGACGATTCGTGCATATATTTTTCTTTTCCTTTTACATCTTCCTTCTTATATTTGATTGAGTCAGTTAGATGCGCAATACTTAGGGCACATCTAAATGTGCCCTAGACAGACCCGCAGGGAAAAGGTGGATGGTTGTATTTCAAAACCATGAAAAAAAAATGTCACTTTAGAAAAAAGATTACATTTTGTCCGATATGAGTAAACCTAGTCAGATAACTTTTTGTCAAGATAGTAAAAAACATGCACGGCGAGGGCGAGAGAGTACAGATTCTGTACATACCAAGTTCGGATTTTGACAACCTCAGGTAGAGATTCTGACCCATGTCAACGAGACGTAGATCAACGATGGCATCCGTCCACATGACGCAGCCGGAACCATCGCCGCCTCCCCTGATATCAGCGGCGGCATAGGCCAAGCACGAGCAGTTGTCGAAGCACCTCGCCCTGCACTCCTCCAGCGTGACGCCCATGTCCAGCGACGCGTTCTGCGTGTCGGGAAGCTTCACCGCCCTCACCACCGCGAAGCCGTCCGTCGTAGTGCCGCCATCACAGTCCAGCGCTGCCTGCCTTCGGCAGGTGGTACCCTTCACCTCCTGCGCCGACGGGGTCGTGGCTGGAAGGCTGCTGAAGCTGAACCCCTGGACGCAGCCGCAGAACCCCGACGACGCAGCCTCGGGGTCGCAGAGGCCGAACGGCCCGCATCTCCCGTACTCGTCGCACGGGTCCCTCGGCCCCTGGAATATGCGAGTCCACGCCCAGGTACTCGCGTCCCACTCCCACCGCTCCACCTTGCCGGTGTGGTTCACCACGACGCGGGTCAGCGGCGCGCCGGGCATGGCGGTGTACCCGTAGGTGACCTCCCACGTGCTCGTCGTCGCCCGCAGAGGGTACTTGCCCGCGTACGCCGACACCTCCGGGACGCCGTTGAAGTAGAGCCCGTTCCACGGCCCCGTGCGGTACGTCTTGACGTTGCCACGCCACACGACGAGCTCCGGCAACCCCTTGGTTTCCAGCGTACGGCGGTAGTCCCCCGGAGCTGGGTCGTCGGGCGCACGCCACGACGTGAGCTGCCACTCGGCTCTGGTCCAGCGGTTCTTGCCGAGCTTCATGTCAGGCAGCAAGGTATCCGACGGATAGTCGAACGACTGCCACAGACAGGCGTCGCTGCTGCCATTGTGTACGACCAGGTTGCCGGAATCGACAAGCTGAACCACGGCGGCGGAGGCGGCCAAGAAGTTCGAAGACCACGCCGTCCGGCTAGAGCCGTCGAGCAGGACGAGACTGCCGACGTCGTTGAACACCAGCATGCCGGACTTGTCGACCAGAGGTTGGTCGCGGTTGGCAACCCAGGAGACGGTGGTGCCGTTGGACACGGAGAACCATATGCCGAGGTACCTCTTGGTGGACGCCCCGGGAGAGAAGAACCCGAGGGTGAATGAGCCGCCGGCCGAGACGAGCGTGTCGCCGTCGGTGAGGTTCTGGCCCTTCTCGAGCTTGTCACCAACACCGACGGCGGCGAAGGTGTGGATCGAAAGGAGGTAGAAGCAGATCAAGAGCAACCGCAGTAGGAGGTGTAGAAGCAGTTGACTGGTAGCCCGCATGCTGCCGGACGCCTCTTGGAGAATGCAATGAATAATGCATGTACTGAGGTTATTAGCTGTTAAGAGCCTTCAACAGGCGCGGCGCCTAAAAAACGGGTTATAGCCCGCGCAACTAACGTGTTTTAGGCTCGTCACAGAGCGGTTGTCGCAAAATTTAGCGCGCGCGCGACGCTCCAGCAGACGCTACAAATACACGCACGCCGCATACAAACAACATATGCATTCCAACAATAAAACCAAAAGATCAAACAATTAAAAATAAATAGCTTAATTTTATTATTACAACTCAAACAAATAGTTTATCATCCAATACAACAAATAGTTCAACAATACAACATCAAACATACAACATCAAATAATCAAATCATCATGCGTTCTGTCGGCCATTCCATTCCCACCACTCCTCGATGAGATCGTTCTGAAGATCGTCATGCGTTTCGGCACGCCGAATAGCATGATAGGAAGCAACAAATCGGGCCACCCTCGCAGCACTCCGCCGCACTCGCACGGGATGTCCCAAGAGCTCGTACTGAGAGTAGTCTAAATCTTGGCCACGTTCATTCTTGATGATCATGTTATGCATGATCACACAAGCGTGCATGATGTACCAAAGAATCTTTTGATCCCAAAATCTAGCCGGTCCTCTCACAATAGCAAATTGGGCTTGCAAAATCCCAAATGCTCTCTCAACATCTTTCCTAGCCGCCGCCTGAGCATTGTGAAAATCTAGATTTTTCTTACCTTGCGTTTTTTATAACGGCTTCACAAATGTTTGCCACTTTGGATATATGCCATCCGCAAGATAGTAGCCATAGTTGTATGTATGGCCATTTGCTACGAACTGTATCGGTGGCAGATCACCATTTGCAATCTTATTCATCAGTGGTGACCGATTAACGACGTTGATGTCATTCAAAGATCCAGGCATTCCAAAAAAAAAACACGCCAAATCCAAGTTTCTTGATCGGCCACTGCTTCAAGGATTATAGTGGAACCCATTTTCGCGCCGTGGAATTGTCCATGCCATGCCTTAGGACAGTTTTTCCAACTCCAATGCATGCAATCTATTGAGCCAAGCATACCTGGGAACCCGCGAGCTTTGTTCATCTCCAAAAGCCTTGCGGCGTCTTCAGCATTGGGAGATCTCAAATACTCTGGGCCAAATACTTGCACAATTCCAACTGCAAAGCGCTTGACACACATGATGGCTTGACTCTCACCCATGGCCAAGTGGTCATCAACTAGATCAGCCGGAATACCGTATGCTAACATACGCAAAGCGGCCGTCACCTTTTGAAAGGTGCTATGCCCGAGTTCTCCAGCGGCGTTCCTCCTTTGCTGAAAAAAAACGATCATGACTTGCTAGTTTCTCTGCAATGCGCCTGAATAACCCGGTGCTCATCCTAAAACGGCGCCGGAAATACGACTCAGGGTATGTGGGATTCTCCACAAAATAGTGCCTCATCAATCTGTTGTCGGCATCGATCTTGTCCCTCCAAATTTTCTGCCGACCCATAACCGAACCACCGTGCTTCGGTTTTTTATTGATGTGCATAGCTAAGATGATTGCAAGGTCCTCTTCCTCTTCCATATCAAATTCTTCTTCGGAAGAATTATATGATGAACTCATCTACAATATTGAATTTAAACTAGTCTATAAACTATGAACAACAAGCATCATATTAATGTAAAAAATATGTACTTTGAGCAATATATACCTTGTGGGCGTTCTGTCGAACACCTTGTGGGCACCGAGCGGCGGTGGGCGGCCGAGTGCTTTTCGCCGGAGCAACAGCGCGCACAAGGGCCGGCGGCGACTAGAGGAAGGGGGAGGGAGCCGCAGACGCGCGGTGATAGGTCCGGGAAACGCCGTCGGGTCGCCGGAGCAAAGGGGTGGCGCGGCGGCGGCGCGGGCGCTCGAGGTGGAGGGAGGTGGGAGACGATGCGCGAGCGCTCGAGTGGTTCCGCGCGTGGGAGCGGGCGCACCAAATAAGCGGCGCGCGATGCCGTTTCGCTCCACGCGCAGAAGCACTTATGCCGCGCGCGCTTTTTTTGGGCGGCCGCTGGAGCGCCCGGTTTCGCTGCGCGCGCACTAAAACGCGAAATTTTGCAGCGCGGCGCGTTTTTGGGGCGCCTGCGCAACGGGCGGCGCGCGAAAAAACGGTTTTAGCGCGCGCACGTAGCGTTTTTTAGCGCGCCGGAGAGCGCTGACTGGCTCCAGCGGCCGCCGCAAAATTGTGCGCGCGCGGCGATCCAGCAGACGCGCTAAACTGGCGCGCGCAGAATACATTCTGATCAAACATAGCTACTAGGTAATTAAAATTTTGCATAGCATAGTTCGACGATGCATATATAAAATAAAATCATGCATAGATAAAATAAAAAAGATACATAGACGCGCTAAAAATTACTCGTCGTCCTCCGAGTCCGTAGTAAAAATGTCCTCCTCCGAAATGTCCGTATCCGAAATCTCGATGAAGGCATCAAGAAATCGTTCATCGTTGGCGTCCCAGGACGACGCTTCTCTAAGCTCGATGTTGAAGTCCGCGGCCGCCTTCCGCGTACGCTTGTCCTTGCGATAGGCGGCTCGCTCCGCCCTCCTCTCCGCCCTCCTTTGCGCGAAGAACTCACGCTCGTCAATGACGTCCTGCGGAAACCGTTCGCGCCACGCTGCCATGGCCACCTCGTCCGTCTCGGTGATGCCGAGGCGGCGCTCCCGCCTCTGGTTCTCGCGACGGTCCTCGTCGGTGACAAGCTGCGGGGGAGGCGCGAGACTCTCCGCCCACTCCCGCGTCGTCACCTCGGGGAAATTCATCTCCCTACGAGGTCGCCGGAGGCGCCACGCCGCCGCGTCGTACGCGCGGGCGGCCTCGTGGGCGGTCTCGAAAGTGCCGAGGCCGAGGCGCATGTCGCCGGACCGTATCACGGCGGAGAAGGCGCCGGAGGGGCGCTCCCGGACGCCGCAGAAGCCCGACGATCCCCGGCGACGCGGCGGCATGGCGGCGAGGTGACGAAGGCGCGAGAGGAGCGGCGGCAGAACTGCGGCAGAGCGCGGGAGGAGCGGCGGCAGAGCGCGAGGGAAGCAGCGGCAGTGCGCGGGAGGAGTGGGAAGAGCGCGTGTCGGGCGCTCGATTTATAGAGCGCGCAGAGCGCCGCGCGCGAAAACTACCGCACGCAGGGCCGCCTTTTCGCGCGCGCGCAAACGCTTCCCGCGCGCGCGACTTTCCCGCGCCCGCTGAAACGCGCGAAATCGCTCGGCGCGCGCTAAAAACATCTTTTGCCGCGCGCACGCTTTTTTCAGCCTCTGTTGGAGATGCTCTAAATACCAGTAGCACGTACTCGTCTAGATCAGGGCAGGAGTACTTGATAGAGATTGAAATAATATATTTTTTCGATGAAATTCGTCAAGATCGGGGCGGGAGCACTGTAGTTCTATTCTATTTGAATTTAGAAGAAGAGAAAAATCTCCTCTTCCCATCTAATAAAACCAGTAAAAATAGGAACAATTTTGCGTCCGCCGGCAGTAAAAATAGGAACAATTTCGCGTCCGCCTTCGCCGTCGAGAGTAGCCAAAAGTTTCCAGGAAGTTGCAATCTCTGTTGATTTTCTTCAGTTGTAGATGCGAGGTGATGGTTAATGGTTTAGCCTCCGGCTGACCTTTCAAAAAAAAATAGAGCAATCCAATCATAGAGTTAAGAAATATAAGTGGTTCAATAGTCATTAGACAGGACTAAGGCGACCACCGTGGCCGGCGTATGTGATGCGGCTATTATTCCAGTAAAATGCAGAGCATGTTGGGGGACGTCATTTTAACCGTCACGCATGACCGAAACTGCTCTCGATCGATCAAATCTTGTGGGAGGTTGATTGGTCATCCTGTAATCCAACACCAGTTTTATTATACTTGGGAGGGACAAATTCACTGTTTTGATCCTTTTTCTTAACTTCGACACGATTTGATCCTATACAGTGTGCCATCCAAATCGGCTGAAGATAGCCCGTGCGACCGTCTCCCACCGGTTGCACCCAGTAACCATAAGCTCTCTGGAGTCCGCATTTGCACCCAGCCGTCAAATCCCAGGGCTCAACCCTGGACAGGCAGTGGAAACTACCAAGCTGGAGTATGGTAGGGGCAGAGGGAATTTCCGGTGGAGCGGTGAAATGCATTGAGATCAGAAATGAGTTTTTTTTTCTTTTTACTACAAATTTAGAAGCTGTTTTGTTTCACTCATATAGCTATCTATTTTAACTTACCAACCCAAATACTAAATAAGAAAAGGAATATAAATAGTTAATGTCCACTTTAAGCAATGATTTTAGTGTAACCATAAGCTCCCTGGAGTCCGCATGAGTGAGTAACGACCACGTACGGATCTAGGCTATAGCTCTGTAGATAACCTGCAAAAAATTGTTGAAGGTCTTGTCATTAAAAATCATATCGTTTCTAGTGTTCCATATAGCCCAAAATAAAGCACTTATTCCAATTCGGATATGATTCGCTATAGTTACGTCTACTCCATTGAGCCACGTCCCAAATAGCGTATTAATGCTCGTTGGTGGACTAATGTTGAAGGCTATATGAATAGTGCGCCATAGTAGCTTTGCTAATGGACAATCGAGAAAGACGTGTCTTATTGTTTCATTTTGATCACAATAGCAACATCTAGAACTGCCTACCCATCTTCGCTTTATCAAATTATCCTTGGTTAGTACCACTCCCTTGTGTACAAACCACATGAATATTTTAATTCTAAGCGGCACCTTAGTTTTCCAAATATGTAATGATCTCGAAAGAGACCCAGAGTCAATTAAATCCATGTACATCGACTTCACTGAATAAATACCATTCTTAGATAACTTCCAGTGAATACTATCTATATGGTCAGAAAGTTGAACATCCATCAATCGTCTCACCAAGTGCAGCCAGGAATTCCAGCGTTCTCCCACTAGAGACCGCCTGAATTGGATATTAAGAGGTACCGAATGTAATACTGTGGCAACATAATCCTCTTTACGTTGTACAATATTATATAGGGAAGGATATTGTAAAGCCAGAGGTGTATCCCAAGCCATGTGTCCTCCCAGAATCTGGTCGTGGTACCATTACCAATTGAAAACTTCACCCGTTGGAAGAAGGTTACTTTCATCTTCATTAACCCCTTCCAAAAAGGTGAGTCATTAAGTCTAGCATTAACCTGGGCCAAAGTCTTAGACTGTAAGTACTTATTCCTCAAGATTTGTACCCACATCCCATCGGTCTCAGTAGATAACCTGTATAGCCACTTGCTAAGCAGGCATCTATTCTTCATTTCTAAATTCTCTATCCCTAGGCCCCCTTGGTCTTTGGGTCTGCACATAATATCCCACCTCGTCAATCTGTATTTCTTCTTAGCCTCATCACATTGCCAGAAGAAACGAGATCGATAGAAGTCTAGTCTTTTCCGTACACCTACCGGTACTTCAAAGAACTATAGAAGGAACATCGACATGCTTGTCAAAACCGAGTTTATCAACACAAGTCGACCTCCATAAGACATCAGCTTGCCCTTCCAGCAACTTAGTCTTTTTTCGAATCTATCTTCAATACGTTTCCATTCCCGATTCGTCAATCGTCTATGATGAATGGGAATCCCTAGGTAACTAAACGGTAGTGATCCCATTTCACAACCGAACAGTTGCCTGTAAGCATATTGTTCTTCTTTTGCTCTCCCAAAGTAGAACAATTCGCTTTTGTTAAAATTTATTTTTAGTCCAGACAGTTGTTCAAATAGGCAAAGTATAAGTTTCATATTCCTAGCTTTTGCGATATCGTGTTCCATGAAGATGATTGTGTCATCCGCGTATTGTAGTATGGATACTCCCCCTCTACAAGGTGTGGGACGAGACCTCCTACTTGGCCATTCTCTTTAGCCCGACCAATAAGGACTGCCAACATATCTGCTACTATGTTGAACAACACGGGAGACATGGAATCTCCCTATCTCAATCCCTTATGTGTCTGAAAATAATGACCTATGTCATCATTAACTTTAATCCCAACACTACCTTTCCGAATGAAAGCATCCACCTGATCCCTCCAGGATTCGTTAAACCCTTTCATACGCAAGGCCTGTTGAAGGAATGGCCATTTGACCTTATCATACGCCTTCTCGAAATCCACTTTAAAGATAACCCCATCAAGTTTCTTTGTATGAATTTTGTGCAACGTTTCATGCAGGACAACGACCCCTTCTAGGATGTGACTTCCAAGCATGAAAGCTGTCTGAGTGGGTTGGACTACCGAATGGGCTATCTGCGTCAACCTATTCGTGCCAACCTTTGTAAAAATTTTGAAACTGACATTGAGCAGACATATCGGTCTGAACTGCTCAATGCGAATAGCCTCCACCTTCTTTGTCAACAGCGTTATTGTTCCAAAGTTAAGGTGGAATAACTGTAACTGACCAATGAACAAATCATGGAACATAGGCAAAAGATCATCCTTTATGATATGCCAACACTTTTTATATAATTCCGCCGGAAACCCATCCGGTCCCGGTGCCTTATTTTGTTTCATCTGTGCTATTGCGTGAAACACCTCTTTCTCTGTGAACGGAGCTGACAATAACTCATTCTCATCTGAACTGAGTTGAGGAATGTCGCCTATTGTGCTCTCATCTAGAGAAACAAAATTCTCTTCGGGTGCACCAAAAAGTTTCTTATAGTACTCAGTGATGTACAATTTTAGGTTCTCATGTCCTACAATTGTACCCTCGTCCTGTTCAAGTTGAATTATTTTCTTCTTCCTATGTTTGCCATTCGCAATCATGTGAAAGAATTGTGTGTTATCATCCCCATGAACCACCTTCGTCATCTTTGCTCGAAGGGCCCATTTCATCTCCTCCTCTCTCATAAGTGTTTGCAACTTCTTCTCAGCCTCGGTCTTAATATTCCTATCTGACATATTAAGAAGCGTAGACTCTGCTTTTACATCTAACTCATTAATGATCTTGGCCACTCTTTTTCCACTTTGTAAATTCCACTTTGATTCTTGGCCCAGCCTCAAGAACTGGCGCAAGTGTCTAATTTTGTTTTGCCACCTATCCATACTAGATGACCCGCCAGATTCCCTGGCCCATTCTGACGCAATGAGATCCATGAATCCTTCTCTCTCGAACCAACTTAATTCGAAAGAGAAAATATTTCTGTTACCCACATGAGTCGCGTCCCCAGAGTCGACCAGTAGTGGTGTGTGGTCTGAAATGGCCCTTTGCAAGGCGTGTACTGTGACCAACGGGAACTTCTGCTCCCATTCCACGCTGGTCAAAACCCGATCCAATTTCTCACTTAACCCCAAGTAAGATCCCTCTAGATCTACCCCTTGGAGGTAAACAATGCCAATCAAACTCAACACCCCCATAAATGGTATTGAGAAATTGTGTTGTGAAATTATCTCTACCCGTCTCTTGCAAAGCCATAAAATCAAGCTTATGTTCTAAAGATGCTTCTCTAAGGAATCTCCTTTTAGCCAAGTCCGCTAGACCTCTGCTGTTCCAAAAGATTCCTTTCATATTTCATCATGGAATTTTTCTTTTGCTTAATTCTCGCACTCCTCCGCACCACTGATACAGGATAAACCTTCCTCTTCCAAGGTCTCTTAGGTTTAACCTGCATCACCTCGGCTTCCTCATGGCGAAAGGCTACCTGAGAAAGACTGTCGGGCATCAAAGAGGCCGTATACCCCTCCGATCCTTCGTCTTCCTCATCCCTCTCTACTCCCTCTGTGGGTACTAAATCCTCACATAAACTTTGCAGTGCTGTGACTCCAAGTCTGTTAATGTCTGCCTCATTCATAGGTTTTACCGCCGCTAAGTTTGTAATAAGTTTCATGGCTCTATCCGCTTCTAAGTCTAAAATATCATTAATTGATTTAGCTATTTCTTTTCCACTACCACCAAGAGAAATCCCTAAGTTGCTTGCATTCTCTACTATTTCACTTTCAGAAAAATGAAGGATGGAACAACTTGTATTAACAGACATACATGTATTTGCCTCGATATCTCGAAGCTTGGTGGCCCTCATAGCACGCCCTAGCTGTATTTCGTCGGCATCCGGCTGTCCCTGGATGCGGTGGCTATATCGTTGGTCACCGGATGTAGGATCCGGTATCCCTCCGAAGTTGATCACGTCCTCCATAGAGACCTCTGTCGGTTTTCGGCCTCCTGCCTCATTCCCGATAGTGTCTGGGCTGTGAAACGGTGATGTCACAGCCACCGTGGAATCAGCCGCAGGCATGGCCTGAGTGACAACCTTTACCGGCCACCCCCCGTCCGTCCTGACTGAACCACCGGTCTGATCCTGCATCCCCTCCTCTGCCGCCCGAGAAGGAGGCGCTGAGCGAGGTGAAGGCGGACGGGCCTCCTGCCCGCGACCCTCAGACCCCGCCCCTCCAGAAGACGACGGGGTGAGGTAGAGGCGTGCTTGGTTGCCGAGCCTTCTGTCCGTGCCTGGCCGACCCCACGCCCCCATCAGAACGCCGCGTCTGCTGTGTCAGCTGCGGAACAGGCCCACAGACCTCCATCTGCTGCTCTCCCGCCATGCTGGCATCACACAAAACCGGTCCGTCAAAGTCCTCAGCCTCCACCTGGTCCCCCCAAAGGCGACTCGACGCGGACACCGCCTGAAACGACCCAAAGCGGAGAGATGCCATCGGTGTCGAAGACGGGGTTGTCCCCTTATCAGATAGTGTATCCGTTGATTCTGGAGACTTGGAAGTTTGGCCCTTATCAGTGGACCCATCAGCACGTTCACCAAGGTTTCCATTGGCCCCTTGGTTCCCACTCCCATCACCACCGTCCATCATATCAACATCGTTATTCACATTATTAGTCACATGTGGGGGTGGCTCCTCGACCTCCACCTTAAGATCATAATGTATACCATCATAGGACCATGGAACAAAATCAGGCACATACTCCAAGTACAACACACCAACAAGCAACCTCGCTATTCCATGTTTGCGCGTGAACGGCATATAAACCTTCTCTGCTTTTCCTAATAGAGAACCGAGACTCCAAACAATAAGAAAGTCACTAAGAAGTGTCTCTGGGACACCTGATAGTCTGATCCAAACCTTCTCTAGAGGTGATCCTTTTGGCTCAGGTTTTTTACACTCGTCAAATTCTAGCATGCATTTACTCCCGGTCACTTTGCTGAACCCAAACTTCAAGAGGCGATCAAGATCCTCTCTCCTAGGGAATTCCACTCGGTATATCTGTTCTTCCACTCTGACCGGTGTCCAGTGGTATGACTCAGAAACAAGCCTCCTCAACTGCTGAACCACCTGGTCCTCAGTCAACGTACCATGTGTGACCTTGACCAAGCCAGTCCTCGAACTCTCGAGACGAGGTGACACAGTAACAGAAGTTGAGCACGGAGTCTCGAAGAACATAAGTCTGCTATGACTGACTCCATAAATGTTAACCACTAGTTTAGGAGCCGAGAGTAACGGGCAATCTGTCTCAGTGTGTCCTGGCTTCAGACAAACATCGCACAACACCGCCATGCAATCCATCACAAAATGACCAGGAACCCCACATCTATAACAACACAATTTCTTTTTCTTACGAGCCGCCTTATTTTCCGCCCATTGTCAATTTTGTCGCTGCCTTTCTCACTCTGCCTTTCTCTGTCATCTACCACTGTGGCAGCCGGTATTGTCACCGCCGCTAGCGCCTTGATCGCCACCGCCGCTGCCTCTGGCAAAGCAGCCGTCGACGTCGACGCCGAGGTAATTGGGTCGGCCGCAGTAGCCGCCCCTCCGTTCGTCGTTGCCGGCGTCTCTGTCGTCGCTTGCCTCGGGTCGAGTCTAGGAGGTAAAAGTCGCCGGGGAGGAGGTTTCCGCCCGAAGCCTCGGTCCCCACCTCCGCGACCACCATGCTGGCGGAAAGAAGGCCCCGAAGCTCCCTCTACAAACTCGCCAGTCGGAGGGTGGAAGATCCGGTACCATTGGTTTGCACCGAAACCACGACCGCCTCCATCGTACCACTGTCTGCGTCCGTAACCTCCTATGTCATCTCCCCAATTATTCCAGGTCGGGTACCTCCCTCGGTAACCACCATCACCCCCACCGCAACCAGCCCCGAAGCTGCCGCGTCCGTCGGTAGGGCCGTCACCACGGCCAGCCCCAAAGCCGCCGCGAACGCCGGTTGTAGCCCCATAACCGCCGCGACCGCCGGTTGGGCCGTCACCGCGTTCACCGTGGCCTTGGACGTCGCCGCGTCCGCTAGCGGTGTTCCCACGGCCGGTCCCATCCTGAACGCGTGCCTCAACGTTGGGAAGCTGCTCCTCGTCGCCCCGGCCAGCCATATCTGTCGCAGGTGTGAGGTCTAGCTTTGGTGGGATTCTCGCCGCCCGTCCGTCGCGTGACGGGAAGCCAGGATCGCTACGCCGCGAAACCCTATGTCCAGAGTCACGAGCGATTGGGCGATCTGCTACTACGAGCGGAACGCTCTCGTGAGCCTCCTCTCGATCAGTAACAGAATTGGATTCAGCTGCGTGCACCTGGGCCGTATACCCAGGTGACACCAGCCCAACCGTGCCTAAGTCAGGTCCAACCAAGCCCAATAACGAATTCAGTCGAGCCTCTCTGTCCGCCCCGATCCTGAATTTCGGATCGACCACCGGCAGCTGCGGCGGCGGCTTCACCACCACCGGCTGTCCTTTCTTCCGGCGAACCGGTGCTGTTTTCCATGTTTTGATGAAATCCGAAAGAGTGAGAGCAGGTAGACGTGCCTTAGGTAAAGGACCTTTCCATGGCTTCACCGCGGACGGCGCCGTTCTCCGGTGAACTACCCGTCGGAATACCTCGACCTTATCGGCACCGTCGAGCCCTGCCCATGCAATATCCGTTGCCGGAACAAAACCGTCGATGCGCTCCGCGATTTGTTCTTCGGAGTACCCCACTTGTAGGGAGTCGCAAACGTAGTCGGAAGGAGTCGGCGAGTATTCCCCCTCCTTCACTCCGGCGAAATCCCGACTTTCGTCGTCGTCGGAGTCATCCGACTCGGACCCGGCGATCGCCCAAAACCGGCTGCCCCTTCGGCGCGGGTCTGCTTTGGCCGCGTCCACCTCTCCCGTCGCCGATCTGTGGCGGGCGCCGTGGTCGCCGCCGCGGTCGCGTCCGCCCCTCATCCCGTCTCCTCGATCAGCTCCAGCGCCGTCACCGTCAATTAATGTCCAGCGGCCTCAAGAAAAATTCGCTCTCATAAACCCACCTACGTGCATGAGCATCTTTAAGAGATTGAGCTGATAGTCTTGAAATTATGAAATTGCCACGGGCACCTCATAGTTGATGTGCACGTCATACAACTAAATGAATAGTGTCGAAAAGCATACAATAAATCCTGGAAAATGCGTACACCGATGGCAATTCTAGTAATTAATCCGGATGAGCAAGTTACACCACAAGGAAACTGGTAAAGATTCAAATAACTTATTCTTCTTCGTACGAAACTCATCAAGAGGGCGGGAGCACTGCAATTATATTGGAAGAACAGAAAATAGTAACCGGCCCTTTTCGCTGCCAGGAGTAGTAGCCAAATTTCCAGGAAGTTGCAATCTCAGTTGATTTCTTTCGATTGTAAATGTACGGAGTGATGATAGAGCAACCATAGAGTTAAGAAATAAGCTCAAACGAGTGGTCCCTAATTGGTTCAACACTCATTGACTGGACCAAGTCGACCGCCGCATGCATTATTCCAGCAAAATGCCGAGCAAGCATCTGTTGTTATCACCGTTGGGATTCAAGCATGTCGGCGACGTAATTATAAACGTGACACGTAACTGAAACTACCCTCGATCAAGTCTTGTAGGAGAGGTTGATTAGTCATCGATCAAGTGGACTTGGAAAAGTCCTTGTCAATCTAATTTTGTTCTGATTTTTATTGCAACATCGGTTGAATCTTCTTCGCGATAGTAACGAATCTTTCTTGCTTACTCATGGTTGTGGTATTTTTATGGAGGTTGTTGCTGCAACCTGCAGGATTTGGATCAGAACGAAAAAACAAAGGCTCTTAGGGAGTTGACCCAAGTTTTGGTCGTTGGAAAATTAGTGCCCTACCATCTCTTGGTCATGGTTATCCATTCGTCCCAACTCACGACACAAGTTCAGTTCTATTATAGAACTTGGACAGTGGTCCACACATTTCTATGGTTGGATTTATGTACTATTACATTTGTGTTTTTTGTGTATTTCTTATAGTAGCTTTAAGAAGTTTTTTGTAAGGCAGCTTTGGGAAGTTGTTGGCCATCAGGTAGACACTAAAATCAGGACTGACTATTGCGCAGCCCATTGAGAAAACATAAAGTCTCTTTCCATGGCAGTTGTGTTTTATTCTTCGATTAGACCCTTGGACAAACTACCTAGGAGATGATCTCAGCTTGTCTAGCTAGTTCAGTTCCCTTGGGCAGTGTACAAAGATGCATGTACTTTTTCTTCATATATTTTTTTGGGCGGTGAACACGCTATTTTGATAATTATTCACCAGGTTTGCAATTTTTTCAAGGCAAGATAGGGTCAGTACAGACTAGACTGATTCAGGAATGGAGGGGGAGGGGGGTAGAGCAAATGGAGCGCACGCTTTGTCCGTCTTTTGTCCGTTTGGGTCGGCATGTCCGACCCTTTTTGCAAATGGGTCGGCCGTGCATCCAACGGGAGGACCCAAATCTCGTCCTCGCGGCCGGCTGGCATCCATTTTTAATCACACATTTTTTGGTTTGGGATTTGAACGTTATTTTTATTTCATCAAATGCATTTCAATACATATATTTTTCTACCAATTCTTCGCTACAAGTACAAGACCAAAGAAAACAAGAACCATAATTAGACATTTAAAAAAATGTCCAACTTCCATAACTGTTCCTACTAGTCGGACTAAGATCTTCTCTATGTCTTCGTTGTTGATCTGTGGATTCTTGAGCTTAACAACGTCTTTCTTCTTCAATCCTAAAGAAATAAACGTTGCTTCCCCTTTGGTCTCTTCTTTAGTCTCATCTATAGCTTCAATTCTAGCTAGAAGTGAACGAACATCTAGCAAAATTCGTGAGATCAATAGATCGAGGTATTCTTTTTCCCAATACCAAAAGTTGCATCCGTCCTACACACAAAATTGAGCAAATAAGCTACAGAAATTGCATCGAATCAAAGAGAAAAAGGCCGAACGAAAGTCATACCCCGTCGTTTGTGCACTTGACGAACACCCAACCGGGATGTTCCGACGTCCAAGAAACGCGTCAGATGACCTGCAACGGGCAGTCATCGCACTTTATGAACGGCAATGGTGAGCCGGCAAGCTTCTGGGCCAGCGTTGAGCTAGGGCGACGACCGGCCGTGGCTTTGCCGACGCACCGGCGACGGTACATACCTGAGCGGCTAGAGGCGGATTGAGCACCGAGGCATTGCCCAGGCCGGGTGGACCGGCACCAGGCCAATCCATGGCAAGCGCAGTCAGTCGGCGGCCAGATTCGCCAAATCCCGCTGACAGGATGCGCCAAATCTCGCCGCCGTCACCGCAGATCTACCACTAGGCATCCCACACCGAGACGAGGGAGGCACCCCATCAGTGAATGTGCTGCTGGGGTGGAGGAGGAAGGGGGCTGGAGAGCAAGGGTGGCCGGGAAAAATGAGGACACCAGCCTAGGATTTGTGCATTTGCGAGCGACGGGTGGGGGAAGGGGATAAGAAGGCGAGACTGTGCCGCCGACTGGCGGGCCAGGGGAAGGAGCACACAGGAGAGGCGCGTGTCCGCTTCGTGTCCGTGTCGACGCAAATGCCGCCCAAATTTGGGCCTAGAATGGGTCGCGGGCGGACGAAAAACAGACGCCCGTCCGTTTGGGTCGGCGCGCGGACGAAATGGATCGCCCGGTTGGAGTTGCTCTTACAGTTTGTCAAATCAACATTAGTCGAACTCGAGATAGTGACGTCGTTGCGAGGGCTAACCAGGACCTTCTCGAAGATGAGGACAGGCAGCTCACCACGGTGTCGCCGCCGAAGGAGAAACGGGAGGGAGGGGCGGGATGTTGAGAGAAAGAAGATGTGCGCGTCCTGAGCTGGTGGAGGAAGAACAAACTGCATCCACTGGAATTTCATCCCAACGAATTCAACATGGTTTTCCTTTTTACGGGATCCAATGGGGCTTGGGTTGATTCCACAAAACTCAAAAAATAATAATAAGGTGACTGTTTGATAGCCGGTTCCATTACTCATGGGTAACTAAGGCGGATCTTATTCCCGGCGTAGGTCGGGGAAGAACGAACAAACGCTTACCCCCTCCCACCGCGCCTTGTCCTCTATATGGACCGGCCTATTCGTGGTTTTCACTGCCGGTTTTGGGAATGTTCTAGAACCTTCACTAAACCGGTTTTTCCCTTTGTTTTTCTTATGGGTTTTTCTTTTGTTTTTTGTTTTTATCTTTTTTTCTTTTGTTTTTTCTTGTTTAAAATTCATAAACTTTTTCTAAAATTCAATAAAAAAGTTGTCAACATTTTTCAAGCTGATGAACATTGTTTTTTAATTCATGAACATTGTTTCAATTAGTAAACATTTTTTTTGAATTAACAAACATTGTTGAAAATTCCTGGTATTTGTTTAAACTTGGGAACAATTTGTTTGCAAATTATTGAAAACATTTCAAACTCATGAACATTTCCGAACTTCATGAAAAATAATTCAATTCATGAACATTTTTTGAATGACCTGCACATTTTTCTAAATCATGAACATTTTTAAAATTCTTGAATAATATTTTGAATCCGGTAACATTGTTGAAAGTGTGAACTTTTTTTGAATTCCTGAACATTTTACTTGAATTCTCGAACTTTCTTGAAAACTCATGCACATGTTTTTGAATTCATGGAATTTTTTTAGTTCTATTTAAAAAAAATCTGAACATTTTTGGAATACAAATCATTTTTAAATTCGCAAATATGGAGGAACAATTTTTAATTTGCAAACATTTTTTTGAATTTAAAATATATTTTTCAAATACGTGAACCTTTTCTCAAATCCCGAACAAGTTTTGTAGAAGCCAAAAATAAGAAATAATAGGGGGTGCCCCGCCCTGCATATGGGTCGACCCAAATGCGAGCGTTGGGGGAGCTGGGTGTGCCCGCCAACTCGCTTTACACTGCTCGGGTCGCTAAATAGGAGCTCTCGGTACCTAACACAGCAGCAGGCAGCAGCTGGACTATTGCATTGCCTAAAAAAAAGTTGGACTACCGCAGGTGCTTCTCCTACTGCAATTTTTTTCCAGCAATTCTTCTCCTGCTGCATTGGATGACCGTGTGCTTAATATCCGAATCAAAGAAAAGCCCATGTTCCACAAAGAACAGAACCTAGAGGCTGCCCGCTTTTCTTGTTTGACGCATTAAGCATCCAATTGTCGCTAAATCGCATTGGAGAGGGAGCGAACACGAGGTGGATGGGGCGACCCATTTTAGATAGCAAGTGTACCACACATTCCTATCTATGGAACCTCTACAAGGTTCATGAACCAGTTTTCTGCCCTAAAAAAAGGAACCAGATTTATTTTTTCTATTGTTTTGTAATCTTTTATTTCATTTTTTTTCTGTTCTTTCTTCCATTCCTTCTCTTTTTTTCAAAATTGTAGTAATTTTCATGATTTTATAGAGGATTCACAATTTTTAAAAAGTTCGTAATATGAAAATTTGTTTGTCTTTCAAAAAAAGTTCATTTAAAAAAATGTTTGCAAATTCCAAAAATTATTTCTATTTTCAAAACAGTACTCATAATTTCAAAAAAATCAGTTTATGAAAAATATTTGCAAATTGAAAGAAAAACAAATCAGTTTATGAAAAATATTGTTTGAAATTTTAAATATTTTTTTGAAATACGTGAATCTTTTCTCAAATCCCAAACAAGTTTTGTAGAAGCCAAAAAGAAGAAATAATAGGGCTGCCCGCCCCGCATATGGGTCGACCCAAATGTGAGCGTTGGGGGAGCGGGTTGTGGCCGCCACCTCGCTTTCCACTGCTCGGGTCGCTACTTGTTCATGAGAAGCTATATGATAAAAATGTATTGAAATAAGTTTTTATGTTAGAGTTTGTTGCTGCTATGTTAATAAGCATGATGCTTCTATGTCCGTATTTTGTTTTTATCGACACCTCTCTCTCAAACCATGTGGACATGCTTTTCAATATCGGCTTTCGCTTGAGGACAAGCGAGGTCTAAGCTTAGGGGAGTTGATACGTCCATTTTGCATCATGATTTCCTACTGTTATTTACTTTGTTTTGTTGAATAATAATGCTTTGGGGAGTGATTCTAATGCCTTTTCTCTCATAATATGCAAGGTTTACACAAAGAGGGAGAATACCGGCAGTTGGAATTCTGGACATAAGAAAAGCACGTCAGAGATACCTATTCTGCACAACTCCAATGAAGCTGAAAATTTACGGAGATTATTTTTGCATTTAATAAAAAATATTGGAGCAGAAAACTACCGGAGGGGGCCGAGGTGGGCACAACCCACCAGGGCGCGCCAGGTCCCCCTGGGCGCGTCCTGATGGGTTGTGGCCACCTCGGCCCACCTCTGGTGCCCATCTTCTGGTATATGGTCACTCTTGACCTAGAAAAATTCAGAGGAGGACTTTCGGGACGAAGCGCCGCCGCCTCGAGGCGGAACTTGGGCAGGAGCACTTTTGCCCTCCGGCGGAGCGATTCCCCCGGGGGAACTTCCCTCCCGGAGGGGGAAATCGAAGCCATCGTCATCACCAACACCCCTCTCATCTTTGGGAGGCCAATCTTCATCAACATCTTCAACAGCACCATATCCTCTCAAACCCTAGTTCATCTCTTGTGTTCAATCTTTGTACCGGAACCTTAGATTGGTACCTGTGGGTGACTAGTAGTGTTGATAACCTTGCGTAGTTGATTACTATATGGTTTATTTGGTGGAAGATTATATGTTCAGATCCATTATGCTATTCAATAATCCTATGATCTTGAGCATGATTATTATTTGTGAGTAGTTACCTTTGTTCTTGAGGTCACGGGAGAAGTCATGTTGCGAGTAATCATGTGAATTTGATATGTGTTAGATATTTTGATGATATGTATGTTGTGATTCCCTTAGTGGTGTCATGTGAACGTCGACTACATGACACTTTACCATTCATGGGCCTAAGGGAATGCATTGTGGAGTAGTTATTAGATGATGGGTTGCTAGAGTGACAGAAGCTTAAACCCTAGTTTATGCGGTACTTCGTAAGGGGCTGATTTGTATCCACATGTTTAATGCTATGGTTAGACTTTGTCTTAATACTTTTCTCGTAGTTGCGGATGCTTGCGAGGGGGTTAATCATAAGTAGGTTGTTAGTTCAAGTAAGAATAGCACCTTAGCACCGGTCCACCCACATATCAAATTATCAAAGTAGCGAACACGAATCAAACCAACATGATAAAAGTGACTAGACGAAATTCCCGTGTACCCTTAAGAACACTTTGCCTATTACTAGTGATTGTTCCGGCCTTTCCTTTGCCTCAAAAGGATTGGGCTACCTTGCTGCACCTTGTTTACCGTTACCGTTACTTACTTGTTACCAATTATCTTGCTATCAAACTATCTGTTACCTATAATTTCAGTGCTTGCAGAAATTACCTTGCTGAAAACCGCTTGTCAGTTCCTTCTGCTCCTCGTTGGGTTCGACACTCTTACTTATCGAAAGGACTATGATTGATCCCCTATACTTGTGGGTCATCACCCGGGATGTTGTTTTTGATGAGCATGTCTTTCCATTCGCTAGTCTCCATCCAAATGCCGGTGCACAACTTCGCGCTGAACTAGTTCTTCTTCCTCCTTCACTTCTCAATCCACCAAGTCTTGATCATGGGGAAGAAGTTGGTGCTGATCATATGTCTTTTCCAATGCTTTTAATCCATCTTCTGCTACTAGTGTGCAGGGAACAGGTTCAGATGGCGACAATAATGGCGCAACCGTTTCTGAACATGGCACATGAACTCATGATTTTATTGTTGGAAATATGCCCTAGAGGCAATAATAAAATGGTTATTATTATATTTCCTTGTTCATGATAATTCTCTGTTGTTCATGCTATAATTGTATTAACCGGAAACCGTAATACATGTGTGAATACATAGACCACACCATGTCCCTAGTGAGCCTCTAGTTGACTAGCTCGTTGATCAATAGATGGTCATGGTTTCCTGACAATGGACATTGGATGTCGTTGATAACGGGATCACATCATTAGGAGAATGATGTGATGGACAAGACCCAATCCTAAGCATAGCACAAGATCGTGTAGTTCGTCTGCTAGAGCTTTTCTAATGTCAAGTATCATTTCCTTAGACCATGAGATTGTACAACTCCCGGATACCGTAGGAATGCTTTGGGTGTATCAAACGTCACAACGTAACTGGGTGACTATAAAGGTGCACTACAGGTATCTCCGAAAGTGTCTGTTGGGTTGGCACGAATCGAGACTGGGATTTGTCACTCCGTGTGACGGAAAGGTATCTCTGGTCCCACTCGGTAATACATCATCATAATGAGCTCAATGTGACTAAGGACTTAGTCAAGGGATCATGTGTTACGGAACGAGTAAAGAGACTTGCCAGTAACGAGATTGAACAAGGTATAGGGATACCGACGATCGAATCTCGGGCAAGTAACATACCGATGGACAAAGGGAATTGTATACGGGATTAATTGAATCCCCGACATCGTGGTTCATCCGATGAGATCATCGTGGAACATGTGGGAGCCAACATGGGTATCCAGATCCCGCTATTGGTTATTGGACGGAGAGGTGTCTCGGTCATGTCTGCATGGTTCCCGAACCCGTAGGGTCTACACACTTAAGGTTCGGTGACGCTAGAGTTGTAATGGGAATTGTATGTGGTTACCGAAAGTTGTTCGGAGTCCCGGATGAGATCCCGGACGTCATGAGGAGTTCCGGAATGGTCCGGAGGTGAAGATTTATATATGGGAAGTCCAATTTCAGTCACCGGAAATGTTTCGGGGTTTATCGGTATTGTACCGGGACCACCGAAAGGGTTCCGGGGGTCCACCGGGAGGGGCCACCTGCCTCGGAGGACCACGTGGGCTGAATATGGGTGAGAACCAGCCCCCTAGTGGGCTGGTGCGCCCCCCCAAGGGCCCAAGGCGCCTAGGGTTGGGAACCCTAGGGGGTGGGGGCTCCTCCCAACAACTTGGGGGGCAAGCTCCCCCCTTGGCCTCCGCCCCCCCCCCTCTAGATGGATCTAAGGGGGCCGGCCCCCTCTCCCCTTCAGCCTATAAATAGAGGGGGGGGGGTGGGAGGAGACTGCTCCCTCAACTTCTCCTTCCCCCTTGCTGGATCAAGAAGGAGGAGACTGCCACTTCTCGAGCATGCGTTGGTTTCCGTGAAGAGGAACGGATGATGCAGCAAAGTAGATAAGTATTTCCCTCAGTTGTTGAGAACCAAGGTATCAATCTAGTAGGAGATACAAGCAAGTCCCCAATAGATGTACCTACACAAAGAATCAAACACTTGCACCCAACGCTATAAAGGGGTTGTCAATCCCTTCACGGTTACTTGCAAGGATGAGATCTGATAGAGATAGATAGAATAGATTGCTTGAACGGAAAGTAAAACAAAAGTAAAAATAATGCAGCAAGGTATTTTTGGTATTTTTGGTTTTAGATCTGAAAGTATAAGATGGAAAATAGACCCAGGGGCCATAGGTTTCACTAGAGGCTTCTCTCATGATGGCAAGTATTACGGTGGGTGAACAAATTACTGTCGAGCAATTGATAGAAAAGCGAATCATTATGAAGATATCCAAGGCAATGATTATGCATATAGGCATCACGTCCGTGTCAAGTAGACCGAAACGATTCTGCATCTACTACTATTACTCCACACATAGACCGACTCCTGCCTGCATCTAGAGTATTAAGTTCATGAAGAACAGAGTAACGCATTAGGTAAGATGACATGATGTAGAGGGATAAACTCAAGCAATATGATGAAAACCCCATCTTTTTATCCTCGATGGCAACAATACAATACGTGCCTCGCTACCCCTACTATGTCACTGGGTGAGGACACCGCAAGATTGAACCCAAAACTAAGCATTTCTCCCATTGCAAGACTTACCAATCTAGTTGGCCAAACCAAACCAATAACTCGAAGAGACTTGCAAAGATATGAAATCATGCATATAAGAATTCAGAAAAGACTCAAATAATATTCATAGATAATCTGAACATAAACCCACAATTCATCGGATCTCGACAAACACACCGCAAAAGAGTATTATATCGGATAGATCTCCATGAAGATCATGAAGAACATGGTATTGAAGAGCAAAGAGAGAGAAGAAGCCATCTAGCTTCTAGCTATGGACCGGAAGGTCTGTGGTGAACTACTCACGCATCATCGGAGGGGCAATGGAGTTGATGTAGATGCCCTCCGTGATCGAATCCCCCTCCGGCAGATTACCGGAAAAGGCTCCAAGATTGGATCTCACGGGAACCGAGGCTCCTGGCGGCGGAAAAGTGTTTTCGTGGCTCTTTTTGGTATCCAGGGAATATTTCTGAATTTATAGGCCGAAGAATAGGGTTGGAGGAGTTGCCGTGGGGCCACAAGCCAGGGGGGCGCCCCCCCTAGGGCGCGCCCCTGTGGCTTGTCGCCACACGGTGGCTCCCCTGCCTTGGTCTCCAAGTCCTCTGGGTTGCTTCTGGTCCAAGAAAAATTATTCCGAAGATTTTATTCCGTTTGGACTCCGTTTAATATTCCTTATCTGCAATACTCAAAAACAAGGAAAAAACAGAAACTGGCACTAGGCTCTAGATTAATAGGTTAGTCCCAAAAATAATATAAAATATCATATTAATGCATATAAAACATCCAAAACAGATAATATAATAGCATGGAACAATCAAAAATTATAGATACGTTGGAGACGTATCAAGCATCCCCAAGCTTAATTCCTGCTCGTCCTCGAGTAGGTAAATGATAAAAACAGAATTTTTGATGTGGAATGCTACCTAACATATTTATCCATGTAATATTCTTTATTGTGGCATGAATATTCAGATCCGTAAGATTCAAAACAATAGTCTAATATTGACATAAAAACAGTAATACTTCGAGCACACCAACAAGGCAATTGTGTCCTTTCGAAATAACATGGCCTTAGAAAGTTATCCCTACAAAATCATATGGTCTGGCTATGCTCCATCTTCCCCACACAAAGTATCTAAATCATGCACAACCCCGATGAACAAGTCAAGCAATTGTTTCACACTTTTGGTGTTCTCAAACCTTTTCAACTCTCACGCAATACATGAGCGTGAGCCATGTATATAGCACTATAGGTGGAATAGATTATGGCGGAGGTTGCAAGGAAAAAGGGAGAAGATAGTCTCACATCAACTAGGCGTATCAACGGGCTATGGAGATGCCCATCGATAGATATCAATGTGAGTGAGTAGGGATTGCCATGCAACAAATGCACTTAGAGCTATAAGTGTATGAAAGCTCAAAAAGAAAACTAAGTGGTCGTGCAAGATGAAACTCCACTAGTTATATGAAAGTGACAAAATAGGAGACTCTCTATCATGAAGATCATGGTGCTACTTTGAAGCACAAGTGTGGAAAAATATAGTAGCAATTGTCCCTTCTCTCTTTCTATCATTTTTTTCTTTTTCTTTTTTTTTCTTTTTGGTGGGCATCTTTGGCCTCTTTTTTTTTATTTGGGCTTCGCTGGCCTCTTTTTTTTTGTAAAGTCCGAATACTCATCCCAACTTGTGAGGGAGTCATGGCTTCCATCATCCTTTTCTCACACGGGACAATGCTCTAATAATGAAAATCATCACACTTTTATTTACTTACAACTCAAAAAGAAAATTACAACTCAATACCTATGACAAAATATGACTCTATATGCAAGATGAAAGTGATGGTGCATGTCATGAAAAGCGGAACGGTGGAAGTTGCATGGCAATATATCTCGGAATGGCTATGGAAATGCCATAATAGGTAGGTATGGTGGCTGTTTTGAGGAACATATATGGTGGCTGTTTTGAGGAAGATGGGTTTGATGTACCGGCGAAAGTTGCGCGGTACTAGAGAGGCTAGCAAAGGTGGAAGGGTAAGAGTGCGTATAATCCATGGACTCAACATTAGTCATAAAGAACTCACATACTTATTGCAAAAGTCTATTAGTTATCAAACAAAGCATTAGACGCATGCCCCTAGGGGAGAGGTTGGTAGGAGTTAACCATCGCGCGCTCCCGAGCCTCACACAAAGGTTGACAATCATTAAACAAATCATGCTCCGACTTCGTTACATAACGGTTCACCATACGTGCATGCTACGGGAATCACAAACTTCAACACAAGTATCTCTTCCAATTCACAACTACTCACTAGCATGACTCTCATATTACCATCTCCATTATCTCAAAACTATATGCAAGGAATCAAACTTCTCATAGTATCCAATGCACTTAATATGAAAGTTTTTATTATATCCCTCTTGGATGCCCATTATATTAGGACTAAAATCATAACCTAAACAAATTACCATGCTGTTTTAAGAAACTCTCAAAATAATATAAGTGAGGTACGAGAGTTCAATAATTTCTATAAAATATAACACCACCGTGCTCTAAAAAGATATAAGTGAAGCACTAGAGCAACATTGCCTAGCTCAAAAGATATAAGTGAAGCACATAGAGTATTCTAATAAATTCACGATTCAGCGTGTCTCTCTCAAAAAGAGTGTGTGCAGAAAGGATGATTGTGGCAAACTAAAAATAAAAGACTCATATCATACAAGACGCTCCAAGCAAAACACATATCATGTGGTGAATAAAAATATAGCCTCAAGTAAATTTACCGATGGATTGAAGACGAAAGAGGGGATGCCTTCCGGGGCATCCCCAAGCTTAGGCTTTTTGGTATCCTTGAATATGGCTTGGGGTGCCTTGGGCATCCCCAAGCTTAGGCTCTTGCCACTCCTTATTCCATAGTCCATCAAATCTTTACCCAAAACTTGAAAACTTCACAACACAAAACTCAACAGAAAACTCATGAGATCCGTTAGTATAAAAAAAAAATCACCACTTTAGGTACTGTTGTGAACTCATTCTTTATTTATATTGGTGTAATATCTACTGTATTCTAGCTTCTCCATGGTTCATACCCCCCGATACAACCCATAGATTCATCAAAATAAGCAAACAACACAAAGAAAACAGAATCTGTTAAAAACAGAACAGTCTGTAGCAATATATAGACTTCGAATACTTATGTAACTCCAAAAATTCTGAAACATTAGGAAAATCAGGGAAATTTGTATATCAATCTTGTGTAAAAATTTCAGATCAAAAGCACGTTCCAGTGAATTTACAAAATTCCTGGACTGAGAGCAAAAGTTTCTGTTTTTCAGCAAAATCAAATCAACAAACACCGTAGACCATCCCAAAGGTCTTACTTGGCTCAAACACTAATTTAAACAAGAAAACACAATTATTACAGAAGTAATAATGTGGAAAACACACCAAAACAGAAACAAAAAACAGAAAGCAAAAATAAAATTGGGTTGCCTCCCAACAAGCGCTATTGTTTAACGCCCCTAGCTAGGCAAAGCGCAATAGATCTAGGTCTTGTCATCTTTGGTTTTGGCAACTTTTGTGAGGGCCTTCTCAAATCCGGGGGGTTCTTTCCTCTTCCCCGGATTTGTAGAGGAAGGAGCCATCTTAATATCCAAAATATCCAGACGCTTATTGCAAAGGGTAATCAAAGTATTCAAACGATTGAGGTTTCCACTAATATGTTTAAGGGGTTCGTGATATTGTTGTAACTCAACCAAGTGCTTATGTAAGTCACTAAGTTTGTCAAGAATTTGAACTCCTTCTTGTGAGAAAGAAAACCCTTTGTTGGGTGGAGGGACCCCCAAAATCCCCTCCAAAACTTCATATGCCGCGTTCGTATCTAAATCAATAAAATTTCCTTTTGAGGTGAAATCCAAAAACTCTCTATGATGCAAAGCCAATCCAATGTAAAAATTTCTAAGCAAAACCTTGGCATCTCCTTTTAGATTGGAGGTACGGTAAGATTCCATTAGCCTATACCAGGCATCTTTCAAATTTTCCCCTTGCTTTTGCTTGAAGTAAAGGATTTCAAAATCTGGTGACAAGGGGGAAGTAGAAACGCTAAACATAGCAACAAGTAAGAGATCCAGCGGGAAAGAGAGTGAAAAAGAGCAAATATTTTTTTGGAAAATCATTTTAGAAGTGGGGGAGAGGAAAATGAGAGGCAAATGGCAAATAAAGTAAATGCAAGAGATGAGTTTGTGATGGGTACTTGGTAGGCTTGATGTAGATCTCTCCGGCAACCATGTCAGAAATTGACAAGTTGACGGGAAAGTTCTTCTCTTGACTTGCTATGTATCTCCCCGGCAACGGCGCCAGAAATCCTTCTTGCTACTTCTCGAGCATGCGTTGGTTTCCGTGAAGAGGAACGGATGATGCAGCAAAGTAGATAAGTATTTCCCTCAGTTGTTGAGAACCAAGGTATCAATCCAGTAGGAGATACAAGCAAGTCCCCAATAGATGTACCTACACAAAGAATCAAACACTTGCACCCAACGCTATAAAGGGGTTGTCAATCCCTTCACGGTTACTTGCAAGGATGAGATCTGATAGAGATAGATAGAATAGATTGCTTGAACGGAAAGTAAAACAAAAGTAAAAATAATGCAGCAAGGTATTTTTGGTATTTTTGGTTTTAGATCTGAAAGTATAAGATGGAAAATAGACCCGGGGGCCATAGGTTTCACTAGAGGCTTCTCTCATGATGGCAAGTATTACGGTGGGTGAACAAATTACTGTCGAGCAATTGATAGAAAAACGAATAATTATGAAGATATCCAAGGCAATGATTATGCATATAGGCATCACGTCCGTGTCAAGTAGACCGAAACGATTCTGCATCTACTACTATTACTCCACACATCGACCGACTCCTGCCTGCATCTAGAGTATTAAGTTCATGAAGAACAGAGTAACGCATTAGGTAAGATGACATGATGTAGAGGGATAAACTCAAGCAATATGATGAAAACCCCATCTTTTTATCCTCGATGACATCAATACAATACGTGCCTCGCTACCCCTACTATGTCACTGGGTGAGGACACCGCAAGATTGAACCCAAAACTAAGCACTTCTCCCATAGCAAGAATTACCAATCTAGTTGGCCAAACCAAACCAATAACTCGAAGAGACTTGCAAAGATATGAAATCATGCATATAAGAATTCAGAAAAGACTCAAATAATATTCATAGATAATCTGAACATAAACCCACAATTCATCGGATCTCGACAAACACACCGCAAAAGAGTATTACATCGGATAGATCTCCATGAAGATCATGAAGAACATGGTATTGAAGAGCAAAGAGAGAGAAGAAGCCATCTAGCTACTAGCTATGGACCCGAAGGTCTGTGGTGAACTACTCATGCATCATCGGAGGGGCAATGGAGTAGATGTAGATGCCCTCCGTGATCGAATCCCCCTCCGGCAGATTACCGGAAAAGGCTCCAAGATTGGATCTCACGGGAACCGAGGCTCCTGGCGGCGGAAAAGAGTTTTCGTGGCTCTTTTTGGTATCCATGGAATATTTCTGAATTTATAGGCCGAAGAATAGGGTTGGAGGAGTTGCCGTGGGGCCACAAGCCAGGGGGGCGCCCCCCTAGGGCGCGTCCCTGTGGCTTGTCGCCACACGGTGGCTCCCCTGCCTTGGTCTCCAAGTCCTTTGGGTTGCTTCTGGTCCAAGAAAAATTATTCCGAAGATTTTATTCCGTTTGGACTCCGTTTAATATTCCTTATCTGCAATACTCAAAAACATGGAAAAAACAGAAACTGGCACTAGGCTCTAGATTAATAGGTTAGTCCCAAAAATAATATAAAATAGCATATTAATGCATATAAAACATCCAAAACAGATAATATAATAACATGGAACAATCAAAAATTATAGATACGTTGGAGACGTATCAGAGACGTCCCCGGGCTGTACGTGTGTTGAACGCGGAGGCGCCGTCCGTTCGGCGCTTGGATCGGATGTTCCGCGATTTGAATCGCCGCGAGTACGACTCCATCAACCGCGTTCTTTGCAACGCTTCCGCTTAGTGATCTTCAAGGGTATGAAGATGCACCCCCTCTCTCTCGTTGCTAGCATCTCCTAGATTGATCTTGGTGACACGTAGGAAAATTTTGAATTATTACTACGTTCCCCAACAGTGGTATCATGAGCTAGGTCTATGCGTAGATTC
The DNA here is from genome assembly GCA_039707655.1 of Elymus sibiricus. Lineage (NCBI taxonomy): Eukaryota > Viridiplantae > Streptophyta > Magnoliopsida > Poales > Poaceae > Elymus > Elymus sibiricus. The sequence continues at coordinate 525,076,164 of CM077665.1, forward strand.
TATGCACGAGTAGAACACAATTAGTTGTGGGCGATGATTTGGTCAATTTGCTTGCCGTTACTAGTCCTATCTTGATTCGGCGGCATTGTGGGATGAAGCGGCCCGGACCGACTTTACACGTACGCTTACGTGAGACTGGTTCCACCGCCTGACATGCACTTGTTGCATAAGGTCGCTAGCGGGTGTCTGTCTCTCCCACTTTAGTCGGATCGGATTCGATGAAGAGGGTCCTTATGAAGGGTAAATAGCAATTGGAATATCACCGTTGTGGCTTTTGCGTAGGTAAGAAACGTTCTTGCTAGAAACCCATAGCAGCCACGTAAAACTTGCAACAACAATTAGAGGACGTCTAACTTGTTTTTGCAGGGTATGCTATGTGATGTGATATGGCCAAAAGGATGTGATGAAATATATGTGATGTATGAGATTGATCATGTTCTTGTAATAGGAATCACGACTTGCATGTCAATGAGTATGACAACCGGCAGGAGCCATAGGAGTTGTCTTAATTTATTGTATGACCTGCGTGTCAATCAAAAACGCCATGTAATTACTTTACTTTATTGCTAACCGTTAGCCATAGTAGTAGAAGTAATAGTTGGCGAGACAACTTCATGAAGACACGATGATGGAGATCATGGTGTCGTGCCGGTGACGATGGTGATCATGCCGCGCCCCGAAGATGGAGATCAAAGGCGCAAGATGATATTGGCCATATCATGTCACTTTATGATTTGCATGTGATGTTTATCATGTTTTTACATCTTATTTTCTTAGAACGACGGTAGCATAAATAAGATGATCCCTCACTAAAATTTCAAGAAATGTGTTCCCCCTAAGTGTGCACCGTTGCGAAGGATCGTTGTTTCGAAGCACCACGTGATGATTGGGTGTGATAGATTCTAACGTTCGCATACAACGGGTGTAAGCCAGATTTACACATGCGAAACACTTAGGTTGACTTGACGAGCCTAGCATGTACAGACATGGCCTCGGAACACGAGAGACCGAAAGATCGAGCATGAGTCGTATAGTAGATGCGATCAACATGGAGATGTTCACCATTGATGACTAGTCCGTCTCACGTGATGATCGGACACGGCCTAGTCGATATGGATCATGTATCACTTAGATGACTAGAGGGATGTCTATCTGAGTGAGAGTTCATTAAATAATTGGATTAGATGAACTTAATTATCATGAACTTAGTCTAAAATTGTCTTTACAATCTATCTTGTAGATCCAATGGCCCACGCTAATGTTGCCCTCAACTTCAACGCGTTCCTAGAGAAAACGAAGCTGAAAGACGATGGAAGCAACTATACGGACTGGGTCCGTAACTTGAGGATCATCCTCATAGCTTCCAAGAAAGCATATGTCCTTGATGCACCGCTAGGTGACGCACCCATTTTCCCAGCAACTCAAGACGTTATGAATGCCTGGTAGTCCCGTAGTGATGATTACTCCCTGGTTCAGTGCGGCATGCTTTACAGCTTAGAACCGGGGCTCCAAAAGCGTTTTGAGCAACACGGAGCATATGAGATTTTCCAAGAGCTGAGAATGGTTTTCCAAGCTCATGCCCGGGTCGAGAGATATGAAGTCTCCGACAAGTTCTTCAGTTGTAAGATGGAGGAAAATAGTTTTGTCAGCGAGCACATACTCAAAATGTCTGGGTTATTGACAGAATCCTCCAGTCGCTTCCACCTAGCTACAAGAGCTTTGTGATGAACTTCAATATGCAAGGGATGGAGAAGTCCATTCCTGAGTTATATTCGATGCTGAAATCAGCGGAGGTGGAGATCAAAAAGGAACATCAAGTGTTGATGGTGAATAAGACCACCAGTTTCAAGAAAGGCAAGGGTAAGAAGAACTTCAAGAAGGACGGCAAAGCAGTTGCCGCGCCCGGTAAATCAGTTGCCGGGAAGAAGCCCAAGAATGGACCCAAGCCTGAGACTGAGTGCTTTTATTGCAAGGGAACCGGTCACTGGAAGCGGAACTGCCCCAAGTACTTAGCGGATAAGAAGGCCGGCAACGTCAAAGGTATATATGATATACATGTTATTGATGTGTACCTTACCAGCGCTCATAGTAGTTCCTGGGTATTTGATACCGGTGCGGTTGCTCACATTTGTAACTCAAAACAGGAGCTATGGAATAAGCGGAGACTGGCGAAGGACGAGGTGACGATGCACGTCGGGAATGGTTCCAAGGTCTATGTGATCGCCGTCGGCACGCTACCTCTACATCTACCTTCGGGATTAGTTTTAAACCTCAATAATTGTTATTTAGTACCAGCTTTGAGCATGAACATTGTATCTGGATCTCGTTTGATGCAAGATGGCTACTCATTTAAATCCGAGAATAATGGTTGTTCTATTTATATGAGAGATATGTTTTATGGTCATGCCCCGTTGGTCAATGGTTTATTTTTATTGAATCTCTAACGTGATGTTACACATATTCATAGTGTGAATACCAAACGATGTAAGGTTGATAATGATAGTCCCACATACATGTGGCATTGCCGCCTTGGTCATATTGGTGTCAAACGCATGAAGAAACTCCATGCAGATGGACTTTTGGAGTCTCTTGATTATGAATCATTTGACACATGCGAACCATGCCTCATGGGTAAGATGACCAAGACTCCGTTCTCCAGAACAATGGAGCGAGCAACCAACTTGTTGGAAATAATACATACCGATGTATGCGGTCCAATGAGCGTTGAGGCTCGCGGAGGCTATCGTTATGTTCTCACCCTCACTGATGACTTAAGCAGATATGGTTATGTCTACTTAATGAAACACAAGTCTGAGACCTTTGAAAAGTTCAAGGAATTTTAGAGTGAGGTAGAGAATCAACGTGACAAGAAAATAATGTTCTTACGATCTGATCGTGGAGGAGAATATTTGAGTCACGAGTTTGGCACGCACTTAAGGAAATGTGGAATTGTTTCACAACTCACGCCGCCTGGCACACCTCAGCGTAATGGTGTGTCCGAACGTCGTAACCGCACTCTATTGGATATGGTGCGATCTATGATGTCTCTTACTGATTTACCGCTATCATTTTGGGGATATGCATTAGAGACTGCCGCATTCACTTTAAATAGGGCACCGTCTAAATCCGTTGAGACGACACCGTATGAATTATGTTTTGGGAAGAAACCTAAGCTGTCATTTCTGAAAGTTTGGGGATGCGATGCTTATGTCAAGAAACTTCAACCTGAAAAGCTCGAACCCAAATCTGAAAAGTGCGTCTTCATAGGATACCCTAAGGAAACTATTGGGTATACCTTCTACCTCAGATCCGAAGGCAAGATCTTTGTTGCCAAGAATGGATCCTTTCTAGAGAAAGAGTTTCTCTCGAAAGAAGTAAGTGGGAGGAAAGTAGAACTTGATGAGGTAATTGTACCCCCTCTCGAACCGGAGAGTAGCGCAGCGTAGGAAAATGTTTCTGTGGTGCCGGCACCGACTAGAGAGGAAGTTGATGATGATGATCATGAAACTTCGGATCAAGTTACTACTGAACTTCGTAGGTCCACGAGGACACGTTCCGCACCAGAGTGGTACGGCAACCCTGTCCTGGAAATCATGTTGTTAGACAACGGTGTACCTTCGAACTATGAAGAAGCCATGGCGGGCCCGGATTCCAACAAATGGCTTGAAGCCATGAAATCCGAGATAGGATCCATGTATGAGAACAAAGTATGTACTTTGGTGGACTTGCCCGATGATCGGCAGGCCATAGAAAATAAATGGATCTTTAAGAAGAAGACTGACGCGGATGGTAATGTTACCGTCTATAAGGCTCGGCTTGTCGCTAAGGGTTATCGACAAGTTCAAGGAGTTGACTACGATGAGACTTTCTCACCCGTAGCGATGCTGAAGTCCGTTCGAATCATGTTAGCAGTTGCCGCATTTTATGATTATGAGATCTGGCAAATGGACGTCCAAACGACATTCCTTAACGGTTTCCTTAAGGAAGAATTGTATATGATGCAGCCGGAAGGTTTTGTCGATCCTAAGAATGCTGACAAGGTATGCAAGCTCCAGCGCTCCATCTATGGGCTGGTGCAAGCATCTCGGAGTTGGAACATTCGCTTTGATGAGGTGATCAAAGCGTTTGGGTTTATACAGACTTATGGAGAAGCCTGTATTTACAAGAAAGTGAGTGGGAGCTCTGTAGCATTTCTCATTTTATATGTGGATGACATATTGTTGATGGGAAATGACATAGAACTTTTGGAAAGCATAAAGGCCTACTTGAATAAGTGTTTTTCAATGAAGAACCTTGGAGAAGCTGCTTACATATTAGGCATCAAGATCTATAGAGATAGATCGAGACGCCTCATTGGTCTTTCACAAAGCACATACCTTGACAAGATATTGAAGAAGTTCAATATGGATCAGTCCAAGAAGGGGTTCTTGCCTGTATTGCAAGGTGTGAGATTGAGCATAGCTCAATGCCCGACCATGGCAGAAGATAGAGAAAAGATGAGTGTCACCCCTATGCCTCAGCCATAGGCTCTATTATGTATGCCATGCTGTGTACCAGACCTGATGTGAACCTTGCCATAAGTTTGGTAGGGAGGTACCAAAGTGATCCCGGAATGGAACACTGGACAGCGGTCAAGAATATCCTTAAGTACCTGAAAAGGACTAAGGATATGTTTCTCGTTTATGGAGGTGCCGAAGAGCTTGCCGTAAAGGGTTACGTCGATGCTAGCTTCGACACAGATCCGGATGACTCCAAGTCACAAACCGGATACGTGTATATTTTGAATGGTGGGGCAGTCAGCTAGTGCAGTTGCAAGCAAAGCTTCGTGGCGGCATCTACATGTGAAGCGGAGTACATAGCTGCTTCGGAAGCAGCGCAGGAAGGAGTTTGGATGAAGGAGTTCATCACCGACCTAGGAGTGATTCCCAATGCGTCGGGCCCGATGACTCTCTTCTGTGACAACACTGGAGCTATTGCCATTGCCAAGGGAGCCCAGGTTTCACAAGAAGACCAAGCACATCAAGCGCCGCTTCAACTCCATTCGTGGTTACATTCAGGATGGAGATATAGATATTTGTAAAGTACATACGGATCTGAATGTCGCAGATCCGTTGACTAAACCTCTTCCACGAGCGAAACATGATCAGCACCATAACTCTATGGGTGTTCGATTCATCACAATGTAACTAGATTATTGACTCTAGTGCAAGTGGGAGACTGTTGGAAATATGCCCTAAAGGCAATAATAAAATGGTTATTATTATATTTCCTTGTTCATGATAATTGTCTATTGTTCATGCTATAATTGTATTAACTGGAAACCGTAATACATGTGTGAATACATAGACCACACCATGTCCCTAGTGAGCCTCTAGTTGACTAGCTCGTTGATCAATAGATGGTCATGGTTTCCTGAGCATGGACATTGGATGTCGTTGATAACGGGATCACATCATTAGGAGAATGATGTGATGGACAAGACCCAATCCTAAGCATAGCACAAGATCGTGTAGTTTGTCTGCTAGAGCTTTTCTAATCTCAAGTATCATTTCCTTAGACCATGAGATTGTACAACTCCCGGATACCGTAGGAATGCTTTGGGTGTATCAAACGTCACAACGTAACTGGGTGACTATAAAGGTGCACTACAGGTATCTCCGAAAGTGTCTGTTGGGTTGGTACGAATCGAGACTGGGATTTGTCACTCCGTGTGACGGAGAGGTATCTCTGGGCCACTCGGTAATACATCATCATAATGAGCTCAATGTGACTAAGGAGTTAGTCAAGGGATCATGTGTTACGGAACGAGTAAAGAGACTTGCCAGTAACGAGATTGAACAAGGTATAGGGATACCGATGATCGAATCTTGGGCAAGTAACATACCGATGGACAAAGGGAATTGTATACGGGATTAATTGAATCCCCGACATCGTGGTTCATCCGATGAGATCATCGTGGAACATGTGGGAGCCAATATGGGTATCCAGATCCCGCTATTGGTTATTGGCCGGAGAGGTGTCTCGGTCATGTCTGCATGGTTCCCGAACCCGTAGGGTCTACACACTTAAGGTTCGGTGACGCTAGAGTTGTAATGGGAATTGTATGTGGTTACCGAAAGTTGTTCGGAGTCCCGGATGAGATCCCGGACGTCACGAGGAGTTCTGGAATGGTCCGGAGGTGAAGATTTATATATGGGAAGTCCAGTTTCAGTCACCGGAAAAGTTTCGGGGTTTATCGGTATTGTACCGGGACCATCGAAAGGGTTTCGGGGGTCCACCGGGAGGGGCCACCTGCCTCAGAGGACCACGTGGGCTGAATATGGGTGGGAACCAGCCCCCTAGTGGGCTGGTGCGCCGCCCCCAAGGGCCCAAGGCGCCTAGGGTTGGGAACCCTAGGGGGTGTGGGCGCCTCCCACCAACTTGGGGGGCAAGCTCCCCCCTTGGCCGCCGCCCCCCCCTCTAGATGGATCTAAGGGGGCCGGCCCCCTCTCCCCTTCAGCCTATAAATAGAGGGGGGGTGGGAGGGCAGCCGCACCCCTTGCCCCTGGCGCATCCCTCCCCTCTCCTACACCTCCTCCTCCGTAGTGCTTAGCGAAGCTCTGCCGGAGAACCACGAGCTCCACCGCCACCACGCCGTCGTGCTGCCGGAGCTCTCCCTCAACTTCTCCTCCCCCCCTTGCTGGATCAAGAAGGAGGAGACGTCCCCGGGCTGTACGTGTGTTGAACGCGGAGGCGCCGTCCGTTCAGCGCTTGGATCGGATCTTCCGCCATTTGAATCGCCGCGAGTACGACTCCATCAACCGTGTTCTTTGCAACGCTTCTGCTTAGCGATCTTCAAGGGTATGAAGATGCACTCCCTCTCTCTCGTTGCTAGCATCTCCTAGATTGATCTTGGTGACACGTAGGAAAATTTTCAATTATTACTACATTCCCCAACATTTATGCAGGGATCTACCCCGGGCATGCCAGCCGCAGAAGATCCAGCAGGCGCCTCGGGATCGCCTCGGCTGGCCGCAGGCGGATCGTCCACGGGATCCGTGGGATCCAGCCAGATGGCTGGTGGGGCGGCCTCGAGTCCTGTGCCTGCTCCTGGTCAGGACGCCCGCGCGCCCTCCACGTCTCCACCTGGCGTGCCTGGACGGGCTGCAACATACGCGCCCACTGGGCCCGCCGCCGTCTCTCCGCAGGCCCCGTCTCTGCATGCAGGCGCTAGCGATGCGCGCGACAGCGACGTCTTGGGCAACGCTGTCTTCGCGCCTGACCCGGCCCTGGCGTCTTCCTCGTTGCATGCTGCTACTAATGTGTCCTCCTCTGATTCGCCGCATGCAGATGCTTACTTGTCTCCGCCTGGTTCGCTGCATGCAGCTTTCGACGACGCAGCTGGTGAGGCCTTGTCTGACGCCTCTCAGCCTGCACGAATTCGGCAACGACGGGCGCCTGCTCCACCACTACCTCCTCCCCAACGTGCACACACCAGATCTCAAAGTGGTGTTCGTCGTCCCAAAGAGTATACGGATGGTTGTATTCGTTGGTGTAATTTTTCTGCTACCGGTGAACCTGCCAATTTGCAGGAAGCCCTTGGTGATCCTCGGTGGAAGGCGGCAATGGATGAAGAGTTTGCTGCTCTTATGCGCAACAAAACATGGCATCTCGTTCCTCCTACTGCTGGTAACAGTATTATTGACTGCAAATGGGTGTATAAGGTCAAAAGGAAAGCTGATGGTACCATTGACAGGTATAAAGCACGCTTAGTTGCAAAGGGGTTCAAGCAAAGGTATGGAATTGATTATGAAGATACCTTCAGTCCAGTAGTTAAGGCTGCTACTATTCGGTTGATTCTTTCCATAGCAGTTTCTCGTAATTGGTGCATGCGACAGCTAGATGTGAAGAACGCGTTTTTGCATGGTGTTCTGGAAGAAGATGTCTTTATGAGACAACCTCCTGGGTATATAGATTCGCGCTCACCACGGTATATTTGCAAGCTTGACAAAGCTTTGTATGGTCTGAAACAGGCCCCTCGGGCATGGTATTCTCGCTTGTCATCTAAGTTGCAGTCTCTTGGCTTCTCTCCTTCAAAAGCCGATACCTCTTTGTTCTTTTATCGTCGACATAGAGTCACCATCTTTATGCTTATCTATGTTGATGATATCATTGTTACCGGTTCCTCTGACAAAGCAATCGATGCTCTCCTTCATAATTTACGGATGGACTTTGCACTTAAGGATTTGGGCAGTCTACATTATTTTCTGGGCATTGAGGTAAAATCTGTTTCAGATGGCATTGTTTTGTCTCAGGAAAAATATTTGCTCGATCTCTTGAAACGGGTTGACATGAAAGGTTGCAAGCCTGTTACTACACCTTTATCCATCTCTGAGAAGTTGTCCCTATTTGATGGTGCACCACTTGGAGGGGATGATTCCACCAGGTATCGCAGTCTTGTCGGTGCACTACAGTATTTGACCTTAACTCGGCCTGATATTTCCTTCTCAGTCAATATAGTTTGTCAGTTTCTTCATGCTCCCACTAGTGTACATTGGACAACGGTCAAACGTATTCTTCGTTATTTGCAAGGAACATTGTCTCATGGATTGAAAGTTGTGAAATCAGATTCCATGTTAGTCAGTGCCTTTTCAGATGCAGACTGGGCACGCTGTCTTGATGACAGAAGGTCAACCGGTGGATTTGCAGTTTTTCTTGGCAGTAATCTTGTCTCATGGAGTGCACGTAAACAAGCCACCGTGTCTCGCTCAAGCACAGAAGCTGAATACAAGGCCCTTGCTAATGCTACTGCCGAGATCATTTGTGTTCAGAATCTATTGACAGAGTTGGGTGTTCAACATCCTAAGTCAGCCTCTCTCTGGTGTGATAATCTTGGTGCCACTTATCTGTCTGCTAACCCTATTTTTCATGCTAGGACAAAGCACATTGAGATTGACTACCACTTTGTTTGAGAACGGGTTGCAAATAAATTGTTGAATATTCGGTTTATACCTACGGGTGATCAAGTGGTAGATGGATTCACCAAACCTCTCACGGTTCGACAGCTAGAAGCGTTTCGGCGCAATCTCAACTTAGATAGTTGTGATTGAGGGGGGAGTGTTAAACATTTTGTATAGGCGTGTACACGAGTTGTATTCTGTTGTAAATCTAGCTAGGTTGTTACAACGGATTCCTCTTAATCTCTTATATAGCTTTATATGAGGATCAAGTTATGTAACAACCTACGCATCCTGTACCCTCACGATCGATCTATGATCGATCTATATAACGTGAACACGTCCCTGCCTAAGAGGCATACGCTTCCAGCCTTTCTCTCGCAACTTCTTCTTGTTCTTCTTCTTCTTCTTTAGACGAAACACATCAAGAGGGCGAGAGCACCACAATTATATTGGAAGAACAGAAAATAGGAACCATTCCATTTCGCTTCCAACAGTAGCCAAATTTCCAGGAAGTTGCATTCTCGGTTGATTTCTTGGGATTGTACATGTACGGAGTGATGATAGAGCAACCATAGAATTAAGAAATATATACAGAAATAAGCTCAAACGAGTGGTCCCTAATTGGAAGAACAAGACAAGTGGTTCAACACTCATTGACTGGACCAAGTCGACCGCCGCATGCATTATTCCAGCAAAATGCCGAGCAAGCATCTGCTGTTATCACCGTTGGGATTCAAGCATGTCGGCGACGTAATTATAAACGTGCATGACACGTAACTGAAACTACCCTCGATCAGGTCTTGTAGGAGAGGTTGATTGGTCATCGATCAAGTGGACTTGGAAGAGTCCTTGTCAATCTAATTAGGCACATATATAATTTTGTTCTGAATTTTATTGCAACGTCGGTTGAATCTTCTTCGCGATACTAACAAATCTTTCTTGCTAGACTACTCATGGTTGTGGTATTTTTATGGAGGTTGTTGCTGCAACCTGCAGGATTTGGATCAGAACGAAAAAGACAAAGGCTCTTAGGGAGTTGACCCAAGTTTAGGTCGTTGGAAAATTACTGCCCTACCATCTCTAGGTCATGGTTATCCATTCGTCCCAACTCATGGCACAAGTTCTGTTCTATTATAGAACTTGGACAGGGGACCACACATTTCTATGGTTGGATTTTTGTATGTACTATTATATTTGTGTTTTTGTGTATTTCCTATAGTAGCTTTACGAAGTTTTTTTATAGGGAAGCTTTGAGAAGTTGTTGACCATCGGGCTGACTATTGCGCAGCCCATTGAGAAAACATAAAATATCTATTCCATGGCTGTTGTGTTTTATTCTTCGATTAGACCCTTGGAGAAACTAGCTAGGAGATGATCTCGACTTGTCTAGCTAGTTCAGTTCCCTTGGGCAGTGTACAAAGATGCAAGTTCTTTTTCTTCATCTTTTTTTTGACGGTGAACACGCTATTTTGATAATTATTCACCACGTTTGCAATCTATCTGGCGCCTGGAATTTTTTCGGGGCAAGATAGGGTATGTGCAGATTTGACTGATTCGGGAAAGGAAAAAGGGGGGGGGGGGGGGGGGGGGTTGACGGTCTGTCAAATCAACATTAGTCGAACTCGAGACAATGACTTCGTTGCGAGAGCTAACTAGGACCTTCTTGAAGATGAGGACAGACAACTCACCATGGTGTCGCCGCCGAAGGAGAAGCGAGAGGGAGGAGTGGGATGTTGAGAGAATGAATATGTGTGCGTTCTGAGCTGGTGGACAGAGAAAAAACTGCATCCAATGGAATTTCATTCCAACGAATTCAACATGGCTTTCCTTTTACG